>CM076577.1:513824559-514408500 GCA_034641835.2 Pinus albicaulis | reverse complement strand
CTTATCAGCATATTGAGCGCCCGGCAGAAGACGAGAGAAGGAACTGGTATAATGTTGAGAGACAATTTTCTCTGGGAGTAAACGTGGTCCAAGAAGATCCAGATGATCAGAGCCTAGAAGACAGAATTCGTCAGTTAGGAGGTTCCTCTTCCTCTTTACCCAAGAGATCTCGGATCAACACAGGGCTTACTCCATCCATCCAACAGAAAGAAGCAGAAGCAAAAGCCCAACAAGAAAGGGAAAAGAAGATAAAAGAGGATGAGGAAGCACGCCAGAAGAGTGCAACAGCAACACAAAAGAAGAAGCAAGCCAAGGAGGCCAGGAAAGAAAATGAAGGAAAGGAGGCACAGGACGCAGCAGAATGGGCACTTAACGCAGAGCTGGATAAAGCAGAAGTTGAACGCCAAAAGAAGGTCGAACAAGTTGCGGAAGCTGAGCGCCAAAAGAAGGCCGAATAGGCTGCTGCAGCTGAGTGGAAGAGGAAGGCCGAAATAGAAGCAGTAGCAGAAGCTGAACGTCGGCGAAAGGAAGAAGAGGAAAAGAACATAGAAGAAATGGAGGATGACATGCTGGAAGATATCGAGGTAAATCCCCTTGAGATACCTCTGGGCAGTACCAAGCTTTCTGATGTTAGATCCCCCCAGAGGCAGGAAGAGGATGTATTTGACCTCACCAGACTCACATTCGATCAATTCTCTTTAAAAATACGACAAGAGAAAAGAAGGTCACTGGCGCAAAGTCCCTCTGTCACATCCACAGTTGCAACAGGCAAAGACATAGTCCTTGATACCAGGACTAATCCTGTAATAATATCATCGGCGGGTACTGCTTTCGCCGCAGCCACGGAAGAGAACGTAACTAGAATGAGTAGAGAAATAGTCTCTCTACAAAATAGACTACAAGCAGCTGAGCAACGCGAGAAAAGAGTAGAGCAGGAGAAAGCAGAGTTGAGAGCAGAAGTTCAACAACTTCGAAACCAGACTCCACCGGTAAATGAAGTCCCCCTGGCCATTTTCAAGGAGTGTGAAGTGTTAGAAGTAACCATGAGGCAGGTGTATGGAGAAATGTTCACCATCAAACAAACAGTCGCCCCACTGATAAGAGCATGAGCAGAAACCAAGCAAAAGCACGAGCAGCTAAGGGAGGCCTCACAGGCCTTAGACAGGATGATGGGCTAGACAGTACAATACCCTCAGGAACCTGAAAATTTTCCCAAGAGGGATTGGATTCATACACAGGATGCTAAGGTTCAGCTCCGTATGGCTATACAATCTAAGGACAAACTGTCTAAGGACCTGGACAAAGTAACGTCTTCATACAACCACCTGATCAGCAGTATCGACTCGATGCACACTTTGCACCACATTCTGTCGCTTGGGGCATTAGACGAAGAGAAAACCTGGGAACAAGTGGATCAGGACATCCAGTCATTTTTGCAGCCTATCAAGCAAGCCGCTGCTGCTCCCGAGCCCTCAACATCTCAAGAACATCTGAGTCATTTTATTGCCACTCCAGCGCGGATTTATACCAAGCTTGCCTCGCTTTCAAACCAGATCTCACAGAAAAGGGAAACCTTAGTACCAAATGATTTGGAATGTGTTAGAGTCGGTCCTTACAGCCCTCCGTCAGTGATCATTTCGTTTTTTCATATTCATTCTTAGGTGTCTCGCTTGTTCCACTTCGTTGCATTTCGCTAGGAGCATGCCATTGACTGACGAGGGGGTCTGTTGTCTTATGTTTCCTCATGTTTACACCTGCAGGGCTATTTAAAAATTCCTCAAAAATCATTGAAATTCATCGTCATTTCACTCATGGTCATTAAATGTCAGTTTTGTTAAGAAGTGTTTTTAGTCCTAGAGTCTAGGGTTTTTGAGTCTTTTGCATACATGTCATAATGCCCGCAGGCCATGAGGATTGGTTTCGCAAGTTTGGATTTCATATTTTTATTATCATCAGCATTTGAAGACATTTCTAGTCCAAAACTCTGTTTTGGAACTAGAAATTGTCTAATTTAATTTTTATAATAAGTGTATTTATTCCATCATCAGAAGACTTCAGTGCAAGCCTCTGATCTTTTCCAAAGCCACGTGCCACATCCCTGCAAAAGAGAGCAAAGTTATCAGTTCAACAATTCAGAAAAGCCAAAGAGAAACATTGTATTTAAAGACCAAATGTCAAAATGAAAAAACATTATAATGTGGGTTATCAAATAAATTTGCATCAAATTTGATTTGGAAAGATATTTTCCTCATATATAAATATGGCAAACATGATCATTTACCAAAATCCACAGTACAAAGGTTGAAATGAAGTTTTTGAAGGCCGAAGCCGTGATTTCCTAAGTGATTGACAGAGTTGAGCCGCACACTACCCATAGGAGCTGCGCGCTACCCATTGGGTCGGGCGCTACCCATTGGGCACCTACAACCAGAGTAAAATTACACGGGCGCTACCCATACAGGCGCGCGCTACCCATTGGGCAGAGGCGCTACCCATAGAGCAACAGCACCCAGAAATTCGTTTTTGCGCCCAGATTCGATTCAAATTAACTCCGACGGCGTACAAACAGATTTTTATCATCGCCCAATGGATTTTTAATGTAGTTGGGATGTCATTGATGTTGAAGAAACTAACCATGCTTGGAGAAAATTGTGTAAACCCTACATTCACCATGCAAATGATTCCTCAAGGGTTTTCAATTGTATGGACAGTTTATGAAGAATTTGGAAGTTTTTGAATGGTTCACACCCTAGCGCATTGTCTATATGACCCTCACGCCCTCAACCATCATTTTATCATTGCCATTATACCCTTTCATGTTTTGCCTGAGTTTCTTGTTGACATATTCGCCTCCATTATGATATCAACTTTCTTTGTCATCATTGATATTTGCCATTGTCATGTTCATCTTGTCTTTCATATGGTCTTTGCAATGATGGTCTTATTCTACATTACATAAAACACAATCCTTTGACAGATTTTGGCCACTATTAAAACTTGACTACACATTTGCATTTGGTAGTCATTTGTCAAACCTACTTGCAATCTGAAAACAGAGATAGTGTTTATACCATTAAAACAAAGCCATCCCTATAATGATTTTGGTTTTCCCTTGCTACTTGGGTATATGGGTGATATCTGTTGGGTTTTGAAAATACATTAAAAACTTGATTTTCCCTGCACCTCTATCAACAGCTATATTACAGCTATCTTATTCCATCCATGTCAGAGACAGATTCAGCTTATGAACGGGATTCAAACAATGATTCCACGACAGAGGGTAATTTGCCACGGAGGCCTCACAGAGGTGGTAAAGGCGGTAAACATCTCACGGAAGAGCCTACTTCTTTGGCTCAGTTGCAGACATGTACGCTTGCAATGGATTGTTTCAGGTATCAGTCATGTTTTCGATTCTGTGAGATGATTTCACAAACTCAGCTTCATCGTGAATTAGCTCGTCTCTTTGTTCTTCATTTACATGATGGTCGTGTAAATATTGCCGAGTAGGTTCATTCTATCACGAGACCATTTCTCGGGCCAGCCTGGGATACCAAATATGGGAGAGAGGAATGGAACAAACGTCGGCAACTAGAAATCTGCTATGAGCCATACATCAAACCCACGGACATATGAAGCATTTGAGCGGGGGTTTTCCTTTGAATTACGAGGGGATGAGTTTACTGCCCGATGGAACTCATCATTCGGTATTTCGATTGCGAGGTAGATCTGTGCGATGTCTCTTTGCGTACCATGTTCGTTTGTTGATGCACTTCACAAGGGTACGTATGATGAACATTCCGTATTTCATGTATCGCAAACATAGAGAGCATGATGATTTTTGTACAGAAGAAGAGCCCAGCACAGCAGCATAGAAGTATATATCATTACGCTTTGATCAAGATCATAGTGTTACATCAATTGGCACAGCAAGGCATCGCTTGGGAGGATTTCATCTCCAGTAGGTTCTTCCATGATGCCTGTCCTTCTCTGAGATTGCTGTGTGATGACTTTCTCCTTGATTGCGACACGTGACCGCATACTCAGTCCTCAGTGTGTGTACTACACTGCCAGTGAGGCAGCAGTGAATTTGTTTGCCGACATCCCCATTGACCTGTCTCCACCTGGGGTGGAAGGGTCTCATTGACTTCATCGGCGGCGGTACTATCTCTCCATGGCGTGGAAGGGGTCTCGCCTTCTTCGACCTGGTACGAGAGATACGGGACGGGGCAAGAAGCCCCGCCTGATGAGGCCCATCGGGGAGGCGGGACAATTTCCTAATCATTGATGTTGATCGAGCTCTCCTAGCTCGAAACTGAGGGAGATCATCCAGGAGCAAAGGGCCGAGAATGACATGCTGAAAGATCAATTGCAGAAGGCTCAGTGGGTGATAAACTATCTGGAGCAGCGCAACAAACAGCTTGAGGATGAGCACACACTTTATGAGTTGCGTCGAATCCGTGAGGATCGACAATTGGCCAGGAAGAGACCTGGTGATATGACACCAGCTGATCGAGATTCTGTACTCACGCATGTGAACATTCATCTGGAGAAATTGTTGGCGAAGGCTAATCGAGACAAGGACATGCTTCGTCACATGAAAGGACATTATTGGGCTCGCATGCATGTCTGCAGAGCGAGGATGAAGATTCTGAAGAGGAGGTTGAGCAAAGCACTAAAACGGCGGAAAAGGCCTAATCCACTTCAGATTTTGGCCGAGGCTTCGTTTAATGGGCAAGATACATGATGGAGGATCTTCGCTCCGAATTTGAGCAAATTCGGAGAAAATTTTGTCGTTTTGAAATTTTTTGGGCCTAAAACAGATTTTTCAGTTCTATGGGTAGCGCGCCGCGCGCTACCCATACGATGGGGACACTTTCTGAAGAAAATTTTTAGATTTTTATATTTTTCATGGTAATTTATGCATTCTCAGGCAGGGTCGAAGCATTTCATCAGATTCTGGACGGTCAAAAGGCTCAAAAACATCATGAAAACCACCTTGCTGCCACTTTTTGCACCAGCAGGAAGTACTTCTGGGAGAATGAAGTTTTGGAAGGTCAAATGAGCTCCAAATTGAGAAATTCCACTTGGGTTGGATAGCCAACATCTAGGGCTTTCCAACGAGCTATCATGAGCTCAATTTGGATTTCGGGAAGTACTTCAAAATCAGGTTGAAAGGCGCGCTACCCATAGAGATCAGGGGCGCTACCCATAGAGATTTTTGGTCAAATTTTCAACTTCCAGCTCAGAATTTCGGCCAGTTGGGACCAGTTTTGCTTGTGGATGAAATTTTTGGGTTTTTATGATGTAAATTGATGGTTGGCATGTAACTTTGGCTTATTTTTATCTATTCTATAAGATTCACTCTCAAAAAAGTGAAAATCATGTAAATGAATCAGTTTCCACTCTTTTAGAGGCAAGTTGTTAGATGCCTAGATTGTAGTTCCATGATTAGAATTTGTTGAAACTGATCCCTGAAGGAGGAATTCGACCCCTAGAGGTGGGGGAAGGGGCTAGAGTGATCTATATTATGTAATTTTTGAGACATTCTACAGGTTGGACTCTTGGGAAACTTTTGGCACCATTGTACAATTTTTTTTTTCATATTTTGGCTAAGGAAAGATCAGAGGTTTTGCGGCACCTGTTGGGATTCTTGTGGTTTTCTGTTCTTGATGGTGTTTTCTCTTTTTTTACTGTAAGTTTATTCATGTTTAATTTATGCCATCCTTTCATATGCTTCTGAACTAAATTGAATGAGTAGATGAGGTTGAATCCATTGTTTACAGTGCTCTGCCTTTGAATTCATTTAGTTCTATATGTTTTCGATTGTTTGAAGAGGATCCAAGTTCTTCTTTGCCTTCTTCAGCTCCTCTTCAGTCTGATATGTCCATATATCCAATCAAAAGCATCAAGACATTCACCTACCTCGCCCCAACTCGAAATCTGCAAAGGTCTGACCTTATCCCCGGACCCAAAATTTGTTTTCCCATTTCTCCAGCGAAAAACCAAAAATCAAAAAATCAAACATACCTATCTCTTTAATAGCCTAAAATCAGTTCCAATTGTAATTCATCTCGCACTCTATTGTTCATTATATCGAGATTGATGAAGAGAGCCCTCTCCTGTCCTCGTAGGGCTAGCTACGAGGCTGAGCGTGGTTTGATGTGGCCTTGAGTTTTACCTCATTTCAGCCTGAGGTAGATTTGAGCGCTAACATAGTGGCGAACATACTGGGGAATCTAATCTCAATGGTTTGCTTGTTGATGTGTTCGGCCCATGAGTCTTAGACGGAGTCTGAAGTCACGCCAGGTAGCTTTCAAAACGCTTTTGCCATGCATAAGTGGTAGTAGATAAACGCTGCTTCAGTCGATCTCCGGTAAGCTTGTGAGCGCAGCACTTGATTTGCAGATCACCCCAGTATACTTGTTCGTTCTAGACCCTTTGGATGATTGAGTCTAGAAGTCGAAAGGCTGAAAATAATTGATTATGTTCCTTGAAATTTATCCCGAGAAGATCAATACACTGGCTTCAAGAAGGAATACTAGGTCGAATCCTGACCCTGATCCACCAACAATATTTGAAAATCCAAATCTGATTCCTAGGACCCTTAGAAGACAAGGAAGTCAAGAAAGTTCTGAAAGAGAAAGTCAAGTGAGTTTTGGGAGTTCCAGATTGCTTACTAGATCTGCATCCTGTCCTGTGAAAATTATATATGTTGATGAAATTCCTTTTGATGCACGATTTGAAACATCCTTGTTTGTAAATTTTTCTGAAACTGAATTGTCAAGATTAGTTCCAGATCCATTGTTTGCTGAAGATTTTCAATATAGATTTGTTTCACATTACTTGGATAGACAGTTGCAAAATTCCGTTCTGGCTACCGATACTCCTGAATTCACTGAATCTGCTTCACAAATTCTTGAACCATCTGAATTTGCATCTAGTTCACGCATTCCCACTGAACCTCCTTTTATCTCTACCATTCCTGTTCAGCCAGAGTTTTCTGATCAGCAATCCATAGTAATTTCTCCTCCATCTCCACCGAATACACCTCGCAGACCTACTGCTCCTAGTCCTCCTGTTTCTCCTAGACAACAGATTATCATCAATCCGCCAAGAGTCATGGCAGCCAGATTTGCACCTCTTGCTTTACCAGCCAATTTAGATCCTATGCCTGCTGATTACCAAAGTAAGATTCCCATATTTGATGGCACACCACAGAGTATATCCGCTCAGCAGCACATTGTTCGGATGACAGACTTTTTGGATCTGCATGAAGTTGATGCAGAAAATGTTTCAATGAGATTCTTTGCCCAGACTTTTGGAGGAGAAGTCCGTAAATGGTTCAGAGCTCTACAAGCCAGAAGTATCAACACATTGCAAGAAATTCAGGATCAGTTTTTAGATCGATGGGAGATAAAAAAGGATCCGCTGCAGATTACTTCAGAATATACAAACATCAAACGTAATCCTGGTGAGCCCGTTCAGGATTATATTATTAGATTTAATATAGTGTATAACGCAATTCCAGATGACTTGAGACCGTCTAAAAAGTCTGCTCTCCTTAAATTCCCAGATGGTTTTGATCCGGAGATGGCTTATTCCCTTCGTGATCGAGATCCGCCTACTTTAGAAGATATGCAGAAGATTACTGTTAGTGTTGAGGCAAATCTGAACGATAAGAGAGCACGGTTGAAAGCAGAGAAAAGAGTGACAATAAAGGAAGAGCCTTCCACATCTACATCTGAACAGCACTTGATTCGTGAAATGGAAAAAATGTTCAAAAGGATAAACCTTGACAAATCAGAAACGCATATTCGAAATCCAAATTACCGTGGCCAGCAACAGCCACAGTTCATAATAAAGCAGCGTGAACAAAGACCACCAGAGCCAGCAGCCCAACAGCAGATCAAGACACCACTTTTGCAGAATTTTGTGAGTCAAGAGTCAGACGATGATGATGATGTAGCAGGTGAGCAAAATCATTTCTTTACTCCCGACGATCTGCCTATTTATATCACTGAGGATGAAGAATACGGAGAAAGTTCGGTTGTTCAGAAAGATGAAGATTTCATTCTAGCAAATGATGCAGAATTAGAAGAAAAATCAGATGAATACCAAAGAGGATATTTGAATGCTTTGTCTGCCCAACAAAAGCAATACTCATTGAGAAACCGAGATGTGCCCATAAATCCAATTCAGAAACGAAAAGAAGCTTCAGCCCCAAAGACGGATTCACCAATACCACAGAAGAAAGGAAAAGAGAATATTGATCCCGTAGCTAGTAAAGTATCATTAGCAGAAAAGGTAAATCAGTTAAACATAGTGAAAGACAAGGCTGAAAAGAAGGAAGTTCCAGTCAAAGAAGTTGAGAAAGTTTCAGCATTTAGTTTGGAAAATGAAATTTCCAAATTAAAAATATCTATTCCTTTGACAGAAATCATGAAGAACAGCAGCTATCGCGGGCAAGTCTCCAAAATTCTGACCTTTGATCCAATGTTTGATACAGTAAATGTTGAGGATGATCAGCCAGAATTAATTTTTGGGCCTGCATTAGATGGTGAGCCTCCTGACAGTGATGTTCCTCCATTTTATATTAGTTTGAGGTTGCATGAATATGTTTTGCACAATGCTATGTTCGATTCGGGTGCTTCGCACAATTTGATGCCAAAGGCAATCATGGAAAAGTTGGGACTAGACATTACAAGAAAATATCATGATTTTTATTCATTTGATTCCAGCCGTGTGAGGTGTATAGGACTCATCAAAGATTTGGTTGTAAGCTTAGATCAAATTCCAGCAAAGAATGTCTTAATGGATGTGGTGGTGGCTGACATTCCTCCGCGATTTGGTATGCTCCTTTCGAGATCTTGGGGGGAAAAGTTGAAAGGCACACTTCAGTTAGATTTCTCTTATGCTACAATTCCAGTCTTCGGTCAAATGAGAAAGTTATACCGAGAGCAGAAGATGAAATACATGATAACTAGCAAAGAGAAGCCAATCAATCATCCTGTGAATTATGTACATATTGACTTAGAGTCATTTGTGTTGCTTGCTGATAGTTTTAATGATATAGAAAGTCAATTAGTTTAGGCAGAAGATATACCAGAAATCACTGAGAATTTTAGAGAAGTTTTGCAAAAAGAAAGAAGAGAAAAACAAGTTATTGTGGAGCAATCAGCTAAAGACAATGGGCAGCAAACAGAAAAAGCAGAGCCGGCACAATTTCAGCATTTAGAGGACGATGAAGATGGTCTTTGGACCATGGATTTTGATGGCGCAGTGGGCAGCGATGGTGCTGGGATTGGTGTGTGGATTCGTAGTCCATTTTCCGCTCCGGATAAGGTTCCCAGCAATGTGAGAGTGTGTTCCTACAAACTTGCATTTGATTGTTCTAATAATGAAGCGGAATACGAGGCTCTTATTGCTGGCCTTAAGATTCTTAAGAAGCTGAAAGCGAAAAGGATTGCAGTATACGGTGATTCGGAATTGGTGATAAAGCAAGTTAAAGGTGAGTTTCAGGCTAAGCATCCTCGCATGAGGGCTTACCGTAATGCAGTTCTAGACATTCTGAAGTTATTTTCTGATCATACTTTGACATGTGTGCCCCGCATACAAAATGGTGTTGCTGATGGACTCGCTAAGGCAGCAAGAAATCTTAAAATTCCAATGAATTCCAGCAACAAATTCGAGATTCATGTGAAACACCGTCCTACCGTTCCAGAAAATCAGCGATGTTGGCAAGTCTTTCAGGATGATGAGGAGATTAGTGATTTTCTGCAGAATAAGGGTAAGTTTAAAGACACCTCCATAGATACAGAACATGATGATGGCAGTGATGACATACAAATAAATCAAATGGAAGTGCTACAACTTAAGGATAACATCATTCCTAAGGGATTGATTCCTTTGGAAGAGCTGTTTGATCAGGACGATGTAGCTCGCAAACCGACATTGAGGCCAACAGAAAAAGGTGTTGAGGAGGTAAATATTGGGACAGCTGAGAATCCCAAGATGCTAAAATTATCAAAGTCATTGTCACCAAAGGTAAAGGCAGAATATGTGAAATTGTTGACTTCATTTTCTGATGCATTTGCGTGGGATTATTCAGATCTAAAAACATATGATACTAATATCATCCAGCATACTATTCCCATCAAACCAAATCAGAAGCCTTTTCATCAAAAGTTGAGGAGAATCAATCCAAAGCTGCTACCATCAATCGAAAAGGAGGTAAACAGGTTGTATAAATCAGGAATCATTGTGACTATCCGATTTTCAGATTGGATATCAAATTTGGTGCCCGTGAGAAAGAAGACAGGTGAGATCCGTTTATATATTGACTTCAGAAATTTGAATAAGGTATCATTAAAAGACAATTATCCGCTGCCAAAAATGGACCATATATTGCAGCGAGTAGTTGGAGCATCAAGGATGTCACTACTCGATGGACACTCAAGTTATAATCAGATTTTAGTGCAGGAAGATGATCGTGACAAGACTGCGTTCACCACTCCTTGGGGAACATTTCATTATGCAAAAATGCCGTTTGGTTTAAAGAATGCAGGCGCTACCTTTCAGCGTGCGATGGACATGGCTTTTGCCAACGAGAAAGATGTGTTTTTGGTTATTTACCTTGATGATTTAACTGTGTTTTCAAACTCTGATGAGGAACATTTATATCATTTGAAAATTGTTTTCCAGAAGTGCAGAAAATATGGCATTTCGTTGAATCCGAAAAAGAGCCTTTTCGCCATGGATGAAGGCAAGCTCCTTGGCCACATCATATCGAAAGATGGCATTCGAGTTGACCCTGCACGAGTTGAAGCCATACAGCAGATTGAACAGCCCCGGAACAAGAAAGAAATACAGTCATTTAATGGTAAAATGAATTTTCTGCGTCGTTTCATTCCAAATCTTGCATAACACCTTAGAGAAATCACGAACATGCTGAAAAAGGACAGTCAGGTAAGGTGGACAGAAGAGGCGGTAAAGTCATTCAATTTGGTAAAGATAGCTCTTTCCTCGGCCCCTATTTTAATCAGCCCGGATTACACACAGGACTTCATTTTATTTTCTTTTGCTTCTGAGCACACATTGGCAGCTGTTTTGATGCAAAAAAGGGATGGAGTTGAGAAGCCCATTGCTTTTTTCAGTCGGATCATAAGGGATGGAGCATTGAAGTACAATATTATTGAGAAACAAGCGCTAGCGCTTGTAAAGGCCTTGAAAGATTTCTGTGTGTATATACTGCATTCCCACATTATAGCATACGTTCCTAACGCAGCAGTTAAAGATGTTTTGGTACAGGAAGATCCAGAGGGAAGAAGGGGTAAGTGGATCGTTGTGTTGTTAGAATACGATGTGGAGATTAAACCAACTAAGCTGATCAAAGGACAAGGACTCGCCAAGCTCATGGCTGAAACAAACCTGCATGCTCTAGACATAAATTTGATCGCTGCCATGTCCGATGAAGATGAGGAAAGTACGTCAGTTCAGGTATCCGATATTTTTGTTTCTTCCCCTTGGTATGCTGACATTTTATACGTGCTTCAAAATTTGTCTCCCCCTCCCAGGATGCCTAGAAATAAGAGTAGAACATTGAAGTTGAGAGCTGCTAAATTCTGCATTCTGAATTCTGCATTGTATTGGAAAGACCCTGGAGGAATGTTGTTGAATTGTTTGGTAGAGGAGGAAGCTCAAAGAGTTTTGGAGGATTTTCACAAAGGTGACTGCGGAGGCCATTTGTTTTGGAAGACCACAGTGAATAAGATTCTAAGGGCAGGGTATTATTGGCCTTCTTTGTTTTCTGATGTATTTAAGGCTGTTAAAAATTGTCATGAGTGTCAAATTTTCGAAGGGAAGCAGAAACTACAACCTTTGCCTCTAAAACCAATTGAAGTTAGTGCACCATTACAGCAGCGGGGATTGGATTTTATCGGGGAAATTCACCCAGCATCTTCCGGACAGCATAGATGGATCTTGACAGCTACAGACTACTTCACCAAGTGGATTGAAGCAATTCCCACTCGATAGGCCACGGATGCGGTAATTATCTCTTTTCTTGAAAACAATATTCTGTCACGTTTTGGGTGTCCTAGAAAAATAATCACATATAATGCAGTGGCCTTCAAGTCTAAGAGGATGGTTGAATTTTGCTTTAAGTACAATATCAGCTTGGGACATTCGACCGCTTACCATCCGCAAGGAAATGGTTTGGTGGAATCTTCAAACAAGTCCTTGGTGAATATCATTAAGAAATTGCTGGAAATCAACAAAAAGGGCTAGCACAAGAAGTTAGTGAATGCACTGTGGGCTGATAGGGTAAGTCAGAAAAATTCTATTGGCATGTCTCCTTTCGAGCTGGTGTACGGAACAGACACGGTTTTTCGTACTTCACTTGTTGTCCCGGTGGTCAAATTGCTTCAGGAAGCTGGGAGTGAGGAAGATCCAATGCAGCGGAGGATTAATCAGATGATTCATTTACAGCAGACACGAGAGGAGGTATTTCAAAATACTTTCAAGTTGCAGGAGCGCATAAAGAAGATCTACGACAGAAAGGCAAAAGCGGATAAGTTTCAGTTAGATGAGGTAGTTTTAAAGTGGGATGCTCGGAATGAAGCTAAGGGGAAGCACGGCAAATTTGAAAATCTATGGAAGGGTCCTTTTAAGATCGCAGCGTATCGGGGTCAAAATGCCTTTCTTCTCAAAGAAATGAATGGAGATGATTGTCCTGGAGGACCGATCAATGGTCGGTTGCTGAAACGATATCACTTCTGAGTATCTTCTGCTGATGTCATCATCATTGTACATATCGTTTTACTTCCGTTTCATGGCAAGTGTGAATTGATCTCTTATTTTCAGTCTGGGCCCCGGAGTGAAGGCTATAATTCTGGAGATGGAGGTTGGTTGGTTTGAAATTGTCAAGTCAGTTTTATCAGTCTTTCAGTTTTAAAGTCATGTCAGTTTTGGTCAAATTTCAGTCAGTCGTTAGTCAAATCTGCAGTCAATAAATATGTCCAAAGTTTTTGTTTTATCAGTTGAAATAATGATTCCATCGCCCAATGGATGAAAGCACTGTCTGACTCCCCCAGAGATCTGCCATTCTTGGCATCTCCATGGAGCCACCATCCCCATTGGAGCCAATGTTAGAGTCGGTCCTTACAGCCCTCCGTCAGTGATCATTCGTTTTTGCATATTCATTCTTAGGTGTCTCGCTTGTTCCACTTCGTTGCATTTCGCTAGGAGCATGCCATTGACTAACGAGGGGGTCTGTTGTCTTATGTTTCCTCATGTTTACACTTGCAGGGCTATTTAAAAATTCCTCAAAAATCATTGAAATTCATCGTCATTTCACTCATGGTCATTAAATGTCAGTTTTGTTAAGAAGTGTCTTTAGTCCTAGAGTCTAGGGTTTTTGAGTCTTTTGCATACATGTCATAATGCCCGCAGGCCATGAGGATTGGTTTCGCAAGTTTGGATTTCATATTTTTATTATCATCAGCATTTGAAGAAATTTCTAGTCCAAAACTCTGTTTTGGAACTAGAAATTGTCTAATTTCATTTTTGTAATAAGTGTATTTATTCCATCATCAGAAGACTTCAGTGCAAGCCTCTGATCTTTTCCAAAGTCACGTGCCACATTCCTGCAAAAGAGAGAAAAGTTATCAGTTCAACAATTCAGAAAAGCCAAAGAGAAACATTGTATTTAAAGGCCAAATGTCAAAATGCAAAAACATTATAATGTGGGTTATCAAATAAATTTGCATCAAATTTGATTTGGAAAGATATTTTCCTCATATATAAATATGGTAAACATGATCATTTACCAAAATCCACAGTACAAAGGTTGAAATGAAGTTCTGGAAGGCCGAAGCCGTGATTTCCTAAGTAATTGACAGAGTTGAGCCGTGCGCTACCCATAGGAGCTGCGCGCTACCCATTGGGTCGGGCGCTACCCATTGGGCACCTACAACCAGAGTAAAATTACACGGGCGCTACCCATACAGGCACGCGCTACCCATTGGGCAGGGGCGCTACCCATAGAGCAACAGCACCCAGAATTTCGTTTTTGCGCCCAGATTCGATCCAAATTGATTCCCATGGCATACAAACAGGTTTTTATCATTTCCCAATGGATTTTTTAAAGTAGTTGGGATGTCATTGATGTTGAAGAAAGTAATCATGCTTGGAGAAAATTGTGTAAACCCTACATTCACCATGCAAATGATTCCTCAAGGGTTTTAAATTGTATGGACAGTTTATAAAGAATTTGGAAGCTTTTGAATGGTTCACACCCTAGCACATTGTCTATATGACCCTCACGCCCTCAGCCATCATTTTATCATTGCCATTATACCCTTTCATGTTTTGCACAGTTTTCATGTTGACTTGTATTTAACCTCCATCACTATATCACTGCTGTCATCATTATTCGACTGCCATTGTCATGTTCATTTTGTCTTTCATATGGTCTTTGCAATGATGGTCCTATTCTACATTACATAAAACACAATCCTTTGACAGATTTTGGCCATTATTAAAACTTGATTACACATTTGCATTTGGTAGTCATTTGTCAAACCTACTTGCAATCTGAAAATAGAGATAGTGTTTATGCCATTAAAACAAAGCCATCCCTATGATGATTTTGGTTTTCGCTTGCTACTTGGGTATATGGGTGATATCTGTTCGGTTTTGAAAATACATTAAAACTTGATTTTCACTGCACCTCTATCAGCAGCTATATTACAACTATCTTGTTCACATCCATGTCAGAGACAAAGTCAGCTTATGAACGGGATTCAAACAGTGATTCCACGACAGAGGGTAATTTGCCACGGAGGCCTCACAGAGGTGGCAAAGGCGGTAAACATCTCAGGGAAGAGCCTACTTCTTTGGCTCAGTTGCAGGCATGTACACTTGCAATGGATTGTTTCAGGTATCAGTCATGTTTTCGATTTTGTGAGATGATTTCACAAACTCAGCTTCATCGTGAGTTAGCTCATCTCTTTGTTCTTCATTTACATGATGGCCGTGTAAATCTTGCCGGGGTAGAGTTCATTCTATCACCAGAGACCATTGCTCAGGCCACTGGGATACCAAATATAGGAGAGGAATGGAACAAACGTCAGCAGCTAGAGAAATCCTGCTATGAGCCATACATCAAACCCGGACATATGAAGCATTTGAGCAGGGTTTTTCCTTTCAGATTTCTGAGGGATGAGTTTGCACCACTGATGAAACTCATCATTCGGTATTTCAGTTGCGAGGGTAGATTCGCACGTCTCTTTGCGTACCATGTTCATTTGTTGATGCACTTCACAAGGGTACGTATGATGAACATTCCGTATTTCATGTATCGCAACATTGAGAGGATGGTGGTTTTAGTACAGAGGAGGACCCCAGTACAGCAGCATAGGAGTATATATCATTACGCTCTGATCAAGATCGTAGTGGTACATTAATTGACACAGCAGGGTATCACTTGGGAGGATTTCATCTCTCGTGAGTTCTTCACAGCGCCACAGCCACCTCCTGAGTTAGCGCGTGATGAGGGAGAACCTTCACACTAGTTCAACATTCCTGAGACCGAGCATATCAGTGCTCCAGTGTGTGCTACATATCAGAGAGGCGTTAGAGCTTTGTTTGCAGGATCCCGACGAGTACTATCTCCACCTGGGGTGGAAGGGGTCTCGTTGACGTCATCAGTAGCGCGAGTACTAGCTCCACATAGCGTGGAAGGGGTCTCGCCTTCTTCAGTACAGGTACAGATACAGGACAGGGTCAAGAAGCCCATACATGATGAGGGCCCATCAGGAGGCCGGGACACAGATTTCACAATCATTGATGTTGATGCGAGCTCTCCTAGCTCGAAACCGAGGGAGATCATCCAGGAGCAAAGGGCTGAGAATGACAAGCTGAAAGATCAATTTCAGAAGGCTCAGTGGGTGATAAAATATCTGGAGCAGCGCAACAAACAGCTTGAGGATGAGCACACACTTTATGAGCTGCGTCGAATCCGTGAGGATCGACAATTGGCCAGGAAGAGACCTGGTGATATGACACCAGCTGATCGAGATTCTGTACTCACGCATGTGAAAATTCATCTGGAGAAATTGTTGGCGAAGGCTAATCGAGACAAGGACATGCTTCGTCACATGAAAGGACATTATTGGGCTCGCATGCATGTCTGCAAAGCAAGGATGAAGATTCTGAAGAGGAGGTTGAGTGAAGCACTAAAACGGCGGAAAAGGCCTAATCCACTTAAGATTTTGGCCGAGGCTTCGTTGACTGGGCAAGATACATGATGGAGGATCTTTGCTCCGAATTTGAGCAAATTCAGAGAAAATTTTGTCGTTTTGAAATTTTTTGGGCCTAAAATAGATTTTTCAGTTCTATGGGTAGCGCGCCGCGCGCTACCCATACAATGGGGACACTTTCTGAAGAAAAATTTTACATTTTTGGATTTTTCATGGTAATTTATGCATGCTCAGGCAGGGTCGAAGCATTTCATCAGATTCTGGACAGTCAAAAGGCTCAAAAACATCATGAAAACCACCTTGCTGCCACTTTTTGCACCATCAGGAAGTACTTCTGCGAGAATGAAGTTTTGGAGGGTCAAATGAGCTCCAAATTGAGAAATTCCACTTGGGTTGGATAGCCAACATCCAGGGCTTTCCAACGAGATATCATGAGCTCAATTTGGATGTCAGGAAGTACTTCAAAATCAGGTTGAAAGGCGCACTACCCATAGAGATCAGGGGCGCTACCCATAGAGATTTTTGGTCAAATTTTCAACTTCCAGCTCCGAATTTCGGTGAGTTGGGACCAGTTTTGCTTGTGGATGAAATTTTTGGGTTTTTATGATGTAAATTGATGGTTGGAATGTAAATTTGGCTTATTTTTATCTATTCTAGAAGATTCACTCTCAAAAAAGTGAAAATCATGTAAATGAATCAGTTTCCACTCTTTTAGAGGCAAGTTGTTAGATGCCTAGATTGTAGTTCCATGATTAGAATTTGTTGAAACTGATCCCTGAAGGAGGAATTCGACCCCTAGAGGTGGGGGAAGGGGTTAGAGTGATCTATATGATGTAATTTTTGAGACATTCTACAGGTTGGACTCTTGGGAAACTTTTGGCACCATTGTACAAATTTTTTTTTCATATTTTGGCTAAGGAAAGATCAGAGGTTTTGCGGCACCTGTTGGGATTCTTGTCGTTTTCTGTTCTTGATGGTGTTTTCTCTTTGTTTACTGTAAGTTTCTTCATGTTTAATGTATGCCATCCTTTCATATGCTTCTGAACTAAATTGAATGAGTAGATGAGGTTGAATCCATTGTTTACAGTGCTCTGCCTTTGAATTCGTTTAGTTCTATATGTTTTCGACTGTTTGAAGAGGATCCAAGTTCTTCTTTGCCTTCTTCAGCTCCTCGTCAGTCTGATCTATTCATATATCCAATCAAAAGCATCAAGACATTCACCTACCTTACCCCAACTCGAAATCTGCAAAGGTCTGACCTTATCCCCGGACCCAAAATTTGTTTTCCCATTTCTCCAGCGAAAAACCAAAAATCAAAAAATCAAACATACCTATCTCTTTACTAGCCTAAAATCAGTTCCAATTGTAAGTCATCTCGCACTCTATTGTTCATTATATCGAGATTGATGGAGAGAGCCCTGTCCTGTCCTCGTAGGGCTAGCTACGAGGCTGAGCGTGGTTTGATGTGGCCTTGAGTTTTACCTCATTTCAGCCTGAGGTAGATTTGAGCGCTAACAGAATGCATGCATCAGTTGAAGGAGGAGGTCCCTCTAGTTTCCCCCATAGCGGCAGAGTACCGGACATGGCAATATTTTCTCAAGGAGCAACAGATTGACGCCCCTGACATCAACATTGCGTGTCCATCTCCACAGCCCGGTAGCAGAAAGTCATGAGCAGCAGTTAGAGCTAGGTCGCAGGTCGCACCAACAGGAAAAGTCACAGGTCGCACTGCCTATCCAGGTCGCAAGTCACACATACTAGACAAGTCGCAGGTCACAACCTCTTCAACGTCGCGAGGCAACTCAACAGGCAAGCAGGCAAAAAGTCGGGAAGCCCAAAGGGCAAGTTTTGTGCTATAAAACTCCCTACGAGGAAAGTAATAAGGGGTTTTTTTTTTTTGGAAGACTCAAGAGCTACATTGTATTGTATTGAAAGACCATATTCTTAGGCATATGAATACGAATACTTGCTAAAACCCCTTTGTCGGATGATGTGTTTTGCTGTGACAGCACTGTGTGTATTTCTTGAACAGTTTCAGAACATCCTATGATTAATGAAACTGCATTTCTAATAACATCATTTATGCATCATGTTTATCTATGCTTGTGTTAATGATGTTCAGTTTTATCGCTTTCTGAATGGATGTTAATACCTTTGTCTATTAAGATTTCGTTTTATCTTTCAGAAGTAAGGAGGAATCTTGCCATTAAGAACTATTTCTTCTGTGGTAAGATACCTTGCAAGGATAACCCCAAAGACATGACGTTAACTGCATCTCTTCGGGCGTATGTGTTTTATTCATTCTCTTGCTACGCATAGTGTTGTAGACATGTTCCATGCATCAATCATGTATTTTGTATCCTATGAATAAGTGTGTGTCCGCAGGTTTAATCAGGTTCTTTTGAGACCAGAAGGGAAGGTGTCTTAAGCGGTAGCCGGACCCACACCCCGGATGGGATCCCTACTCCAAATGGTTTAAGGTCTAATTGGGACTTTTTACCAGGGAGATCTCCTACTATTGGCTAGAAAAATTTTCCCGTCAACAGATTTGGCGCTAGAAGGAGGGCCTGAATGGCAGCCTCCCTGCATACAATGAACTTTCCATCACAAACTCCCCAAGGGGTGGTCATAAAAAATGAAACTGTCCCTCCTCCTCTAGAAGATATTCCAGAGAGGGAGACTCGATATTATGAAATCACCAGGGCGCAGTTGAGAGCCTTGCGCCCAGATCCCCGCGATCTTATCAGAAACTTACGATTTACTCCAATCATGGAATACCTTGCCCACACTAGAACCCCTCCCGAGAACATTACTCGGAATGATGCCCTTGCAATTACCATACCCAAGCTCGTAAATCTCATGTTGGAAGACCTCGGCAAGGCTGTTGAGGAAGATGACCCGGTTCTCCAAGAGGGCGAAGAATTTGGTGACACCGAACCTTTCCCCGATTCCCAGCCTAACCAAACTCGGCAAAACAACAACCAGGCACACCCCCCACCCGGGGATGGTGAAGAAGAAAGAGGCCGAGGAAATGTAGACGGGGGAAATAGGGCTCGTAGAAATGAAGGAGAAAGGAATAGGGCTCGTAGAAATGAAGAAGAAGGAAATAGAGGCCGAGGAGCCAGAGGTAGAGGAGATAGGGGTCGAGGCCAAAGAAACCAAGCTCGCAACCGTCATTCAAACCCAATGAGGCCTCCTGTCCACAAATTGGGATATCTTAGATATTTTCTTCACCGTGGGAGACACCAAGATGAACACTCCCATCATGAATCAAAAGCATCTGTCTCAGGCTCGGGAGGTGAATCTGAGCTTGATTTTAGGCAACACCATCGGGCTAGAAGAGTGCAGCCCCTAGCCTGGATGGCTCAATCTCCATTAAACCTTTTGGGCCCACTCCATGATCTGCCTAGGCATCCGGAGAAACACCTCCCCAAATTTGACCCTAAGAAAGGCCCCTTAGCTGAAGATCATATCAGCAGCTTCTATTTGTTGTTGCAAATCATGAGGGTCCAGTCCGATGATGTCTCATGTCGAATTTTTCCCCATAATCTCGAAAACAAAGCAGCCACATGGTACCGCTCTCTCCCCAGTGCCTCTATCACTTCATGGGACCAATTCCGTCGCGTATTCTTGCAGAAGTTTTTAGAAGATAAAACTCCTTCCATGCTTCTCACGGAATTGAGCACGATCAAGTGTCATAAAAAGGAGAAGGTTAAGGACTTCAACCAGCGCTTCGCTACCATATTGCAGAATTTTCCCCCCAACCTGGCGTTGGATGACTCAATCACCATTGACTACTATACCAAGGCTCTCCCTAGGGACATTGCCGTTTTCGTCAAACGTGAAGCCCGTGCTACCCTTACGGCTAATTATGAAGCTGCTCTCACAGTGGAGAAAGACATGCTTTTGATAGGGGCCATCGATCACGAAGGGAGAGATGATCACAAGCCTAACACAAAAAGGGGTTAGTCCTCCACTCCTAAAACCACCGATAGGGATAAAGATGCGTTTGACTTTGAAAGCATGGCAAAAACCCTTAAGCTCTTAACAAATGAAGTCACTGACCTAAGGAGAAAGGGCACAAAAGCCACAACTAGCACTAAACCACCCAAACCTTTCTTCAGAAAAAGTAATCCCAACACTAACAGACCTCCGTCTAACACAAATACTGCTCTTAATGTGGAAGAGATTGGGAAAGATAACTTCTGTTCTTTCCACCAAGCTGCCCACTCTGAAAAAACGTGCCCTCAATGGATTGGCAGCATGACAACAGTAGTTAATCAACTTTTAGATGACCAAACTCCAGGGGATGTGATGGAGGATGATGTTTCAGATCACGATGAGGATCCGCCCTCAAACGAAGAACCAGGATCCTCTATCCTTGCTTTTGACATAATCCGAGGTGGGGACAACCTTACCTCCATTGACATCAACATGGCATATACTCCCAAAGATCAGCTCATGCGGAATTATATTCTAAGGAGCAAAGGACCTGTTCCTGAGAAATCCTATGAAGACAAGAAAAGGGCTTTCCTAAGGAAGATCCTGCCCCTAGGAAACGGAAAACAATCTGTTTCGAAAAAGCCCCCCAACAACACTGCCAGAGCAAGTCAAAAGCGCAAGCTCCCGACAGAATCCTCTAAGACCTCTACCGAGCCTAGCCCTCAACCGAAGTCTAGCTATAACATTGTCGAAGATATGAAGAAAACAAGAGCAAAAATTTCTCTCTACGAGCTGGCCCGCATTACTAACCAAAAGGAGCTCATTCTAAAAGCTTTCGCAAACACTTCAGCTACGAAGACTGTGAGCAACACGTCCGCGCAAGTTGGTCCAGATGTACAGTCTATAGTAAACGCCATCAATAACAACTCAAGAGGATACACGCCTCCTTTCCTTTTGTCCTTCGAGATTTTTAACTTCAACGTCCACAACTGTCTAGTTGACTCTGGTGCCTCAACAAACGTCATGCCCCTATCCGTCTGTAAAAATATGAATATTCGCCCGGAGAAAACTGACGCGAAGATCATACAACTTGACAGATCACAAGTGCCAGCCCTAGGAGAGTTGAACAATGTCATCATCTGCTTGTCGTCAGACTCTAGGGTCCATCAATGCATTGACATTGTGATTGTCTACATCCCAAAAGCATACGGCCTATTGCTTAGCAGGGACTGGTCCAGCAAGTTACAAGGCTATTTTGCCACCGACTAGTCCCACTTGTGGCTTCCTTACAAGGGGCGGAATAATCAAATCAGGGTCGAAATTGAACCTTATATTAAACACACCGTCACTGATTTGGATGCCGTTAATGAACCCATCAGCTTTGCACAAGAAGAACTTGGCATGTGCTTTCTGGAAGCAATATTAGGATGCTACCAACCCCCTCAGTCTTCCGTAGGCCCCGAAGTCCAATCTGAACTAGCACTTGTCACAGAAGAGCAAGTTATCCCTGACTCACCACCATCAGGAACCCCTCCACAACCTAATACCCCGAAGGAGCCGGAAAGTGACATGTGGACCTTGTATTATGATGGTTCCAAGACCCATGACAGAGCCGGTGCTGGTTGCATATTGCTTGACCCTCACAAGAATAAATACTTAATCTCATTCCGGCTAGAGTTCCAATGCACCAACAACTCTGCTGAGTACGAGGCATTAATCCTCAAACTTAAGAAAGTGCTAGATTTGAAGGTAAAATTCTTACAGGTCATTGGAGATTCCGAGATTATCACCCGCCAGGTACGCAATACTATTCACTGTTTATCTCCGCATTTAAAGGCGTATCAACAAGAGGTATGGCGATTGATTTCTGGTTTTGATGCATTTGGAATTAAATCTGTCCTTAGGATGCACAATGCAGCAGCTGATACTTTGGCTAATGCTGCTGCTAGATTCACCCCTTTGAGGGACGGTTTTTCTTTTGAAATTATATATAGACCCTCCGTGCCAGACAATATTACTAACTTACGCGTCTTTGATGATGATCAATAGGTACTAGAGTTTATGTGTAACTCAGAAACATTCAAAGACGCCGCAATAGATGAAGATGATCATGACCAAGCTGTGCAGAAAGAGTATGAGAAACACAGAGGGAACCCCATGCCAAAGGGAGTAGTGTCACTTGAGAAACTCTTGGATCTACAGAGCCGTTTTCGAGGGCCCCGGAATACCAAAGTGCAAAGCTCCATCTTGGCCCATCGACAAGTGAAATTGGGATCAGAGCATAATCCTAAGTTTGTCAACCTTGGGAAAGACTGCACCACCCAGGAGGCACAGGCTTTCACCCAACTATTTCGCAAGTATCGTGACGTATTTGCTTGGACATATTATGACTTACGTACGTATGATACTTGAATTATCCAACATGTTATACCCATGAAGGAAGGCGCATAACCGTTCCAGCAAAAGCTCAGAAAAGTACATCCTACTCTAGAACCATTGATTCTGAAAGAACTCAAGAAGCTCTTGTATGCATGAATTATTTTCAATATCCGTCACTCCACGTGGGTGTCAAATTTGGTACCCATACGAAAGAAGTCTGGCGAGATCCGTTTGTGCATAGATTTCCACAATCTGAATCGTGCCTCAAACAAAGACAACTATCCGATGCCACCCATGGAACAGATATTACAAGCTGTGTCTGGGTCCGAAATGTTCTCCCTATTAGACGGTTTCTCCAGCTACAACCAAGTGCTAGTAGCTAAACCAGATAGATTGAAGACCACTTTTCGAACCAAGTGGGGAACTTTCGCGTTCAGATGTATGCCTTTTGGATTAATCAACGCAGGGGAAACTTTCCAAAGAGCCATGGATATAGCCTTCAGGGGGCTGATAGGCCAAAGTGTGGTGGTCTACTTAGATGACGTCACCGTGTTTTCAAAACACCGGGGTGACCATATACGCCACCTCAGGAAATTTTTTGAAAGAAGTAGAAAATATGGAATTTCACTTAACCCAAAGAAGAGCGTTTTTGCCATGGCAGAAGGAAATTTTCTAGGCCATATCATAACTAAACAAGGTATTATCGTCGATCTGGAACGGGTGAAAGCCATTGCTCAAATTCCTCCTCCCAGGAGTAAAAAAACGATGCAATCTTTCTTGGGGAAGATCAATTTCGTACGAAAATTTATATCAGATTTCACACAGATAGTTAAGCCATTACAAGGAATGATAAAAAAGAATGCTATGTTCCAATGGAACCTACCAGAAAGGGAGGCCTTTGACAAAATCAAACAGGATATAGCTGAAGCTCCCTCCCTACAAAGTCCAGATTTTGGCAAAGATTTTATCCTATATACTTTTTCTTCAGATTCCTCACTTGCGGCCATCCTTACGCAGAAATATGGCAACAACGATGAACGACCCATTTCCTTCATGAGCACCGGTCTACAGGGAGCTGAGTTAAACTATCCAGAAATTGACAAGCAAGCCTATGTGGTCTACAAGGCGGTAAAACATTTTAGGCCCTACATCTTGAAAAATCATGTCATGGTTTTTGTGCCACACCCAGCGGTCCGCTCACTTTTCATGCAGCAAGAGCTAGGCGAAAGATGGGGCAACTGGGTGGCGTGTTTGCAAGAATACGATTGAGAGTTTAAACCGGCACATACCGTTAAGGGACATGGCTTATGCCAAATGGCCGCGGAGGCTGCAAGTGCTCATGAAATTGAAGAGGAATGTTGGGAACAAGAGATCGACATGTATCAAAGTGACCATGTGCCTCACCAAAGTAGCCCTTCTTGGTATTCTGACGTTTCAAGATATTTGGCCCAAAGCACCATGGACCCTGCTCTTACTGCCCGGAAGAAATGCGCAATAAGTCTCAAAGCCGCATCTCACCAACTGATCCAAGGTAAGTTGTTCAAGAAACACCACGATGGGGTCCTGTTACGCTACTTGGAAACCTACGAAGCGCAGAAAATTTTAACTGAGCTGCATGACGGACCACCTGGAGGTCATTTTGCCGGAGATACTACTGCCCATAAGATAATGCGCACAGGATATTATTGGCCTACTCTTTTTAGAGATGCACATGAATATGTTCAAAAATGCATTCAGTGCCAGAAGTTCGCCAACCGAGAAGCACGGCCAGCCGCCCCCTTAATCTCAGTAGCAGTAGAGGAACCTTTCCAACAGTGGGGTTTGGATGTAATTGGTGAAATCACACCTCACTCTTCTAAACAACATCGGTATATCCTTACAGCTACTGATTACTTCACCAGGTGGGTCGAGGCAACGCCTTTACGCCGAATCAACGATCAAGAGGTAATAGAATTCCTCATGCATTCCATCATGACCAGGTTTGGCGTTCCGACTTCTTTAGTTTTTGATAATGCGACTTATTTCTCATCTTTTAAATTATATGATTTTGCGCTGGAAAATGGTATTATTCTGAAACATTCTGCAAATTACTATCCCCAGGGAAATGGATTAGCTGAGTCCACTAACAAGAATCTTATCCGTATTATTAAGAAGACCCTGCTATCCCACCAGCACAACTGGCACAATGCCCTTCACAATGCACTGTGGGCTGACCGTATCACTCCCAAGTCCTCTTTAGGCACCTCCCCATTTTTCCTCGTGTATGGAAAAGAAGTTGTTCTTCCTTCTCATCTATCTCTCCCAGCCCTCCAACTGTCCCAAGAATGTCATGGTACCCCGTGCCCTACCTTGCAGACTCGAATCGACACCTTGCTGAAATTGGAGGAAGAAAGGCAAAAGACCCGGGAAAAGTTTGCCATCCATCAGAGCCGAATCAAAAGATGGTTTGATAAAAAGTCCACAGGGAACAAAAATTTTGAAGTAGGAGACCTGGTCCTCAAGTGGGATAAAGCCCATGAGGAAAAGGGGAAGCATTCCAAGTTCCAAGCACTTTGGACAGGCCCTTTCCAAATTAATGAGAAGATAGGATCCCACACATTTAGATTGCAAACCCTTGAGGGACGAGTCGAGGTCCTCCCGGTAAATGGGCATGACCTCAAACACTATTTCACCTAGCTGCCCTTAGAGGGCTATATTATCCTTGTACCATATTTTCTTCTCTCATACTTGTTTAAAAAAAAATAAAAAAAAATAAATAATATATATATATATATATAATAAAAATAAAATATAGTAATAAAATGCTTTGAGGAAGGATTTGTTAGAGCCACGCAATTGGCACACTGCAACAGGTTCTATGTTGATGGAAAGCCCTTTTCGATAGACTCAAAGGCGGCGAAAGCTTGCTTGTTCTCTGCACCTAAGGGCAGCATATCACCGAACTCGAGGCATCAAGCGGGGAGCTTACCTCGCCAGCCTGAAAGGGTGTCCGCAAAAGAAAATGCAGTGTGAGAGGTGACCAGACCAAAAGGGAAAAGAGGTACTCTATGCTACGACAGGGTATCTGGGAAAAACCAAAGTCCTCAAACCAGACCAGGAACAACCTCTTTGCCAGCAAAATAAGTCGAGATCCCTCATCCGCCCAGGCTAAATTTCCATCTCAAATAAGTGCCACGAGCACATCTAAATAAGTTCCTCAGGCACATTCAAAATAAGTGCAATAGCACACTAATAAAGGGTAAAGGATTGAGAAAGGCTTCCTGCGCAGAGAGGTGATGTAACGACTCCGCCGGGGTACTGACCAGGCTCGCTGGCAGCGGAGCAACGTTCACGATTCCTAGGCAGTGACTCCGCCGGGACCGAGAGGTTCGCTGGCAGCGGAGCAACACGATGAGGACAAAATAATCGTACCAGACCCTGTGGCCGCCTAGAGTTCTCCAACCCTTCCAGTCCAAAGACCTGAAGAAATGAATTTGGTTGAATGGTGCCCAAACAGGCCAGCAGATTGAACAACCTAGCGAGGTGCCAAAGGTTAGGAAATGTCAACCACAAGGTAAAAGAAAACAGTCAGCATAGGCCCCTCCCTCCCCCCGCGAAGACTAACTATCAGCAGAGACTCTGAGTTCGTCCAGTGAATCGCCATTTGTTGTAGCCCCTACAACACCCTCCAAAAAGATCACCATTTCAATTTTTTGGAGCCCCTTAAAACTAAAGAGAAACTATTAAGTTGCCAAGTTGCCAAGTCGCAAAGTTAAACTATTGATGAAAACCGCGACCCCGCGACCCCAGGTCGCCAGGTCGCAAGGTCGCAAATCCCCAGCTTAAACGAAAAGTGCGACCCAGCGACCTTGTGACCCAGCGACCCCAGGTCGCCAGGTCGCCAGGTCGCTAAGTCGCAAATATACAATTTTAATGAAAAGTACGACCCAGTGACCTTGCGACCCCGCGACCCCAGGCCGCCAGGTCGCAAGGTCGCAAGGTCGCAAAACTCTGGAATTAATTGATTTGCGATCCAGCGACCCGCATTAATTGCCCACACCTGTGACCTTCTATATAAGGGAGGTCGCCAGGTCGCATTTTACACATTCAACGATTTGAAAGAAAACGCCTCTAACAGCTCGAATGGCGCGATTTTCCCGGGTAAGTTGCCATTTCCTCCTGCTTTTTCCATTATGAGCATTTCTTGCCAAACCCATGTCCCCTTAGGCCTTTAAATTTCCCTTTGTCTGAGCTTTTATATTTTTTGAGTGTTTCGTGAATCTGCTTTCTCCACAAATGTCCAACCTCACCACATTTCTGGTTCAAACTCTCGTAGCTTTTCCCCTTGCTCTTAAAACCATTCCTCAGCTCTGCCTGGACCCACCTAGCTTATAAATCCTCAAGAGGAGGGAGAAAAGAGAACTGACGGCCGCGTGCACGAAAAAACCCCTCGGCAAGCCTTATCACGACCTGTGACCCAGTGACCTAGTCGCGAGGTCGCAAAGTCGCATCCTTCCAGATTTCTAGAATATGCGACCCAGCGACCCAGCGACCTAGTCGCGAGGTCACAAGGTCGCATTTTCCAATTTTTCGGAGAGTTGCGACCCAGCGACCTAGCGACCTGGTCACGAGGTCGCAAGGTTGCGCTTGGACCTTTTCTTGCAATCCGCGATCTAGTGACCCAGTAAACCAGTAACCCAGTTTTACATGTGTCACAGCTAAATTTCACCACTAAACTGTAACTGGTTTTATATCATCATGTCGTTCTTATCTTGGGATTCCTTTATGAATTTGACAGGTGAACTTCAAGAAGACATAGAGTGCATACCTGTTTTATCAGATTCTAGTGACATGGCGCCCCCGCTATCTCGGAGGAAGGACAAGCAAGTAGTGGAAGAGATTGATGAGCTGGAAGTGGTGTCCCCACCCCCAATATATAGGGATACACTATGTACCTTTGCAAAAGAAGACAGTATGAGATGGTACCAGGTGTATGATGGTTCGCCATACCGGAAGAGGAATTTCCAGAAGATCTCCCAGACCGGGAAATATACTTGGCAGTCAAGAAGTCCAAACTACATCTGGCAGGGGTGCATCCAGCCGTATTTCCATGTCCTGAGGTGATAGATTGGATCATACAAAAGATGGATCCTAAGAAGTTTGTGATCCGCTGGCAGGGCTTTCGCTACGCTCGTAGGCGCGGATTCTCACCTCTACTACTCATTGCCTCGCCCAGATGAGCATTTCACTCCAGAATGGGCTATTGCTCACGCTGTTCCGATAGTTGATACTATTAGACAATGGTGGGAGGAGCCCGAGAAGTTCAAGGTCAAGAAAGACCAAGAATACCCGGTGGCTAGCCTGAGGAAGGTTTATAAATTGGTTGCCGCCATGCTTTGCAGGCTTTACGGGCGCCCATATTGCTCCACTTTCAGCGGTAGTTGGGCTACCATCATGGAGTATGTGACGACACATGGCACCCGTTTCAACTGGGCCGGAATATTGATGACTTCGATGCAGACCAACTTGAACGCGGCATTGGCCCCAGATGAAGGAATGCCTGCCGAATTTTACATGGCCTCTTACCTACTGGATGCTGTCTGCGCAAGAGTACACTTCGAGGGATGGGCACACAACTGGGATTCCGAGCAGTCGCGTGAAATTCATCTGCAACTCAAGGTATTTTGGGAGTCCAAATACAAACAGGATATAGATCAGATCTCCCAAGTGTTTATTCCCTCTCTATATAGACACTTATTTGGCCAAGACGCCCCCTGCATGTCTTGGCGGGCCAAGGAGACTCTAGTCAAAGTGGCACACTGGTTCCCTTTCCTCGGGTATACCTTCATCTGAGTCTTTGGAACGTACAGGGCACCCCATGCTATGCCTCACTTTGTGACAGACAAAATGCTCATCCAGGAGGTATGCTTCCAGATGTCTCAAGGCTTCTCCAGCATCCTGTCTAAAGGTAAGAAGAAGCCGTGGCCCACGCTACCCCTCACCATTGGCGCATGCACAGTTAAAGACTTCAGGGAAGTAGCAGCAGAGGGAGAAGCAATGAAAAGTTATCAGCTTGGGGTGCTTGAACACCGAACATATGACACGGAGAGAATAGTTCCTAAACATTGCCTGAAAGCTAAATTCAAATGGAATTATCATCATATTGAGCGCCCGGCAGAAGACGAGAGAAGGAACTGGTATAGTGCTGAGAGACAATTTGCTCCGGGAATAAACACAGTCCAAGAAGATCCAGATGATCAGAGCTTAGAAGACAGGAGTCGTCAGTTAGGAGGTTCCTCTTCTGCTTTACCCAAGAAATCTCGGACCAACACAGGGCTTACCCCATCCATCCAACAGAAAGAAGCAGAAGCAAAAGCCCAGCAAGAAAGGGAAAAGAAGATAAAAGAGGATGAGGAAGCACGCCAAAAGAGTGCAACAGCAACACAGAAGAAGAAGCAGGCCAAGGAGGCCAGGAAAGAAAAAGAGGGAAAGGAGGCACAAGCCGCAGTAGAACGGGCACTTAAGGCAGAGCTGGATAAAGCAAAAGTTGAACGCCAAAAGAAGGCCGAACAGGTTGCGGAAGCTGAGCGCCAAAAGAAAGCCGAACAAGCTGCTACAGCTGAGCGGAAGAGGAAGGCCGAAATAGAAGCAGCAGCAGAAACTGAACACCGGCGAAAGGAAGAAGAAGAAAAGAACACAGAAGAAAGGGAGGATGACATGCTGGAAGATATCGAGGTAAATCCCCTCGACATACCTCTGGGCGGTACCAAGCTTTTGGATGTTAGATCCCCCCAGGGGCAGGAAGAGGATGTATTTGACCTCACCAGACTCACATTCGATCAATTCTCTTTCAAAATCCGGCAAGAGAAAAGAAGGTCACTGGCGCAAAGTCCCTCTGCCACATCCATAGTTGCAACAGGCAAAGACATAGTCCTTGATACCAGGACTAATCCTGTAATGATAGCATTGGCGGGTACTGCTTTCACCACAGCCACGGAAGAGAACGTAACTAGAATGAGTAGAGAAATAGTCTCTCTGCAAAATAGACTACAAGCATCTGAGCAGCACGAGAAAAGAGCAGAGCAGGAGAAAGCAGAGTTGAGAGCAGAAGTTCAACAACTTCGAAACCAGACTCCACCGGTAAATGAAGTTCCCCTGGCCATTTTCAAGGAGTGTGAAGTGTTAGAAGTAACCATGAGGAAGGTGTATGGAGAAATGTTCACCATCAAAAAAATAGTCGCCCCACTGGTAAGAGCACGAGTAGAAACCAAGCAAAATCACGAGCAGCTCAGGGAGGCCTCACGGGCCTTAGACAGGATGATGGGCTGGACAGTACAATACCCTCAGGCACCTGAAAATTTTCCCAAGAGGGATTGGATTCATACACAGGATGCTAAGGTTCAGCTCCGTATGGCTATACAATCTAAGGACAAACTGTCTAAGGACCTGGACAAAGTAATGTCTTCATACAACCACCTGATCAGCGATATCGACTCGATGCACACTTTGCACCACATTCCGTCACTTGGGGCATTCGACGAAGAGAAAACCTAGGAACAAGTGGATCAGGACATCCAGTGATTTTTGCAGCCTATCAAGCAAGCCGCTGCTGCTCCCGAGCCCTCAGCATCTCAAGAACATCTGAGTCAGTTTATTGCCACTCCAGTGCGGATTTATACCAAGCTTGCCTCGCTTTCAAACCAGATCTCACAGAAAAGGGAAACCTTAGTACCAAATGCTTTGGAATGCATGCATCGGTTGAAGGAGGAGGTCCCTCAAGTTTCCCCCATAGCGGCAGAGTACCGGACATGGCAAGATTTTCTCAAGGAGCAACAGATTGACGCCCCTGACATCAACATTGCGCATCCATCTCCACAGCCCGGTAGCAGCAAGTCATGAGCAGCAGTTAGAGCTAGGTCGCAGGTCGCACCAACAGGACAAGTCGCAGGTCGCACTGCCTATCCAGGTCACAAGTCGCACATACCAGAAAAGTCGCAGGTCGCAACCTCTTCAAGGTCGCGAGGCAACTCAACAGGCAGGTAGGCGAAAAGTCGGGAAGCCCAAAGGGCAAGTTTTCTGCTATAAAACTCCCTACGGGGAAAGTAATAAGGGGATTTTTATTTTTGGAAGACTCAAGAGCTACATTGTATTGTATTGAAAGACCATATTCTTAGGCATATGAATACGAATACTTGCTAAAACCCCTTTGTCGGATGATGTGTTTTGCTGTGACAACACTGTGTGTATTTCTTGAACAGTTACAGAACATCCTATGATTAATGAAACTGCATTTCTAATAACATCATTTATGCATCATGTTTATCTATGCTTGTGTTAATGATGTTCAGTTTTATCGCTTTCTAAATGGATGTTAATACCTTTGTCTATTAGCATTTTATTTTATCTTTCAGAAGTAAGGAGGAATCTTGCCATTAAGAACTATTTCTTCTGTGGTAAGATGCCTTGCAAGCATAACCCCAAAGACGTGCCGTTAACTGCATCTCTTCGGGCGTATGTGTTTTATTCATTCTCTTGCTACGCATAGTGTTGTAGACATGTTCCATGCATCAATCATGTATTTCGTATCCTATGAATAAGTGTGTGTCCGCAGGTTTAATCAGGTTCTTTTGAGACCAGAAGGGAAGGCGTCTTAAGCGGCAGCCGGACCCACACCCCGGATGGGATCCCTACTCCAAACGGTTTGAGGTCTAATTGGGACTTTTTACCGGGGAGATCCCCTACTGTTGGCTGGAAAAATTTTCCCGTCAACACCTTCACTATAACCTAACCCTAACCGTTACTAAACCCTTAAACTTAACCTTAACCTGACTAAACCCGTAACCTTACCCTTAACCTTCATCTTAACCTTAAATTTACCCTTAACCTAACCTTAACCTTGACCTTGACCTTGACCTTGACCTTGACCTTAACCTTAATGTTACACATCATTTTGTCACCATCCCTACAATCCCCCATCCCGTACATTTGAGGGCCTTTTTTCATGACCTGTGAGCAGTGACATGACCTGAAACCACTTTCATGGCATCCCGTTGCATAAGGAAAAGCATTCCTATGAAGAAATTTTCCTCTGAAAAACCGTAAAAATAGATCTTTTTGCCTTGGCGCGACTAGCCAGTTCAGCCCTCATGCCAATGGGGGAAATCCGCCATAGAGGGCACACCAAATGGTGTTCTATCCCTGTGTCTCACTTGCGGCAAGCTTAATCAGGGATTTTTTTTTTAAATAAATGGCGGAAGTTTTTTTCCAACAAACTCCTGAACGTGTCACTAAAAGGAGTTGGGTGGTTTAGCTATGGATCTCCATGTATGGGAAGTGGTTTTCCACCTATCATGGAAGCTTCCTTAGAGATAGTGCCAATCCCATGATTATAGGGATCTCAACTCCCCCTCCTCCATCTATAAAATATTGCCTTCTCCCTTAGCAAGCTAGCTGAACTTGTAGCAAGGAGACTATAGCCAGACATCTGTTGAGAGCCAAGCCGAAGAGAGAGAGCTTTATCCCATTTCTGACATGTTTCATTGAGACGTGCTCCGTTGTCAGCCCCACCGAAGGAAGATCAAGCATCAGAGCTTTGGGTTGTATATTTCCTTTGTTATTTTAATGATAAGGGACTTTGATTATGGTTCTATTTGTTAACACCTAATTTGAACTTCAGGCTGAAGGAAGGCAAATCAGGGTAACCTCAAACCACGCTCAGCCTTGTAGCTAGCCCTACAAGGTTAGGAGAGGGCTCTCTATGTGAAAAATATTCAATGAAATATAAGTACAAATTGTTTTTAGGCTAGGTATAATAGGTCGAAATGTTTTATCAATTTTCTGGGTTGTATGGATCAGATGGGGCTCGGCAGTTTGAATATGGGGAATTAAATCAGAGATAGAGGGTATTCTATGGGGCAAGGTGGGCAGGGATTTTAACAACTTTTTTTAAATGATGATGGAGTTTTTAAGACTGGTGAGAAGCTGAAAAGGGCATAGGAGATGGATCCTCTTCAAACAATAGAAAACATAAAGTATTGAATGATTTTCCTAAGGCAGAGCATTATACAATGGATTCTACCTATCTATCTTGAAAACTTCTAAACAGAAATATGAATGAATGAATGGAAGACATAACAATTAAGGAAAGAACAATGCTAAAATCCATACCACAGGGATCCCATAAATCAGTGCTGCTATTATTTATCAATTCCCTGCCAAACTGTTACAAAATGGAGAGCAAAGCATCCTCAAATATTTCCAACTTATTCCACCTTTCCCCCCCCCTTTACAATTGAATCCAAAATTACATTAAAATATATAGATAATTTGAGAGGATGCATCTGCAGAAGAAAGAGTTTTTTCAACAAATTTTGGAATAGAAATTTGAACATAGAAAATAGACCAACAATATACCCCTAAAAGAGTGATCAGTTCATTTGACTGCATGGAATATTTTGTTGTTATTCCCAACAAATGAGAAGATGAAATTTGTAGGGCCAATCCCATTTTCATCGCTGCTATAGAGCCTAAGATGATTCTCTTTTTATAATTAACTCACGGCCTTAACTAGTTCTTTTTCTTTAAGAAAAACCCCCTTTTTTCCGAGAAAATGCCTTTGAGACCAATAAAAATGAAATCTGATTTTTAATGAAGAAAAACCCCTTTTTATTCATAAGGGAGAAGGACCGATGGTGGGCCCGAATCACAATAGCAAATCACATTGAAGGGGGGAGGGTGTATTGCATGATGAAGGGATGTGATGCGATGGTGTAAAATGGCGCAGAGGAGAAATGAAATGGGCGGAAGGGGCAGAAAGCTTTGGTGGGACCTGGAGAAATCACAATCGCAAATCAGAAGGGGAGAGGTTGTATAGTATAGAAGAGAAAATGCGATATGCAATGGAGTGATGCGATGGGAGGCCATGTGATGCAATGAGAACGGATGGCTGTCGAAGCGATGGGGGATGAGCGGGGAGGGAAAATTCCTTTAAAATAAATTAAGATGGAAATAAGGTTTTAACACAGGGAAAAGCCCCTTTGTTAGGAATGGGCGGAAGGCTTTATGGTGAGACCAGGGGAGATCGCATCATTGAGATGGAGTGGAGTAGGACCGAAACGTTGGTGTGACAATCACATGATGCGATGAGCGACATGCGATTCATTGCATCGGCGGGTTGAGAGAAAAAATTGTGGCAAATGTCGCGATGAAGGCTTGCAATGTGATGGTGCGATCGGATCAGAGGTAACTCAATTGCATTAGAGGTGTTTAATCAGAGGTGGGTCAATCGGGAGCCCATGAAATATTGTGATGTGATGCGATCACATTGGAATTTGTAGGATGCGACAATGAAAATGCAAAAGGACCTTTGCGATGAAGATTTTAAAATCATGTGAAAAGGTAGAAATTATAAATTTTAAAGGACCAAATGAGAAAGAAGGGTAAGGTTAGGCTTTTGGGGGCTTTTATTCACTTAGGGATATCTTCTGATCTAGAAGTCAGTTTGGGGAGTTAATATACCATTGGAAATCTCTTTCTAGGCTCCTTCTTATGAACATATTCTGAACATGATTTAAAATAAAAATCTAGTGAAGAACACCTCTAAAAAGCAGGGTGGTGGCTTTGTGGAGATAACATCTTCTGAAGCTCAAATTATTACATATGAAGACATAAAATTACATAATAAATGATAATAAAAGAAAAGTATCATGTTTTCACCTCAAAACATGTTTTGAGGTGAAAATTACATCAAGCTTAACAAAACAACTCTTTGATTTTTCTAGATACCGTGCCTTTGAGTTTATTCGACCTCCTCATGACCTTGTTATTATTCATTGACACTTGGCTCATTAATTTGACCATGATGAGACCCTAAAACCTAATGAGACCAACCCTATGACCTAATAACATGAATTGTGGAGTGAAAGTGAATCATGACTAAAGACCATAGAGAGAAGAATCAACAAGTTTTCACATGAGGAAAAACTGATGAAAGACCACTACCATCAACGAATCCATGGCCTAATGGAATGATGAAAATTTATAGTATGGGACTCCTACTATGCAAATACAAAAGAGTAAATTTGATCACTGATGGCAGTATGACAAAACTAACACTAACATTGGCTCCAATGGGGATGGTAGCTCCTTGAAGGTGTCAAGAACACCGTAGACCAAGTAGCCTTATCCATTCGGCAAATATGGTCAAAATATTGAACACTGACACAATGCAGACTGACTCTGACTCAAACTATGATTGAAAAAATTAAAACCAACAAACCTTACACATATCACTCAAGTTTTATAGCCTTCACCTCGGGCCCCAAACTTCAATGACTGTGTACTTGAAATATGACCAGCAATGGCATGGTATATACAATGAATGTGACATAATTTTCGATCCATTATCTCAAAAGTGGTAGTGCTTCAAAATCCTACCATTCACTGGCCCTCCAGGGAAATCTTGGCCATCCATCTCTATGAGCAAGAAAGAATTCCGACCCCTATACGCTAAAATATTATACAGTCCTTTCCATAGTTTATCGAAATTACCATGCTTCCCTTTGTCCTCATTTCATGCATCCCATCTCAACACCACATCTTCCAACTGAAATTTTTCTGCTTTGGTTTTACGGTCATAGATTTTCTTTATCTTTTCCTGCAACTAAATATTGTTCTGAGAAAATTCCTCCCTTATTAGCTGAAGGTGGATCATTTGATTGATCCTTCACTGATTATCGTCCTCTTCGCTTCCATCCTCTTGCAATAGTCTCATGACCGGAACCGTAAGGGATGTAGGTGTTACACAGTAATTTATCACCATCCCTGAAATCCACATATTTCCCATTGGAGGGTCATTTCTATGACCAATAAGCAATTTCATGCCTTGCAAATACCATCATTGCATCCCTTTCCATGAGGACAACATTCCTTCTGTTGATCATTTCCTGAGCAGACCCCTAAAATCATTTATTTTTAGCTTGGCGCTGGTATCCCGTTATGTCCTCGTGCCAATGAGAAAAATTAACACTGATCCCATACCAATTAGCGCTCTGTCCCAGCTAAGCACTCGTGCCAATATTCTTATGGAAATTTTTAAAAAAAAAGAGGCGAAGTTTAGATTACAACAACTTCATGGATGATTCATGAGGAGTGGTTTCGACTGAATAACCACGACCTTCCTCCTTTGGCCTCTTGTTTCCACCTGATGGGGAACCTCCCAAGGGATAAGGCCTCCCTTCCACTATTGTAGGGATCCCAACCTCCTCCTTTCCTCTATAAATATAGCCATCTTCCATTGATGAGGGGGCTGAATGGTTGAGCCTTAGTAGTCTTATGAGCCTGAATAGAGCTAAATCAATTGTGAAGAGATTATCGTCAGACAGCCAAAGAGAGAGAGACTTGTCCTTGTCCCGACGAGCTTTACTGAGATGTACTCCTCTGTCGACCCACCGAAGGAATATCCAACATCAGAGATCAGGTTGTATCTTTATTTGTTCTGATTAATAATAAACGACTTCGATTATGGTTCCACTAAGATGTTCATGTTCCATGTTATGAGTTGTATCTTCTCTGAATGATACATAATTACATGCATTAGGTTTTATGTTTGTTTGTTTGTTGTTCCTTCTTGTATGTGTAGGTGTTCGATTGCATCGAGCGGGAGAATTGTGATCTGCCAAAGCAGAGTATGGAAGCGCCATATTCTCCACAAACGACAACAGCGTAGGACTTAAGGTAGGCCTCTTGTCACATCTTGGTCTTTTGCAATTAGGAACCTGTTTCTTAGCGTGAATCGGTTGTTGCTAGACCCGATCTAGGCTAGTAAGGATTGCCTCTGTCTGCAGAGGGGATTTAACTCTCCAACAAATTGGCGACTCCACTGGGGATCAAACCCAGAATCTCTTGTTTCATAGACCTCATGTAATATCGAAAATGGGTGCCATGATCGGTAACAATGGCCAGGTTGAGGCTGTGAACAAGGCTTTGGTCACAATGCTTCAACGAACAATTGCTATCCACAAATCCAACTGGCATCTCCAATTGTTCTCATATCTCTGGGCTTATCGAACGTCTATAAAGAGTGCAACCGGATTCGCACCTTTTTAGTTGGTGTATGGTTTGGAAGCGACTCTCCTGGTTGAATGCGAAATTCCTTCCCTGAAGTTGGTTGTGGAACTATTGCCTGACACTTTTCTAGAGGAAGAGTGCCTCTTGTATTTAAAACGACTGGATGAAACCCATCGCTTAGCTGCCTTATTTGTTGAGGCACATAAAAAGTGGGTCAAAGCCCATTTTGATCAATCGGTTTCTCCACGTTCTCATTGAAGGAGACCTCGTCCTCCTATATGACCAAGCACATGATAAACTTGGAGCAGGAAAATTCTAGCCCATGTGGCATGGGCCCTATATATTTAAATGAGTATTAAAAATGGGGCCTATGAGCTTATCGACTATGAAGGATTTCCCCTGGTGCAGCCTAGGAATGGGCTGTACCTCAAAAAATACTACACTTGAGTCATTCTTGTGTGGTGTGTGTGTACCTAAGTGAGTGTTTTTCATTTTTGTGCATGTGTGGTGTGGTTTTCTTTGTAAGCGTCTTTCTGCTGATTGGGTCTTCCTGATTGTGCAGATGTCTATTAATCCTTTTGTCGATATCGCGGATGGTGCCTCCCACAGTACCAGGAATCTGTCTTCCGTAGCCTGGGTAATCTACAATCCTGCTGGTGAGTTGGTTAATTTGCAAGGTATTTGTCTAGGGCCTACCACAAATAACGTCGCGGAGTATAGTACCATTTTGGAATTATTAAAAGAGGCTATAAACCTTGGTATTCATGCGTTACTTGTGTATCTAGACTCACAGCTTGTAGTACTACAACTTAACAGTCATTATTTAGTTAGAAACCCATCCATTTTACATCTGTATCTACGTATTCATTTACTGGAAATTAATTTTGATTACATTACATATCAACATATACCCAGACACATGAGTGCGTTAACAGATGCAGTAGCTAATTTTGTTTTAGATAGACATTTGCGCAACTTATAAAAACATCATCACATGTAAAAAGATCCATCCATAAATAGATATATAGATATATATGTCGGATAGTTTTCAGTTTGTGTACATCACATAAAGTCAAAAAATATACATGTTTGTCTAATAATAGTAGGAGACAACATGTCTCTCAAAAATATGCATATAAAAAATCCCTAGATAGCTAATCAGCGTGGTGCTCGTGGTAACATGTCATCACGCGCACCAATCGCCTCAGCAGTCGATGGAGGTGACTAGGCACCCCCACAGTGTGTTGCTGGTAAGCCAACGGGACATCTGCCAGTCGTGCAAAGTCCGGGATTCCCCGGGTGATGCCCTATAAGTTCTGGATCAGCTCATTCCCTTCGCCGCCCTCAGCCTGAGGGTCATAAGTGAGAGGGGTCCTCCATGCAATGGGTGACATGCCTGCGAGCCTCTCTGGGCCAACATCTGCATACACAGTAGGAAACGCAGAATCAGTGCCATAAACTAATTCAAACGGTGACATACCTATGGGTTTCTTGCAGCTGTCTCTATCTTCCCATAACGTGTTGATGAGCTTTCGATGCCATTTCCTCTTATTTTCTTCCAGCATTTTCTTGATTATGTTCATCATATATTTATTTGATGATTCTGCCAGGCCGTTGCCTTGTGGGTAGTATGTTGTCAAATGGCCCAACACAATATTGTATTTATCACAGAATTCCACCATCTTCTTGGATCTAAATGTTTTTGTGTTATCTGTTATGATTTTATGAGGGAAACCAAAGTGAGACAAGATATTTGATTCTAAGAATTAAATGATTACCGTATCGGTGGCCTGCCTTACTGGAATGGCCTTAATCCATTTGGTGAAGTAATTGGTACCTTTCAAGATCCATCGATGCTGTGCTGATGATGTGGGATGGATTTCCCCAATGAAATCAAGTCATCACTACTGAAAAGGAGCATTTACTTGAACTGGTTTTAAAGGAAGAGGAAACAGTTTCCTTTTTCCTTAGAAAATTTGACAGTCATGGTAGCTCATCATTATTTTATACACATCCAAAAACAAAGTGGGCCAATAATATCCTGCTCTCAACACTTTTTTAGTTGTCGTTTTCCAAAACAAAAGACCACCACAATCACCCGTGTGAAAGTCATACATCACCTGCTGAGCCTCATCTTCAACCAAAAAATTAAGTAGAATACCTCCTAGATATTTCCAATAAAGAGCACTATTTAAAATGCAGAATTTAGAAAACTTGAGTTTTAGTGATCTACCTTTGCTTCTAGACATCCCTGGAGGTGGCAAAAGATGTTGAAGAACATAAACTATGTCTGAATACCATGGTGATTGTAGAAAAATTTATGAAACTAGAACGAGTGAACCATAATCCTCATACTCTGACATTGCTGCTATGAGGTTTATGTTCAGATCATGTAGGTTTTATTGTACCATTAGTTTTTCCAAGCCTTGTCCTTTGATTAACTTTGTGGGCTTAATCTCCAAATCATATTCCAACATTGCCGCTATCCACTTACCTTTTCTTCCCTTTAGATCAGTTTGCATCAGGACTTCTTTTACTGCTGCATTAGGAACATATGCTATGGTATGTTAATGCATAATGTATACTCTAAAATCCTTCAATGCTTTTATAAGAGCCAATGCTTGTTTCTCAATGATATTGTACCGCAAGGCAGCATATCGAATGGTCCTACTGAAAAAGGTAATGGGCTATTCAATCTTATCTCTTTTTTGCATCAATACCACAGTCACGGTATGCTCCAATGCAAATTAAAATATAATGAAATCTTGAGTGTAATCAGGACTAATCAAGACTGGGGCATTGGACAGATCAAACTTTACGAGATTAAATGACTTGACATCATCCTCACTCCATTTGACAGTGCTATCCTTTTTCAACATATTAGTCATTTCTCATAAATGTTCAACCAAATTGGGCATAAATCTGCGCAAGAGGTTCATCTTACCATTGAATGCCTAGATCTCATTTTTGTTACGTGGGAAGTCTATGTGCTGAATTTCCTCCACTCTTGAAGGGTCAATGCAGATACCGTCTTTAGAGATGATATGCCCCAGCAGCTTGCCATCATCCATACCAAAAAAACTTTTCTTCGGATTGAGAGAAATCCCAAACTTTCTACATCAATGAAATACAACCCTCAAGTGGTGCAAATGTTCATCATCAGAACCAGAAAACACTGTCAGATCATCCAAATAAACAACCAGACAAACATCCTTTTCATTGGAAAAATCGATGTCCATTTCTCGCTAGAAAGTGGCTCCAGAATTCTTCAGTCCAAATGGCATTTTGGCATACTGGAAAGTTCCCCAGGGTGTTGTGAAAGCAATTTTGTCTTGGTCTTTTTCATGCACCAAGATCTGATTATAGCCTGAGTAACCATCGAGTAGTGACATCCTTGATGCTCCAAATACTCTTTGCAGAATATGATCCATCTTCAGAAGGGGATAGTTATCCTTTAACGATACTTTATTCAGATTCTGAAAATCTATGCACAACCTTATTTTTCCTGTCCTTTTTTTGCGTACGGAGACCAAATTCGATATCCAATCAGAAAATCTAATTGGGACAATGATACCATATTTATACAATCTATTTACCACTTTTTCAATGGATGGAAGAAACTTTGGGTTGATCCTTCTCAGATTCTGTCTAAATGGCTTCTGATCCAGCTTGATGGGAATAGTATGTTAAATTATATTTTTGTCATACACCTTCAAATCTAAATAGTCCCACGCAAAAACATCAGAAAATTCAGAAAGTAATTTAGCATACTATTCCTTTACCTCAGGGGAAAATGCTTTTGATAAATACACAAGCTTAGGTTTGTCAGATGTTCCAAGATTGACATCTTCAACTCATTTATTAGTAGGCACCAATCTCGGTTTCTTCGCAACATCATCTTGATCAAAAAGCTCCTCTAAAGGTATGATACCTCTAGGAATTACATTGTCTCTCAGCTGCAATACGTCCATCTGATTTACTTAGATTTCTTGATCATCGACATCGTAATCACCCTCTATGGGAGTATCCTTGAATTTTCCTTCACTCTGCAAAAAAGCATTGATTTCATTGTCATCCCAAAAAACTTTCCAATACCTTAAATTATCCGAAACAGCAGGCTGATGTTTGACATAAATTTTAAATTTGTTGCTGGAATTCATTGGAATATTCAAATTGCTTGCAGTAGTGACAAGAGAACCTGCAATAAGATTCTACATTTGGGGTACTGCTGTCAAAGTGTATTCAGAAAACATCCTCAAGATGTCTAGGAATGCATTTTTGTAGGCTCTTAATCGTGGATGCTTTGCTTGATACTCTCCATTTACCTATTTGATTATCAACTTTGAATATCCATAAGCAGAAATCCTCTTTGCCTTTAGCTTCTTAAAAATTTTCAGACCTGTGATCAAAGCTTCCTACTCTACTTCATTGTTAGAGCAATCAAAAGCAAATTTGTAAGCACATACTCTAACATTACTATGAACTTTTTTAGGCTGGAAAACAGGGCTTCGAATCCATATTCCTATACCAACACCGTCCTTACCAACATCTCCGTCAAATTCATGCTCCAAAGGCCTTCTTCTTCTTCTAGATGCCGAAATTTTTCTTCTTCCTCTACTTTATCTTAACTGATTTTTGCATTTTTTTGCTGTTCATTATAATTTTGTTGTTGGTAGGCAGAAAGCTCAGAGATGCTTGTTGCTTTATCTTTTACCTATCTAAGGGCTTCCCTAAAATTTTCTGAAATTTCCGGTACCTCATCTACTTCTACCAACTGAACATTTTCATCATTAAAACCACCATCTGAATATAATACAAATGGCTCTAAATCTGTGTGGATTGCATTAATTGAATGATTAACTAGCTTCTCTTTGCTGGTGATCATGTATTTCATTTTCTTCTCCCTGTATCGTTTTCTCAACTGACCAAACACAAGAATGGTGGCATAAGAAAAATCAAGCCGTATGGATCCTTTTAGTTTTGAACCCCATGACCTGGAAAAAATAATTCCAAACCATGGTGGAATATCGACAATAACCACATCCATAAGAACATTCTTGGCTGGGATTTGATCTAAATATACTACCAAGTCTTTGATAATACCAATATAATGGACCCTTCCGTAGTCAAAGGAATACAAATCATGGTATTTGCAGGTAATATCAAGACCCAACTTCTCCATAATGGCTTTGGGCATCAAGTTGTGCATTGCTTCGGAGTCCAACATAGCATTATGTAAATCTAAGACTTAGGTATAAGGGAGGGACTTCACTCTCTTCTGACTGACCTTCTATGGCTCGACCAAAAATGAGTTCAGGATAATCATATTCAAAATTTACCATATCTGATATAGAGTCTATTTGAAAAATTATATACACCTGATGTTTATAAGTGTTGTTTTTTACCAACTCAATCAAGGGCATGGACACCTTCAGCTTAGCAATTTCATTTTCCAAATTAAAAGATGGAACTTTTTCTACCTCTTTGACGGGAGGATATTTCTTCTCCACTTGCTCCTTTGTTGTGCTAAGCTGATTCTTTTCATTTGCAATGTCAATCACTGAGGATGCCTTGCTGGGGGAAGGATCAGCGGGCTCTTTCCCTTTCCTTTGAGTATTTGAAGAGTCATTTTTTTATTGCAGCTCTTTCCTTTTCTGAACGGGATTGATTGGCACATCTCTGCTCCTCAAAGAATATTGCTTCTGTTGCACTAACAAAGCATTCATATATCCTCGTTGATAATCATCAGACTCTTCCTCTATCGCTACATAATTGGCCAAAATGAAATCATCATCTCTTCGAGTGTTTGGAACCACCGCATATTATTCATCTTCTGTCAGAAAAATGGGTGTACCATTGGTAGTGAAAAAATGATTAGCTTCAACTATCGAGTCATCATCATCATCTGTTTCCATCCCCTGAACATAATTTTGCTGCAAAGGAGTTCTGAGCTACTGTTGTTGTGCTGTTTGGTCTTGCGTTTTATGCTCCCTTTGCTTAATTCGGAATTGGGGCTGTTGTTGTCCTATGAAATTTGGATTCCTGATTTGTGCTTCAATTCTATCTGAAATAGTCAACCGATCAACCATCTTCTCCACCATTCGGATCAAAGTATCCATCTTCGTATCTGAAGGAGGTGCTTGTTATTTTAAAGTTGCCCTATTTTCGGCTCTTGTCTGTGCTCTTCTAGCAAGAAAATTTGCTTCTACGCTCACCGCTATTTTCTGCATATCTTCAAGTGTGGTAGGATCTCGTTCTCGTAGCTGATATTCCATATCAGCATCGAAACCATCTCGAAATTTGAGCAAATATAACCCCATGGGGGGTTTTAGGTTGGCCAGAATAGCATTATACACAGCATTAAATCTCACACAATAATTTTGTACACTTTCACCTACATTTCTTTTGATATTTTCATATTCGGACAATATTTGGAGTGGGTTTTTCTTTACCTCCCACTGGTCTAAGAATTGTCTATGTGACTCTTGAAAGGTGTGGATAGAGGCTGCTGGTAAGGCTCTAAACCATTTTCGAACTTCACCTCCAAATCTTTGGACAAATAATCTCATGGTCACATTTTCTCCCTCTACCTCATGAAGTTCAAAGAAGTCATTCATCTTATCAACATGTTGTTGGGCTGTGATGCTTTGAGTGGCATCAAAGAAAGGTATTTTACTTTGGTAATCAGCAGGCATGTCGTTCAGATTCTGAGTCAAAACCAGGGGTGCATAGTGGGCAGCCATGATTTGAGGTGGATTTACAACAGCGTTTGTGCTACTAGGATTCAAAGGAGATGTTGATGGAGGAGTCAAAAGATGAGAATTGAATTTTGAAACTGATGGGAATGCTGATGAATTACGGGAAGGAATTTTTGTTTCTGATAACTCTGAAGGCTCAGGGGTATTGGTTATAGTGATAGATGTCTGAGGGGAATTTAAAATATAATCATCAATTGATGTGTTTGACCTTTGAACTTCAATATCCACAAGAAACTCGGGGTCTAAAAGTGTGTCATCAAGTGTAGTTTCAGATTTATTTCTGAACAAAGAAAGCTAAAAAAACTCATCAAAAGAGAGGTCTTCTACAAAAAACCACTCACTGGGCCAGGTATGGGATCTGGAAATAGGTCTAGGGCTTACTGAATATTCTTGTCTTTTGATTATTCATGGAATGAGATTAGGATTTTCAAATATAGGTGGAGGATTTGGATCAGGGTTGGCCCTGGTGTATTTCCTTGAAGCCAGCGTGGTCAAATTTCAACTTGGAAATGTTTTATTTTAGCCTAGAAAACTCTGAACCTCATCATCCAGAGTCCAAGAGTTTATATGGAAGATATTACTGGGGTGATTATTTTTTTGTTTTAAATAGTTCCCCAGTATGGTCGCTAGGATGTTAGCACCTAATTTTAACCTTAGGCTGAAGGAAGGAAAATAAGGGTAACCTCAAACCACGCTCAGCCTTGTAGCTAGCCCTACAAGGTCAGGAGAGGGCTCTCTTCGTGAAAAATTGTCAATGAAATATAACTGCAAATTGATTTTAGCCTAGGTATAGTAGGTCAAAATAATTTATCAATTTTCTGGGTTGTATGGATCAAATGGGGCTGGGAAGTTTGAATCTGGAGAATTAAATAAGAGATACATGGTATTCTATGGGGCAAGGTAGGCAAGGATTTTAACAACTTTGTATAAATGATGATGGAGTGTTTAAGACTGGTGAGAAGCTGAAAAGGGCATAGGATATGGATCCTCTTCAAACACCAGAAAACATAAAGTATTGAATGATTTTCCCAAGGCAGAGCATTATATAATGGATTCTACCTATCTATCTTGAAAACTTCCAAAAAGAAATATGAATGAATGAATGGCAAACATAACAATGAAAAAATGATCATAAAGGAAAGAATAGTGCTAAAATCCATACCACATGAATCCCATAAATCAGTGCTACATTTCTTTATTAATTCCCTGCCAAACTGTTACAAAATGGAGTGCAGAGCGTCCTCAATGATTTCCAACTTATTCCACCTTTTTTCCCCCCCCTTTACAAATGACTCTGAAATTACATTAAATAGACCAAACTTGAGGGGACACATCTGCAGAAGGAAGAGTTGTTTCAACAGCTTTTGGAACAGAAATCTGAACATAGAAAATAGATCAACAATATACCCCTAAAAGAGTGAACAGTTCATTTGACTGCATGGAAGATTTTGTTATTATTCCCAACAAATGAGAAGATGAAATATGTAGGGCTGAACCCCTTTTCATCACTGCTATAGAGGCTAAGATGATTATATGTTTATAATTAGCTCATGGCCTTGGCTGGTTCTTTTTCTTTAAGAAAAACCCCCTTTTTGTCGAGAAAATGCCGTTGAGACCAATAAAAATGAAATCCTCTTTTTAATGAAGAAAACCCCTTTTTATTCATAAGGGTGAAGGACCGATGGTGGGCCTGAATCTCAATTTCAAATCGCATTGGAAAGGGGGAGGGTGCATTTCATGATGGAGCGATGTGATGCAATGGTGTAAAATGGCACAGAGGAGAAGTGAAACGAGTAGAAGGGGCGGAAAGCTTTGGTGGGACCTGGAGAAATCACAATCGAAAATCAGAAGGGGAGAGGTTGTATAGTATAGAGGAGAAAATGAGATATGAAATGGAGCGATGTGATGGGAAGCCATGTGATGCGATGAGAATGGAGAGTTGTTGAAGCGATGGGGGATGAGCGGGGAGGGAAAATTCCTTTAAAATAAATTAAGATGGAAATAAGGTTTTAACACAGGGAAAATCCCCTTTGTTAGGAAAGGGTGGAAGGATTTATGGTGGGACCGGGGTAGATCGCATCATCGAGATGGAGTGGAGTGCGACCAAAACGCTGGCAGGACAATCGCGCGATGTGATGAGTGACATGCGATTCATCGCATCGGTGAGATGGAGTGGAGCAGGACCAAAACGCTGGTGGGACAATCACATGATGTGATGAGTGACATGCGATACATCACATCGGAGGGTCAGCAGCGAATGTTGCAGAAAATGTTGCGATGAAGGCTTGCGATGCCATGGTGCGATCAGATCAGAGGTAACTCAATCACATCGGAGATGTTTAATCGGAGGTGGGTGAATCGGGAGCCCATGAACTATTGTGATGCGATGCGATCGCATCAAAATTTGTAGGACAAGGCAATGAAAATACAAAGGGACCTTTGCGATGAATATTTTAAAATCATATGAAAAGGTAAAAATTTTAAATTTTAAAGGACCAAATGAGAAAGAAGGGTAAGGTTAGGCTTTTGGGGGCTTTTATTCACTTAGGCATATCGTCCGATCCAGAAGTCAGTTTAGGGATTATAATATACCGTTGGAAATATCTTTCCGGGATCCTTCTGATGAACATATTCCGATCATGATTTACAGTAAAAATATAGTGAAGAAAACCTCTGAAAAGCAGGGTGGTGGCTTTGTGGAGATAACAACTTCTGAAGCTCAACTTATTACATATGAAGACATAAAATTACATAATAAATGATAATAAAATCAAAGTATCATGTTTTCACCTCAAAACATGTTTCTAGGTGAAAATTAAATCAAGCTTAACATAACAACTCTTGGATTTTTCTAGATATTGTGCCTTTGAGTTTATTCAACCTCCTCATGACCTTGCTGATATTCATTGACACTTGGGTCATTAATTTGACCATGATGAGACCCTAAAACCTAATGAGACCAACCCTATGACCTAATAACATGAATTTATGAGTGAAAGTGAATCATGACTGAAGACCATAGAGAGGAGAATCAACAAGCTTTCACAAGAGGGAAAACTAATGAAAGACCACTACCATCAATGAATCCATGACCTAATGGAATGATGAAAATTTATAGTATGGGACACCTACTATGGAAATGAAAAAGAGTAAATTTGATCACTAATGGAAGTATGACAAAACTGACACTAACATTAGCTCCAATGGGGATGGTAGCTCCTTAAATGTGCCAAGAACACTGTAGACCAAGTAGCCTTATCCATTGGGAAAATATGGTCAAAATACTGAACATTGACACAATGCAGACTGACTCTGACTCAAACTATGACTGAAAACAAAATTAAAACCAGCGAACCTTACACATATCATTAAAGTTTTATAGCCTTCACCTCGAACCCCAAACTTCAATGACTGTGTACTTGAAATCTGACCAGCAATGGCATGGTATATACAATTACTGTGACATAACTTTCAATCCATTACCTCAAAAGCGGTAGTGCTTCAAAAGCCTAACATTCACTAGCCCTCCAGGGAAATCTTGGTCATCCATCTCTATGAGCAAGAAAGCATTCTGACCCCTGTATGCTGAAATCTTATACAGTCCTTTCCATAGGTTATCGAACTTACAACGCTTCTCTTTGTCGTCATTTCGTGCATCCCATCTCAACACCACATCTTCCAACTGAAATTTTTCTTCTTTGGTTTTACGGTCATAGATTTTCTTTATCTTTTCCTGCAACTGAATAGTGTTCTGAGAAACTTCCTCCCTTGTTTGCTGAAGGTGGATCATTTGACTAATCCTTTGCTGATTATCATCCTCTTCGTTGCCAGCCTCTTGTAATAGTCTCATGACCGGAACCGTAAGCGATGTAGGGAACACAGAATCAATGTGATAAACTAATTCAAATGGTGACATACCTATGGATTTCTTGTAGCTGACTCTATCTACCCATAACGCGTTGATGAGCTTTAGATGCCAATTCCTCTTATTTGCTTCCATCATTTTCTTGATTATGTTCATCATATATTTGTTTGATGATTCTGCCAGGTCATTGCCTTGTGGGTAGTATGTTGTCGAATGGCCCAACACAATATTGTATTTATCACAGAATTCCACCATCTTCTTGGATCTAAATTCTATTGTGTTATCTTCTATGATTTAGTGAGGGCAACCAAAATGAGACAAGATATTTGATTCTAAGAATTTAATGATTGCCGTATCGGTGGCCTGCCTTGCTGGAATGGCCTCAATCCATTTGGTGAAGTATTAGGTACCTATCAGGATCCATCGATGGTGTGTTGATGATGTGGGATGGATTTCCCCTATGAAATCAAGTCCCCACTACTGAGAAGGAGCATTTACTTGAACTGGTTTCAAAGGAAGAGGAAGTAGTTTCCTTTTTCCTTGGAAAATTTCACACTCATGGTAGCTCATCATTGTTTTGTACACATCCAAAAATAAAGTGGGGAAATAATATCCTACTCTCAACACTTTGTTAGCTGTCGTTTTCCAAAACAAATGACCACCACAATCACCTTTGTGAAATTCATACATCACCTGCTGAGCCTCATCTTCAACCAAAAAATTAAGTAGAATACCTTCTAGATCTTTCCAATAAAGAGCACGGTTTAAAATGAAGAATTTAGTAGAATTGAGTTTTAGTGATCTACCTTTTCTTCTAGACATCCCTAGAGGTGGCAAAAGATGTTGAAGAACATAAACTATGTCTGAATACCATGGTGATTTTAGAAAAATTTCTGAAAATGGAATGAGTGAACCATCATCCTCATAATATGACATTTCTGCTATGAGGTTTATGTCCAGAGCGCGCAGGTTTGATTGTGCCATTAGTTTTTCCAAGCCTTGTCTTAACTTTGTGGGCTTAATCTCCAAATCATATTCCAACATTTCCACTATCCACTTACCTCTTCTTCCCTCTGGATCAGTTTGCATCAGGACTTCTTTCACTGCCGCATTAGGAGCATATGCTATGGTATGTGAATGCAAAATGTATACTCTAAAATCCTTCAATGATTTTATAAGAGCTAATTCTTGTTTCTCAATGATATTTTACCGCAAGGCAACATCTGGAATGGTCCTACTGAAAAAGGAAATCGACTGTTCAATCTGATCTCTTTTTTGCATCAATACCGCAACCATGGTATGCTCCTATGAAAATGAAAATATAATGAAATCTTGAGTGTAATCATGACTAATCAAGACTGGGGTATTGGACAGAGCAAACTTTACCATATTAAATGACTTGAAAGCATCCTCACTCCATTTGATATTGCTGTAATTTTTCAACATATTAGTCATTTCTCATAAATGTTCAGCCAAATTGGGTATAAATCTACGCAAGAAGTTCATTTTACCATTGAATGCCTGAATCTCATTTTTTTTACGTTGGAAGTCTATGTGTTTATTTTCCTCCACTCTTGAAGGATCAATGTAGATACCTTCTTTAGAGATGATATGCCCCGGTAGCTTGCCTTCATCCATAGCAAACATACTTTTCTTCGGATTGACAGAAATCCTAAACTTTCTGCATCGCTGAAATACAACCCTCAAGTGGTGCAAATTTTCATCATCAGAACCAGAGAACAATGTCAGATCATCCAAATAAACAACTAGAAAAACATCCTTTTCATTGGAAAAAGAGATGTCCATTTCTTGCTAGAAAGTGGCTCCAGCATTCTTTAGTCCAAATGGCATTTTGGCATACTGGAAAGTTCTCCAAGGTGTTGTTAAAGTAGTTTTGTCTTGGTATTTTTCATGCACCAAGATCTAATTATATCCTGAGTAACCATCAAGTAGTGACATCCTTGATGCTCCAACTACTCTTTGCGGAATATGATCCATCTTCGTAAGGGGATAGTTATCCTTTAAGGATACTTTATTCAGATTCTGGAAATCTATGCACAACCTTATTTCTCCTGTCTTTCTGCATACGGGGATGAAATTCAAAATCCAATCAGAAAATCTCATTGGGAAAATGATACCAGCTTTATACAATCTGTTTACCTCTTTTTCAATGGATGCAAGAAGCTTTGGGTTGATCCTTCTCAGCTTCTTTTTAAATGGCTTCTGATTCGACTTGATGGGAATAGTATGTTGAATTATATTTTTGTCATACACCTTCAAATCTGAATAATCACATGCAAACACATTAGAAAATTTAGAAATTAATTTAGCATACTATTCCTTTACCTTAGGGGACAATGCTTTTGATAAATTCACGAGCTTAGGTTTTTCAGCTGTTCCAAGATTAACATCTTCAACTCCTTTATCAGTAGGCACCAAGCTCGGTTTCTTTGCAACATCATCTTGAACAAAAAGGTCCTCTAAAGGTATGAGACCTCTAGGAATTATATTGTCTCTCAGCTGTAATATGTCTATCTAATTTGATTTAATTTCTTGATCATCGACATCGTAATCACCCTCTATGGAAGTATCCTTGAATTTTCCTTCACTCTACAAAAAAGAATTGACTTCATTGTCATCCCAAAACACTTGCCAATACCTTAAATTATCCGGAACAACAGGCCAATGTTTGACATAAATTTAAAATTTGTTGCTGGAATTCATTGGAATCTTCAAATTTCTTGTAGTAGTGGCAAGGGAATTTGTAATAAGATTTTGCATTCGGGGTAATGTTGTCAAAGTGTATTCAGAAAAAATCCTCAAGATGTATAGGACTACATTTCTGTAGGCTCTTAATCATGGATGCTTTGCTTGATACTCTCCATTTACCTATTTGATTATCAACTCTGAATCTCCATAAACATAAATTCTCTTTGCCTTTAGCTTCTTAAAAATTTTCAGACCTGAAATCAAAGATTCATACTCTGCTTCATTGTTAGAGCAGTCAAAAGCCAATTTGTAAGCACATACTCTAACATTACTAGGATATTTTTCAGGCTAGAAAATAGGGCTCCAAACCCATATTCCTATACCAGCACCATCCTTACCAACAGCTCCATCAAAGTCCATGCTCCAAAAGCCTTCTTCTTCTTCTAGATGCTGAAATTTTGCTTCTCCCTCTACTCTATCTTGGCTTATTTCTGCATTTTTCTGTTGTTCATTGTCCTTTTGTTGCTGGCAGGCAGAAAGCTCAGAGATGCTTGTTGCTTTATCTTTTTCCTGTCTAAGGGCTTCCCTAACATTTTCTAAAATTTCTGGTACCTCATCTACTTCTACCAACTAAACATTTTCATCATTCAAACCACCATATAAATATAATAAAAATGACTCTAAATCTGTGTGGACTGCATTAATTGGATGATTAACTGGCTTCTCTTTTCTAGCGATCATGTATTTCATTTTCTTATCCCTTTATAGTTTTCTCAACTGACCGAACACGGGAATGGTGGCATAAGAAAAGTCAAGCTGTATGGTTCCTTTCAGTTTTGCACCCCATGACCTAGACAAAATAATTTCAAACCGTGGTGGAACATCGACAACAACCACATCCATCAGAACATTCTTGGCTGGGATTTGATCTAAAGATACTACCAATATTTTGATAAGACCAATACATTGGACCCTTCCGGAGTCAAAGGAATACAAATCATGGTATTTGTGGGTAATATCAAGACCCAACTTCTCCATAATGGCTTTGGGCATCAAGTTGTGCGAGGCTCCGGAGTCCAACATAGCATTATGTAAAATGAACTCATGCAATCTATGACTCAGGTGTTGGGAAAAATAATGAGAGGGGGGGGTGAATCATTATTTACTGCATATTCAAAAACTTTTACTTTTTCACTCTCTAAAACCAATACGCTACTTTCCTTTAGTAAACTCGCGTATACACGCATATATCCTTCATACAACTCGCGTATTAGAAGAGATCTAAATATGCAGATATTTATTAACTTATTTCTTTGGAATATTCATTCATATGATGTGAAGTTAACAGTAAACATGTGTAGTAACAACAGAATAAACCATCACATAAAGCATCACACAAGAACACCAGGATTTTTAGGTGGAAACCCAAGTCGGGAGAAAACCACCACTGCAGTTGCTCAGCCTTCAATATTTTATTATAGAGAAAACGTCTTACAACATATGTGCTGGTGCAGACTCCTACCAGCACGCAGGCACCCACCTGCGCTCGTTTACCAGCCTCTCCTGGAAGGGAGCTCCAACCCCCTGACTCGTTTACCAGCCTCTCCTGGAAGGGAGCTACGACCCCCTTCTCTCGTTTACCAGCCTCACCTGGAAGGGAGCTACGACCCCCTGATCTCGTTTACCAGCCTCACCTGGAAGGGAGCTACCACCCCCTGACTGAAGGCTACAACCCTCAGCACCTCTATGGACCACGTTTCATCAATTTTCACACTGGATCCAAAGCTTTCCTTAGGACACCACTTGCAGGCCACATTTCATCATATTTTCAAACTGGACCCTTTCCATACTTTTAAGCACAATCAACCATGAAACACGAAACTTATCAATCGTACAACCCAGAACCGTAGAATACATCATTCACAAGATAGCAGAATAATAAAGCAGTAACGGTGTTAGACATTTCATACTCCCTTGCTTCGAAAAAACTTAGTTTGCATACGCGCTTTTCTTTTTCTGACGATGTCGCGTATATACGCGCTTCCAACTACATAAACTCGCGTATACTTCCGTACAAACAAATTAAGGCACTAATTTTATTGTGCATACACGCTTTCTTTAGCAAAACCGTGTATATACGCGCTTCTTCGGCGAACTAGAAGGCATGGTTCTTCACATTTTTATGTCATTGAAATTCTTCACACAGATACATCACTTCCGTATTTTACCTTTACCTCGGCATGTGCATGTTCGCCCTATTACAGATCTAATCTGTCTTACAAACGTATCTATCAAATACAAGTACATTTCGCATCTAGATCCCCTTCTTCTTCATAGGTGCATCATCGATTCAGATCTATCATCAAACCTTTACCCTTTCCATACAGATATACTTCACAGAGAAGTATTCATTCAAGCTTAGACATCTTGCCCCCACACTCATGATTTGCACAATGAATTTCTTCTCTTTATATAGGTTTACCCTTTTTCAATACCATGAGCCTCTTTTTCAATACCATGAGCCAAAACAATACCATGAGCCCAAAACTACATTACTTCCGATGGTATTCCTGGACGGGGTCATTTAGACGAATCATTACCCAATACAATGGGTCAATACCATGGTGGTTACCCCTGGTTTTGCACTTTATGAGCGCTTTTTCCCATACGCGACTTGGAATGTTCTTTCCCGCGTGCATACCCGACTTCCCCTAGGAAAATCCGTGTATGCCTAGAGACATACTCTTTTTATCATAGATCTATCACATGCTGAATTCCTTTCTTCATTTCCTTCTGTACTCACTATAGATACATCAGATTTAGTTCATCAAGACATGTTCTATCAAGCACAACTTCATTAAGTAAGTTGCCATCATCTTTCCATTCAAGGACAACACTCAGCATCATATTGCTAACAAACATCACTTCATATCAGATTTACATCATTTACCAAGTCCATCAGGTCACGAATAACTTCATCAGGTGGATTTTCCATCAAGGACAACACAAGTCAACAATCTCATGTCTTCATCTTTATTCAGTGGGTTGCCATCAAGGACAACATTCTGCATCATATTGCCAACAATCTCCCCCTTTGGACTTGATGGCAACCACAATGGTGTTTGGTTACCACAACAGATAGGTACATTAAGAATACAAGGACACCATGTCACATTCCCCATTTTTGACACCATTCTTTCTCTTCATTCAAACACCATGTCACTCTCCCCCTTTGACATCAAGGGCAAAGGGTGGATCAAAACCAACATACTCTCCCCCTTTTCTCCGCATGTGGAAGAAGCATTTTGCAGATCTGATATATACTGAAGTGACCAAGCTCCCCCTGAGTTCATGCTGAATCTTCAAACATATTTTCCAATGAAGTACATGACTTTATGAAATTCCTATCACCAATGACTCATACTTACATCAAATATCCATCCAAGTGGATTTACATATGAGACTCAACTACCCAACCAAGTGGGTTTACAAAATTTGACACAGCTACCCAACCAAGTGGGTTTACAAATTTATCAAGTACTTACATGACTGAATATTACAAATTTACATCATGGATCTCTACATGACCTTTTCATCCAACTACAAATATAACTTTAATACCAACACCAGAGAGTCCTCAAGAAAGAGAACATATTTTAGAACCATCATAATGCCAACAATGCATTATACTCAGCAAAGCTAATGCTCCCCCTGAATCTGTGCATCCAAGCAACCTTTCCATATGACTAAGGCTCCCCCTTAGTTTGTGCATCCTGAACACTTTTACCAACAAATCATCAAGGCATATTTATCAAAACATTAGAAATATAATTATGAGAACTGGAACACCACCAGAGATACCAAACAGTATCAGAGATACCAAACAGCACTGCAGCTGTGCTGAAGAGAGCTGACTCCAAACAGAAAAATTTCAGCAATCAGACATACGCGGTTTTCTGTGCATGAACTCGCGTATATACGTGACTGTGTTTCAGGAAACCCGCGTATCCAATACCATCTTCTATATTTTAACCAGATCTGATCCTCTTGTGAGAAAAATTCAATTTTCAGCTTCTTTCTGGGATATTTGAATGCTTCCATAGACTACAGATAGGTAGAACAGTGTAGTTGTGTCTTCAAGCGTCATCCAACGATTGTAGCATAAGCACATTAGTAACCAAGCCTTCAGATTCTTTGCAGCATCAATACAATCTTTCCAAGAGAGATTATCATACCAGAACAACATCTTCAAATATGTGTCAAGAAATCATCCATGTGGTCCAATATCATCAAGATCTTCAAGATTTAACATGAAGTAACATATGTAGGCAAAAGATCTCAACCATAGTAACAAACTCTGCATGATCTATTCTTATTTCTGAATCAAACGACATCCAACTCATCCATATGTGAGCACAAAAGATACTTATCAGCAACCAGGGCTCAAAATCTCATCATAATAAACCATGTACCAAGTCATCATCATTTGAGCATGAGTATCACAAAAACCAAAGAATAAGCAGTCATATTGCCATCAATGCAATCATTAGTATTCAACCTACTGCTCCCCCTGAACCAGTGCTCCTTCTTAACTTGTGCAACAACATATGTTCATCAGCAAGTTATCAGCAACAATCTCTGCATGAACTATCCTTATCTCCGAATTATAAGACTTTCATCTCAGCAACAAAAACTCTTCATCAACAAGCAAACAGGACTCATCCATAATCTTCAACATAAGAAACCATGTATCATATTATCATTATTTAGAACTGAGAAACTAAGCTGATAGAGAGTCAATAATACAATTATTAACAATCAGACTGATGCTCCCCCTGAACCTCTGCTCCAGATCTTCAGCTAGCATATAAATTCTCTTATCATCAATGCATACACGACTGTGTCTGATGAAACTCGCGTGTATACGCGGCTTTTGTTCAATGAACCCGCGTATGGAAAGTGAAGCATAGAAATTTTCACAATCCTTCTTCTCACCCTGAACTTGTACTTCATGTACCTGTATTATTCATATCAGATGCTTTGTCAGAAATACATATAACCAGAATAATCAAATCAACCATGAGAGACATCATACATTGCTCCCCCCTGTGACGATACATTACTAAATCTCATAATGTATCCCACATCATTCCTGCAGTCAATCAGAGAAGTAAGATTTAGAAGCGGATGACTGCAGTAGGGTCAGAATTCCCTACGTTTCTGATCGGTCTTCCATCTTTTTCCAGATTTGTTTGAACTTTCTATTTGTGTGCTGGAAATTATCCAATTTCTCATATCTGTTCAACCTGCATTCCTTTTCTACATGTCCATACTTGTTACAAGAATAACATCTCATGTGTCCAGAGAAATAAGCATAAGAATCATAACGAGTATTTCTAATCTTCCTCCTTTTACAATCAGCTGCTTTATGTCCATACTTGTTACACGAAAAACAATATCCCTTGAAGAAACCAGAGTACCTTTCTATGTAGGATCTGTTAGTTTGTGGCTGAAATGATCTGCTCCTGCAATTTGCTGCAACATGCCCATAATTATGACATTTAAAGAATTCAACATTATTGACTGATTTCCTTTGAGATTTCATCATTGATGGTTGACCTTTTGTCTCTTTCAACGCTTCAGGTTTTGTATTGAAATCCTCTGAGGTTTTTGCACTTCCTTGTGAGCTAGATTCTCCTTTAACAGTTTCATGGAAACCAAGACCAAGTTTGATAGCAGGAGACCTTTGATTACTCAGAATATTGTCCAAAATGTTAGTACTATCTTGAAACCTCAAAAGTTTAACCTTTTATTCTAATTTACCTTTGAGAATGTTTACCTCAACCTCCAAGGCTTGACATTGCTTCGTCAAGCTTTCTTCTTTCCTTCTTCCATCTTCTACTTGATCCTTCAGATTTAGAATCTCTTCTTTCAACCAATTTTCGTTTTCTTCACATGTTTGTTGCAGCTCTTCATTCTTCTTATTTGATTTTTCCAGATCCTCTTTGAGAGAGATGATTTCTGCTTCAAGGCCTTCCTTTTCAAATTTTTGTAGAGGTTCCTCATTCTTCTTACTTGATGCTTCAAGATCTGCTTGCAGAGAAATGATTGCAGCTTCAAGTCCTTCATTCTTCTTGCTTGATTTTTCGAGATCTGTATTTAGATCGTTGATTTCTGCTTCTCGTTCTTTAATTCGATTGGATGCATAAGTATGAAACCTTTGATACTTGTCCACCTGTCCATTCAGCATCTCTATTTGATCTTTCATTTGAGAGATCATCTCTTTGTAGATAGAATCTTTCTTATTAATTTCCTTTTGTTGTTCTTCAACTTTGATCTTGATAGCTTGTTCTAGATCCACAACTTTACTTTTACTTTCTACACCATTTCTTGCACAAAGAAGATTACAAGGACCCAAATCACTATCAGATTCATCTTCTTCAATTTTTGCTATACAGGTTTTCTGAGACATCTCCTTGCTTAGAGTAGCCTTCTTCTTTTTCCTCTTTGCCATGAGCACTTGTAGAGCTTGGTTAGAATCTTCACTTTCACTATCATAATCTTTTCATATACAGTTACGTAAAATACAAGAAAAACAATTAATACCTGTTTCATCTCCTTCAATTTCTGCTATACATGATTTCTGAGATGTCTGTTTGCTTTGAGCAGCCTTCTTCTTTTGCTTCTTTGCCATGAGCACTTTCAGATCTTGGTCAGAATCTTCTTCATCTTTACTGGACACTTCAAGAAATTCATTGTTCTCTAGAGAATCCACAAATGTATCATTTTCTTCTCTTTGTTCAAAGGCCATGAGAAGTCTAAGATCTTCTTCACGTTCTTCCTCACTATCAGATGACCCATCACTGTCTTCATTTGCATAATAACTCTTCCTCTTTTCAAATTGTTTCCCTTTACCATGTTTTTCTCTATAAGGACATTTAGCAGCATAGTTACCAACTTTTCCACACTCAAAACATTTGAAGGGAAGCTTACCTTTGAATCTTCCAATTCCTAGTTGGAGTTTTCTCACGAAATTCACTTCTTCTTCATCGGATATATAGCTGGATTCTTTGAAAAATTCCTTTTCTTTTCCTCTTGCAGATACCTTAAAAGCAGCTTCTTTGATTTGAGAAGGACCTCCTTGTCTCATTTCAAAAGCAGTCAAAATACCATGTAATTGAGCAATAGTAAGAGTTTGCAGATCTTGCCTTTCTTCAATAGCTGAAACTTTAGAGTCAAATTTTGAAGTCAAGGATCTTAAGACTTTTTCCACCAGAGTAGTATCGGTTATGGTTTCACCCAAATTTCTCATCCGATTTACAATATCATCTAGATGAAGAAAGAATCTGGCAACACTTTCATCACTATGCATCTTCAAATTTTCATATTCAATTCTAAGAGTTTGGAGTTTTTCACTTTTTACCTTTGTATCTCCTTCATAGCTTAGAATGATTTTGTCCCATATTTCTTTTGCTCAAAGTAGCTGCATCACTTTAGCAAATTCTGATTCAGACATGCTTCCTAATAAGACATTCACTGCTTTGGCATTGATTTCATACTTCTTCCTTTCTACTGCATCAGTAGCAATACTTGCCAGGTATTGATAACCTTCTTCCACAATTGCCCATACATCTGCACCAAGACTTTGCAGATATGCTTTTGTTCATACCTTCCAGAATATCAAATTGCTTTCATTGAATAGAGGTGGCTTTATAGACATTACTCCTTCATGACTTCCCATTGCGACGGATCTCCTTCAAGCGATCAAGCTTCTGCAGAAGGACCTGCTGTGATACCAATTGTTGGGAAAAATACTGAGAGGGGGGGGGGGTGAATCAGTATTTACTGCATATTCAAAAACTTTTACTTTTTCACTCTCTAAAACCGATACGCTACTTTCCTTCAGTAAACTCGCGTATACACGCGGATATCCTTCATACAACTCGCGTATTAGCAGAGATCTAAATATGCAGATATTTATTAACTTAGTTCTTTGCAATATTCATTCATCTGATGTGAAGTTAACAGTAAACATGTGTAGTAACAACAGAATAAACCATCACATAAAGCATCACACAAGAAAACCATGATTTTTAGGTGGAAACCCAAGTCGGGAGAAAACCACCACTGCAGTTGCTCAGCCTTCAATATTTTATTATAGAGAAAACGTCTTACAACATATGTGCTGGTGCAGACTCCTACCAGCATGGAGGCACCCACCTGCGCTCGTTTACCAGCCTCTCCTGGAAGGGAGCTCCAACCCCCTAACTCGTTTACCAGCCTCTCCTGGAAGGGAGCTACGACCCCCTGCTCTCGTTTACCAGCCTCACCTGGAAGGGAGCTACGACCCCCTGACTCGTTTACCAGCCTCACCTGGAAGGGAGCTACAACCCCCTGACTGAAGGCTACAACCCTCAGCCCCTCTATGGACCACGTTTCATCAATTTTCACACTGGATCCAAAGCTTCCTTTAGGACACCACTTGCAGGCCACGTATCATCATATTTTCAGACTGGACCCACTCCATACATTTAAGCTCAATCATACATCAAACTGAAACTTATCAATTCAGATAACCCAGAACTGTAGAATACATCATTCACAGATAGTAGTAACACAGCAGAATAGGTCAGACATTTCATACCCCTTGCTTCAGCAAACCCTAGTTTGCATACGCGCTTTTCTTTCTCTGATGTCGCGTATATACGCGCTTCCAATCACATAAACTCGTGTATACTTCTGTACAAATTACAGACCTAATTTTATTGCGCATACGCGCTTTCTCTTCAGCGAAGCTGCGTATATATGCGCTTCCTCTTCGACGAACTAGCGTATGGTTCTTCAGACATTTATGTCATTGAAATTCTTCACAACAGATACATCACTTCATATTTTACCCTTTACCTCAGACAGATGTTCGCCTCATCACAGATCTAATCATTCCATAAACATATCTAGCAAATACAAGTACATTTCAGATCTAGATCCCCTTCTTCATCATTGGTGCATCATACATTCAGATCTATCATTCAACTGTAACCCTTTCCATTCAGATCTACTTCAGAGAGAAGTATTCATTCAAGCTCAGACATCTTGCACCCACACTCATGATTTTCACAATGAATTTCTTCTCTTTATATAGGTTTACCCTTTTTCAATACCATGAGCCCCTTTTTTCAATACCATGAGCCAAAACTACATTACTTCCGATGGTATTCCTGGACGGGGTCATTTAGACGAATAATTACCGAATACAATGGGTCAATACCATGGTGGTTACCCCTGGTTTTGCACTTTATGAGCGCTTTTTCCCATACGCGACTTGGAACGTTATTTCCCGTGTGCATACGCGACTTCCCCTAGGAAAATCCGCGTATGCCTAGAGACATACTCTTTTTATCATAGATCTATCACATGTTGAATTCCTTTCTTCATTGCCTTCTGTACTGACTGTAGATACATCAGATTTAGTTCATCAAGACATGTTCTATCAAGCACAACTTCACTAAGTAAGTTGCCATCATCTTGCCATTCAAGGACAACACTCAGCATCATATTGCTAACAAACATCACTTCATATCAGATTTACATCATTTACCAAGTCCATCAGGTCACGAATAACTTCATCAGGTGGATTTTCCATCAAGGACAACACATGTCAACAATCTCATGTCTTCATCTTTATTCAGTGGGTTGCCATCAAGGACAACATTCTGCATCATATTGCCAACATCAGGTAGAAGGGAGGGACTTCACTCTCTTCTGACTGACCTTCTATGGCTCGACCAAAAATGAGTTCAGGATAATCATCTTCAACATTTACCATATCTAATATAGAGTCTATTTGCAAAATTATAGACACCTGATGTTTATAAGTGTTGTTTTTTACCAACTCAGTCAAGGGCATGGACACCTTCAACTTAGAAATTTCATTTTCCAAATTAAAAGATGGAACTTTTTCTACCTCTTTGACTAGAGGATATTTCTTCTCCACTTGCTCCTTTGTTGCGCTAAGCTGATTCTTTTCATTCGCAATTTTAATCACTGAGGATGCCTTGCTGGGAGAAGGATCAATGAGCTCTTTCCCTTTCCTTTGATTATTTGAAGAGTCATTTTTTTTATTGCAGCTCTTTCCTTTTCTGAATGGGATTGATTGGCACATCTCTTATCCTCAAAGAATATTGCTTCTGTTGCACTGACAAAGCGTTCATATATCCTCGTTGATAATCATCAGACTCTTCCTCTATCACTACATCATTGGCCAAAATTAAATCATCATCTCTTCGAGTGTCTGGAACCATTGCATATTATTCATCTTCTGTCAGAAAAATGGGTGGACCATCGGTAGTGAAAAAATGATTAGCTTCAACTATCAGATCATCATCATCATCTGTTTCCATCCCCTGAACATAATTTTGCTGCAAAGGAGTTCTGTGCTGCTGCTATTGTGCTGTTTGGTCTTGTGTTTTATACTCCCTTTGCTTAATTCAGAATTGGGGCTGATGTTGTCCTATGAAATTTGGATTCCTGATTTGTGCTTCAGGTATATCTGAGATAGTCAACTGATCAACCATGTTCTCCACCATTCGGATCAAAGTATCCATCTTTGTACCTGAAGGAGATGCTTCTTGTTTTAAAGTTTCCCTCTTTTTGGCTCTTCTCTATGCTCTTATAGCAAGAAAATTTTCTTCTACGCTCACCGCTATTTTATGCATATCTTCAAGTGTGGTAGGATCTCATTCTCGTAGCTGATATTCCATATCAGCATCGAAACCATCTGGAAATTTGAGCAAAGCTAACCACATGGGGGGTTTTAGGTTAGCCAGAATAGCATTATACATAGCATTAAAACTCACACAGTAATTTTGTACACTTTCACCTACATTCCTTTTGATATTTTCATATTCGGACAATATTTGGAGTGGGTTTTTCTTTACCTCCCACCGGTCTAAGAATTGTTTATGTAGCTCTTGCAAAGTGTGGATAGAGGCTGCTGGTAAGGCTCTGAACCATTTTCTAAATTCACCTCCAACGCTTTGGACAAACAATCTCGTGGTCACATTTTATGCCTCTACCTCATGAAGTTCAAAGAAGTCATTCATCTTATCAACATGTTGCTGGGCTGTGATGATTTGAGTGGCATCAAAGAAAGGTATTTTTTTTTGGTAATCAGTAGGCATATCATTCAGATTCTGAGGCAAAACTAGGGGTGCATAGCAGGCAACAATGACTCGAGGTCGATTTACAACAGCATTTGTGCTACTAGGATTCAAAGGGGTTGTTAATGGAGGAGTCGAAAGATGAGAAATGACTTCTGAAACTGATGTGAATGCTCATGAATTAAGGGAAAAATTTGTTTTTTCTGATAACTCTGAAGTCTCAGGGGTATTGGTTACAGTTATAGATGTCTGAGGGGAATTTAAAATATAATCATCAATTGATGTGTTTTCCCTTTGAACTTCAAGATCCACAAGAAACTCAGGGTCTAAAAGTGTTTCATCAAGTGAAGTTTTAGATTTATTTATGAACAAATAAAGCTCAAAACACTTATCAAAAGAGAGGTCTTCTACAAACAACCACTCACTGGGCCAGGTATGGGATCTGAAAATAGGTCTAGAGCTTACTGAACCTTCTTGTCTTCTGATTATTCGTGGAATGAGATTAGGATTTTCAAATATAGCGGGAGCATTTGGATCAGGGTTGGCCTTGGTGTATTTCCTTGAAGCCAACCTGGTCAAATTTCTACTTGGCAATGTTTTATTTTAGCCTAGAAAAATCTGAACCTCATCATCCAAAGTCCAAGAGTTTATATGGAAGATATTACTGGGGTGATCAGTATTTTGTTTTAAATAGTTCCCCATTATGGTTGCTAGGATGTTAGCACCTAATTTGAACCTCAGGCTGAAGGAAGGCAAATCAGGGTAACCTCAAACCATGCTCAGCCTTTTAGCTAGCCCTAGAAGGTCAGGAGAGGGCTCTCTCCGTGAAAAAATTTCAATGAAATATAACTGCAAACTGATTTTAGGCTAGGCGTGGTAGGTTGAAATGTTTTATCAATTTTCTGTGTTGTATGGATCATATGGGGCTGGGCAGTTTGAACCTGGGGAATTAAATCAGAGATACAGGGTATTCTATGGGGCAAGGTAGGCAGGTATTTTAACAACTTTGTTTAAATTATGATGAAGTGTTTAAGACTGGTGAGAAGCTGAAAAGGGAATAGGAGATGGATCCTCTTCAAACAACAGAAAACATAAAGTATTGAATGATTTTCCCAAGGCAGAGCATTATACAATGGATTCTACCTATCTATCTTGAAAACTTCCAAACAGAAATATGAATCAATGAATGGAAAACATAACAATGAACAAATGATCACAAAGGAAAGAACAATGGTAAAATACATACCACAGGGATCCCATAAATAAGTGTTGCATTTCTTTATTAATTCCCTGTGAAACTATTAAAAAATGGAGCGCAGAGAGTCCTCAATGATTTCCAAATTATTCCACCTTTTTCATCCCCCCTTTACAAATGACTCTGAAATTACATTAAATAGACAAAATTTGAGGGGACACATATGCAGAAGGAAGAGTTGTTTCAATAGATTTTGGAACATAAATCTGAACATAGAAAATAGACCAACAATATATCCCTAAAAGAGTGAACAGTTCATTTGACTGTATGGAAGATTTTGCTGTTATTCCCAACCAATGAGAAGATGAAATCTGTAGGGCCAAACCCATTTTCATCGTTTCTATAGAGGCTGAGATGATTTTGTGTATATAATTAGCTCACGGCGTCGACCATTTCTTTTTCTTTAATAAAAACCCCCTTTTTTTCCGAGAAAATTCCTTTGAGACCAATAAAAATGAAATCCGCTTTTTAATGAAGAAAAACCCCTTTTTATTCGTAAGGGCGAACGACCGTTGGTGGGCCTGAATCGCAATCGCAAATTGCATTGGAAGGGGGGAGGGTGCATTGCACGATGGAGAAATGTGATGTGATGGTGTAAAATGGTGCAGAGGAGAAGTGAAACGGGCGGAAGGGGCGAAATGCTTTGGTGGGACCCAGAGAAATCGCAATCGCAAATCGGAAGGGGAGAGGTTGTATAGTATAGAGGAGAAAATGTGATATGCAATGGAGCAAAGTGATGGGAGGCCATGTGATGTGATGAGAACAGAGGGCCGTTGAAGCAATGGGGAATGAGCAGGGAAGGAAAATTCCTTTAAAATAAATTAAGATGGAAATAAGGTTTTAACACAGGGAAAATCCCCTTTGCTAGGAATAGGTGGAGGGATTTATGGTGGGACCGGGGGAGATCGCATTGGTGAAATGGAGTGGAGAGGGACCAAAGCACTAGCGGGAAATTGGCACGATGCGATGAGCGACATGCGATTCATCGCATCGGCAGGATGGAGTGGAGTGGGACAAAAACGCTGGTGGGACAATCACACGATGCGATGAGTGACATGTGATTCATTGCATCTGTGGGTTGGGAGCAAACATTGCGGTGAAAGTTGCGATGAAGGCTTCCAATGCAATGGTGCGATCAGAATGGAGGTAGCTGAATCGCATCGGAGGTGTTTAATCAGAGGTGGGTCAATCAGGAGCCCATGAACTATTTTGATGCGATGCGGTCACATCAGAATATGTAGGATGCGGCAATGAAAATACAAAAGGACCTTTGCGATGAAGATTTTAAAATCATATTAAAAGGTAGAAATTATAAATTTTAAAGGACCAAATGAGAAAGAAGGGTAAGGTTAGGATTTTGGGGGATTTTATTCAATTAGGCATATCTTCCGATCCAGAAGTCATTTTGGGGAGTATAATATACCGTTGGAAATCTCTTTCCAGGCTCCTTATGATGAACATATTCTGAACATGATTTATAGTAAAAATCTAGTGAACAACACCTTTGAAATGAAGGGTGGTGGCTTTGTGGAGATAACAACTTATGAAGCTCAACTTATTACATATGAAGACATAACATTACATAAGAAATGATAATAAAAGCAAAGTATCATGTTTTCATCTCAAAACATGCTTTTAGGTGAAAATTACATCAAGCTTAACATAACAACTCTTTGATTTTTCCAGATACTGTGCCTTTGAGTTTATTCGACCTCCTCATGACCTTGTTGATATTCATTAACACTTGGCTCATTAATTTGACCATGATGAGACCCTAAAGCCTAATGAGACCAACCCTATGACCTAATAACATGAATTGCGGAGTGAAAGTGAATCATGACTGAAGACCATAGAGAGGAGAATCAACAAGTTTTCACATGAGGGAAAACTGATGAAAGACCACTACCATGAATGAATCCATGACCTAATGGAATGATGAAAATTTACAGTATGGGACTCCTACTATGCAAATGCAAAAGAGTAAATTTAATCATTGATGGCAGTATGACAAAACTGACACTAAGATTGGTTCTAATAGGGATGGTAGCTCCTTGAAGGTGCCAAGAACACCGTAGACCAAGTAGCCTTATCCATTGGGAAAATATGGTCAAAATACTGAACACTGACACAATGCAGACTGAATTTGACGCAAAGTATGACTGAAAACAAAAATAAAACTAGAAAAGCTTACACATATCATTCAAGTTTTATATCCTTCACCTCGGACCCCAAACTTTAATGAATTTGTACTTGATATCTGACCAGCAATGGCATGGTATATACAATGACTATGACATAATTTTCGATCCATTATCTCAAAAGTGGTAGTGCTTCAAAAGCCTACCATTCACTGGCCCTCCAAGGAAATGTTGGCCATCCATCTCTATGAACAAGAAAGCATTCTGACCCTTGTACACTGAAATCTTATATGGTCCTTTCCACAGGTTATCGAACTTACCATGCTTCCCTTTTTCCTCATTTAGTGCATCCCATATCAACACCACATCTTCCAACTGAAATTTTTCTTCTTTGGTTTTACGGTCATAGATTTTCTTTATCTTTTCTCGCAACTGAATAGTGTTTTGAGAAACTTCTTCCCTTGTTTGCTGAAGGTGGATCATTTAATTGATCCTTCGCTGATTATCGTCCTCTTCGCTTCCAGCCTCTTGCAATAGTCTCATGACCAGAACCGTAAGCGATGTAGGAAACATAGAATCAGTGCCATAAACTAATTCAAACGGTGACATACCTATGGATTTCTTGCAGCTGAATCTATCTTCCCATAACGTGTTGATGAGATTTTGATGCCAATTCCTCTTATTTTCTTCCAGCATTTTCTTGATTATGTTCATCAAAGATTTATTTGATGATTCTGCCAGGCCGTTTCATTGTGCGTGGTATGCTATTGAATGACCTAACACAATATTGTATTTATCACAGAATTCCACCATCTTATTGGATCTAAATGCTGCAATGTTATCTGTTATGATTTTGTGAGGGCAACTAAAATGAGACAAGATATTTGATTCTAAGAATTGAATGATTACCGTATCCATGGCTTGCCTTGCTGGAATGGCCTCAATCCATTTGGTGAAGTAATCGGTACCTGTCAAGATCCATCGATGTTGTGCTGATGATGCAGGATGGATTTCCCCTATGAAATCAAGTCCCCACTACTGAAAAGGAGCATTTACTTGAACTGGTTTCAAAGGAAGAGGAAGAAATTTCCTTTTTCCTTGGAAAATTTGACACTCATGGCAGCTCATCACTATTTTATACACATCTGAAAATAAAGTGGGCCATTAATATCCTGTTCTCAACACTTTGTTAGCTTTCGTTTTCCAAAACAAATTACCACCACAATCACCTTTGTGAAAGTCATACATCACCTGCTGAGCCTCATCTTCAAGAAAACAATTAAGAAGAATACCTCCTGGATCTTTCCAATAAAGAGCACTGTTTAAAATGCAAAATTTAGCAGACTTGAGTTTTAGTGATCTACCTTTTCTTCTAGACATCCCTAGAGGTGGTGAAAGATGATGAAGAATATAAACTATGTCTGAATACCATGGTGATTGTAGAAAAATTTCTGAAACTGGAACGAGAAAACCATCATCCTCATACTCTGACATTGTTGCTATGAGGTTTATGTCCAGAGCGCGCAAGTTTGATTGTGCCATTATTTTTTCCAAGCCTTGTCCGTTGATGATCTTTGTGGGATTAATTCCAAATCATATTCCAACATTGCCACTATCCACTTACCTCTTCTTTCCTCTGGATCAATTTGCATCAGGACTTCTTTTACTGCTACATTAGGAACATATGCTATGGTATATGAATGTAGAATGTATACTCTAAAATCCTTCAATTATTTTATAAGAGCCAATGCTTGTTTCTCAATGATATTGTTCCGTAAGGCAGCATCTCGAATGGTCCTACTGAAAAAGGCAATGGTTTTTTCAATCTGATCTCTTTTTTACATTAATACCGCAACCATGGTATGCTCCGATGCAAAGAAAATATAATGAAATCTTGAGTGTAATCAGGACTAATCAAGATTGGGGCATTGGACAGAGCAAACTTTACTAGATTAAATGACTTGACAGCATCCTCACTCCATTTGACAGTGCTGTCCTTTTTCAACATATTAGTCATTTCTCGTAAATGTTCAACCAAATTCGGTATAAATATGAACAAGAAGTTAAGCTTACCATTGAATGCATGAACCTCGTTTTTGTTACGTGGGAAGTCTATGTGTTGAATTTCCTCCACTCTTGAAGGATCAATGCAGATACCATCTTTAGAGATGATATGCCCCAGTAGCTTGCCTTCATCCATAGCAAACAGACTTTTCTTCGGATTGAGAGAAATCCCAAACTTTCTGCATCGTTGAATTACAACCCTCAAGTGGTGCAAATGTTCACCATCAGAACCAGAAAACAATGTCAGATCATCCAAATAAACAACTATAAAAACATCCTTTTCATTGGCAAAACCGATTTCCATTGCTCGCTGGAAAGTGGCTCCAACATTCTTCAATCCAAATGGCATTTTGGCATACTGGAAAGTTCCCCAGGGTGTTGTGAAAGCAGTGTTATATTGGTCTTTTTCATGCACCAAGATCTGATTATAGCCTGAGTAACCATCGAGTAGTGACATCCTTGATGCTTCAACTACTCTTTGCAAAATATGATCCATCTTCGAAACGGGATAGTTAACCTTTAAGGAAACTTTATTCATATTCCAGAAATCTATGCACTACCTTATTTCTCTTGTCTTTTTGCATACGGGGACTAAATTCAAAATCCAATCAGAAAATCTAATTGGGACAATGATACCAGCTTTATACAATCTATTTGCCTCTTTTTCAATAAATGGAAGTAGCTTTGGGTTGATCTTTCTCAGCTTTTGTCTAAATGGCTTCTGATCCGGCTTGATGGGAATAGAATTTTGAATTATATTTTTTTCATACAACTTCAAAGCTTAATAATCCCATGCAAACACATTAGAAAATTCAAAAAGTAATTTAGCATACTTTTCCTTTACCTCAGGGGACAACGCTTTTGATAACTTCACAAGCTTAGGTTTGTCGTCTGTTCCAAGATTAACATCTTCAACTCCTTTATCAGTAGGCACCAAGCTCGATTTCTTTGCAACATCATCTTGATCAAAAAGCTCCTCTAAAGGTATGAGACCTTTAGGAATTACATTGTCTCTCCGCTGTAATACATCCATCTGATTTTCTTTGATTTCTTTATCATCGACATCGTAATCACCCTCTATGGAAGTATCCTTGAATTTTCCTTCACTCTGCAAAAAAAGCATTGATTTCATTGTCATCCCAAAACACTTGCCAATACCTTAAATTATCTGGAACAACAGGTCGATGTTTGACATAAATTTCAAATTTGTTGCTGGAATTCATTGGAATCTTCAAATTTCTTGCAGTAGTGGCAATAGAATCTGTAATAAGATTCTACATTCGAGGTACTACTATCAAAGTGTATTCAGAAAACATCCACAAGATGTCTAGGACTGCATTTTTTTAGGCTCTTAATCGTGGATGCTTTTCCTGATACTCTCCCTTTACCTGTTTGATTATCAACTCTGAATCTCCATAAACGAAAATCCTCTTTGCCTTTAGCTTCTTCAAAATTTTCAGACCTGTGATCAAAGCTTCATACTCTGCTTCATTGTTAGAGCAGTCAAAAGCCAAATTGTAAGCACATACTCTAACATTACTAGGAAATTTTTTAGGCTGAAAATTAGGGCTTCGAATCTATATTCCTATACCAGCACCATCCTTACCAACAGCTCCGTCAAAGTCCATGCTCCAAAGGCCTTCTTCTTCTTCTAGATGCTGAAATTTTTCTTCTCCCTCTACTTTATCTTGACTGATTTCTACATTTTTCTACTATTCATTGTCCGTTTTTTGCTGGCAGGCAGAAAGCTCAGAGATGCTTGTTGCTTTATCTTTTTCCTATCTAAGGGCTTCCCTAAAATTTTATGAAATTTTCGGTACCTCATCTACTTCTACCAACTGAACATTTTCATCATTCAAACCACCATCTGAATATAATACAAATGACTCTAAATCTGTGTGGACTGCATTAATTGCATGATTAACTGGCTTCTCTTTGCTGGTGAACATGTATTTCATTTTCTTCTCCCTGTATAGTTTTCTCAACTCATCGAACACGGGAATGGAAGCATAAGAAAAATCAAGCTGTATGGTTCCTTTCAGTTTTTCACCCCATGACCTGGAAAAAAGCATTCCAAACCATGGTGGAACATTGGAAATAACCACATCCATCAAAACATTGTTAGCTGGGATTTGATCTAAAGATACTACCAAGTATTTGATAAAACCAATACAATGGACCCTTCCAGAGTCAAAGGAATACAAATCATGGTATTTGCGGGTAATATCAAGACCCAACTTCTCCATAATGGCTTTGGGCATCAAGTTGTGCGAGGCTCCGGAGTCCAACATAGCATTATGTAAAATGAACTCATGCAATCTATGACTCAGATAGAAGGGAGGGACTTCACTCTCTTATGACTGACCTTCTATGGTTGGACCAAAAATGAGTTCAGTATAATCATCTTCAGCATTTACCATATCTGATATGGAGTCTATTTGCAAAATTATAGACACCTGATGTTTATAAGTGTTGTTTTTTACCAACTCAGTCAAGGGCATGGACACCTTCAGCTTAGAAATTTCATTTTCAAAATTAAAAGATGGAAATTTTTTTATCTCTTTGACGGGAGGATATTTCTTCTACACTTGCTCCTTTTTTGCGCTAAGATGATTCTTTTCATTTGCAATGTTAATCACTGAGGATGCCTTGCTGGGAGAAGGATAAATAGGCTCTTTCCCTTTCCTTTGAGTATTTGAAGAGTCATTTTTTGATTGCAGCTCTTTCCTTTTCAGAACGAGATTGATTGGCACATCTCTGCTCCTCAAAGAATACTGCTTCTATTGCACTGACAAAGAGTTCATATATCCTCATTGATAATCATCAAACTCTTCCTCTATCGCTACATCATTGGCCAATATGAAATTATCATCTCTTCGATTGTCTGGAACCACTTCATATTCTTCCTCTTATGTCAGAAAAATGGGCGTACCATCGGCAGTAAAAAAAATGATTAGCTTCAACTACCGGATCATCATCATCATATTTTTCCATCCCCTGAACATAATTTTGCTGCAAAGGAGTTCTGAGCTACTACTGTTGTGCTTTTTGGTCTTGCGTTTTATGCTCACTTTTCTTAAGTCAGAATTGGGGCTGTTGCTATCTTATGAAATTTGGATTCCTGATTTGTGCTTCAGGTCTATCTGAAATAGTCAACCAATCAACCATCTTCTCCATAGTTTCGATCAAAGTATCCATATTCGTATCTGAAGGAGACACTTCTTCTTTTATAGTTACCCACTTTTTGGCTCTTATCCGTGCTCTTCTGGCTAGAAATTTTGCTTCTATGCTCACAGCTATTTTATGCATATCTTCAAGTGTGGTAGGTGTTAGGAATCTATAATTTTAGCATATTGGTAAGACTAAAATTGCATAAGCAACATTATTTCAACCACTTTGGGATTCTAGGATCTAGCCCTCCTGAATCCGGAGAGGGATCTCTCCAATAAGTGCAAAGATGGAATTTTCTTTGAATTTTTGGGGTAATAATATTAGGCTAGTTATGAAGGCCAAGGGTTTTTTTTTTTTTTTGGATGGTTGAGCGTGAATATTGTTTGAGGTGGGAAGTCCTAAGTGCAAAGAGTTTCAAAGATGAGAAGTTGCAAGTGAATAGAACAGCTAGGCTAAAAAGATAGATATAACGCTGGTTTTTAGTCCATTGGGCTATGGAGTCATAACAGGGCTTTAATTGTGCAACAACATCAAGAGTGGTCCAAGGGGCAAGTCATCTATATCACAATATTATTGAGATTAGAGTGATGGAATGAAAATGATAAAGTGTTGAAGGGGTGGAAACTGATAATAATTTCACAAAGGATTTATAGTCAGTCCAAACAACAAAAGCCTCTTAAGTAACTTTTTAAAACCAACCAAGGACAGGGCTAACCACTGACTTCTTGGGAAAGTTGTATTAAAGCAGCTTAATTGACAAACAATATAGTAATCCACATAATTACCTTCAAAAAGTATGAAAACATATAATAGAAACAAAGTGTAACCTAAGATCAGATAAAGTACTTTTAATCCTAGTTTTCTTTCAGTCAACACCAAGGGAAACTTTCAGAATCCGCCTTTGGAGAATAGAAGCTAGAAACAGGAAAAACCATCACTTTTCTAGTCTAAGTTTAATAAGCAAATAAGGAAAATAAATTTTAAGAACAATGTTTAAAATAAAATAGTAGGATGAGGGAACTCCAGCATTCCTAGCTGCTTAAACTGTATTAAATCATTCTTAAATAAACAAATTGGAGGAAAACATTGAGATAAAGCTTTTCAGTCAGAGAAGGTTACTGATATATAGTAGGTCCTAAATATATAAATGTTGTTCTTTATCAGAGAATAGTGAACAATATGACATACATAGAAGGAACACAATAACAAAGGGCATACACCGGTGATATAGACCGAGATCCCAAGAAACAACTTGTTATTGATGTCAAACGTTCTGATACTCGGAGTCCAATGTCTCGGTTCAGCAATCATCTTTAACTGTCAGCCTAACTAATCTGCTGAAATCAGAGCTTCAAGGGCCAGTGAACACTATCTACAATCAGAAGCTTAAGCTCAAATTTATTTCAAAGTTCTGCAACCAACTCAACCAACCCCTCTCTCATCTTCTGCAGAAGTATATATAGAAGAATGAGGAGTACAATTAATACAGATTTAATGGCTTCTTGGCCTTTGGGGGGTTCAATGAAGAAACTTACAATAGGTGTCTTCTGTATTAAATGATTTACATAAATTTTTAAGCTCGGTGGGAGCTTTTGTTGACCTTGGAGGTTTTGTGTGATGTCGGGGTTACTCCGCAGATATTGTTTGCATTAATTTTCCCTGCAGAAGTAACTCTCTGGCTGCGCTGAGGCGAATATCTTCATTTGATCAGTAACTTCAACCTCTGATTGAATACTTTGAGGCACAGGTGGCATTTCGGTAGCTGGGAGGAATCAATTTTCCTCAGAGGTGGCGGTGGAGGCTTTCTGTCGATAAAACACTTAAGATTTTCTTCTTTAACTGTGTTTTTAATCGAGGATTAGGATTTTGATAATCATTCTTAGCCGTAATCCCCACAAAACCTGTCTTCAATCCTTTGCTCTGGTATGTTTTTGTTGTCGACATTGATACTCTTTGATTTGTGATTGACTTGATGTGTTTTTCTAGTGTGCAGGGCTGCGCAAGGGCGATATGGCATCAATGCCTCATGAACCACCGATGATACACAAATTTGAAACTTGCAAATGATTTTATTTGATGGATTAGAGGTGGGAGGATCGTCACCCTCTGCTTCTGAATTTTCTTCGGACATGGCAGAAAAACCATTGAAAACCCTGCAAAATACAAAAAACAATTATAAAATCCTGCATATATAGGTCTGCTGCTTTAGAAAGCACGTGGAAAGAGCAAAGCCATTGGATGGCATCATCCAATGGTCGAGATTGATCGGGGGAAAAAAAAAGGAAGGTGGAAGAATAATTTAAATCAGAGCCGTCGATTGCGCAGAGATCGACAGTCGGGAGCGCAGGTGGAAATCAAAACGGAGAAAACGAGCGATGAATTTTGGGCCGTCGATCTGCAGATCAGATCGATGACGGAGATCTTTTAAACGCCACGCCATAGCCTGGTTAGCGCGTGGGCATCTTCAGTGAGTGATCCTCGTCCGATGGGCGGCCTCAGATCGGACGATGGACGTCCATATCGCGCCGGGTCCACGTCCGAACTTTAACGCGCGATGGACGACGGTTTCATGAACAGTGCCCAAGACACGTGTCGGCCAACATATGGAATCGCTGCGAAATGGAAGAAACCGCCGCGCGCTCGGAAGTGGTGCGATGCAATCTGCTCGGTTTCGCAATCGGTGAGTGGATGGCAGGGACCACTGGGGTGATAGACTCCGCACGGAAATGGAGTACGAAAATCGGATCGACGGGAAAAATTGGCCCAGGGATGCAATGCGGAAATTTTATAAAAAATAAAAATCGAAAAATTAATATAACTGAAGGTTTAAATTAATTTATAATGCGGCTTGGCGCCCGACTACGAGGCCGTGGGTTATATAAAGAAATATATGACCGGGGGTTTAAAGAAGGGGGCTAATAGCAATTGGGCAACGCAATAAGCGCTTGGAAGGCTGGCGCTCGGTTTTGGCGCCTCGGAGTATGGAAGGAAAGGGTTAAAGACTTAGCCCAAGGGGGCTTAAGTCTACAATCCATAAAAATGTAATTTTTATGGATTTTCAATGATTTTCAAAGGTTTTGAAGGTTTCGATAAGGCAAAAGAAGGAGTCTTTAAACCTTATCAAAGGGGTTTTGATGAATGGGGAAGGGGAAAGGCATGAAAATGAAGGATTTCATGGGAGAAGGAAAGGCAAAGATGAGGTTAGTTTTGGAAGAAGGGGAAAAAGGAAAATGGTGCTTGTAGCAGTAATCTGTCTTGGAAATCTGCAGGATTTCTGAATGTAGAATAGGCATAGTAGTGAAAATTATGGACAAAGGCATGAAGCCTTCAAGAGTCTTCAAGAGCCAACACTTTTTAGCAATAAAATTTGTTCCTTGAAGTCTCAAAAAAGTTTTAGCCACCTTTTGCTATAACAAATTTCATAGGTGGCTAACAGTGACTCCACTTAGGGATGGTGCCTTCTTGAAGGCAACAAGAACTTCAGACTTGCATTCTCTGGGAGGCTGACCCGTGCCACATCCATTATGTTCTTTGGGAGGCTGACCTGTGCCTCATCCATTGGGCTACCTTTCTTTCTGTGGATGATGTTCTTTTGCAAACATATTAGTAGCCATAAAAACAATGGTTCTTTTATCAACAAGCTTTCTACCTACCCAATCCTACAGATCTAACATTTTTTCTTCATTAGAGTGCACTTGGATTGGCAAACTCTTTTACAACATTTTATTATTTTGAAAGCAGGAAAACTAATCTATTTCTACTCCTTATTTCTCTATGGACTCAGATTAAACAATTGAGCCCATATGATTCTCTACCTAATATACTAATCTGTTAGGATTAAACAGTCTAACTTGATGCTGGACTATGGCATAAAAAACAAGTTGCATATAGATATTGTTTTACAGAAAATTAAATAAAAAATGGAAGGCTTAAGATCTGAAAGTTTCTCATCATGGCCTTCTCTTTTCTTTACAACTCTATTTTGAATTTGTTTGAGTTGTTTTGTCTTTATCAACTGGTTCGGATTTTGAGCTGATTGGAACCATATTTTTACATCTCTTGACTTAGAATTTGAAGCAGATTTGAGTCATTTTCTTTTTGAAACCTTAGGTTCATATTTTGATCTTGTTTGAACCTTTAATTTCTATCCTAAACTATCTACTGATAAGCCAAGATTAAACATTTTGGCAAATTGAATTCACTATCCTATCAGCATAAAATTTAAAGCTAATTAGTCAAGATTTGATAGTTTGACTAACTAGAAGTGTGTTATTCAGGAGTGGCATTTGAGCTTGCACACTTTCAGATTTGTTTCTCTTTTTTGGTATGGGGCTATAACTTTCCTGTTTTCACAATCTGACCTCTTTTCTTTCTTTCATTGTTTTTGTTTTTTTTTATTTTATAACTTTGAATGCAATGGTGGGTGAAGTATTTATAATGAGAAAAAAATAAAAAGGCTTTGGGAGCATAACATGGATCAAGAGAAGTAATGCTTAAGAATCCTGTCATTGACAGGACCCCCAAACAATTCTGCTCCATTCAACTCCTGCAAGAAAAATTCATTGTTACTAGCAGATGAATGGATAGAGTAAGGGCCAAGCCATAAGTTTTCAAATTTCTCGTGCTTGCCCTTTTCTTCCCTCCTTGAGTCCCATTTTAAAACTTTGTCCCCAATTTTGAAATTGCTGGCCTTTGTTATTTTGTCAAAAAAAATTTTGATGCTGATCTGCTTCTGCAATGTCTTGCTATAAACCTCCTCTCTGGTCTGCTGAAGATGAATGGTCTAATTTATTCTTCTGATCATTTCATTTTATTCAGTCTGCAACTCTTGAATCAACTTCATAATTGGTACATGAGGGCTTTTTGGAAAAATTGCATCAGTACCATACACAAGCTGGAAAGGTGACATGCCAATAGATTTCTTCAGTGTCAATATGTCAGCCCAAAGTGCATGAACAAGCTTTCTGTGCCAAGACTTCTTGTTATCCTCTAATAGTTTCTTGATTATGTTCACTAAACTCTTGTTTGAGGATTCTGAAAGTCCATTACCTTGACGGTAATAGGCCGTGGAATGCCCCAATGTTATCTGATATCTGTGACAGAATTCAACCATCTTCTTTGATCCAAATGCTGTTGCATTATCAGTGATGATCTTGGTAGGACAACCAAATCTGGAGAGAATGTTAATCTCAATGAATTTTATAATAACAGAGTCATTGGCTTGCCTACAAGGAATGGTTTCTATCCATTTAGTGAAATATTCTGTGGCTATGAGAATCCATCTATGCTGAGCAGAAGATGGTGGATGGATTTCTCCTATGAAGTCAAGTCCCCACTGTTGAAAAGGGGCTTCAACGGTGATTGGATGCAGAGGCAGGGAGAGCAATTTTCTTTTGCCTTCAAAAAGTTGACATTTATGACAGGCAATGATCATTTTGTGTATATCAGGAAAAAGAGTAGGCTAATAGAAACCAGCCCTCAAAATTTTGTTGGTTTTTGTCTTCCAGGACAAATTACCTCCACACTCTTCTTCATGGAACTGGTGTTTTACCTTCTCTGCATCAAACTCGGGCAAACATTTAAGCAATACACCACTTGTGTTTTTCCAATAAAGACATTTATCTAAAATGCAATATTTTACAGTTTTCAATTTTAGGAATCTTGCCTTTGTTTTTAAACCAGGAGGTGTATTCAAACTAAGAAAAACATAAACAATATCTGCATACCAAGAGGAATTCATGAAATGGTTTACGACAATGGGAGTTGAGACTTCCTCTTGATCATCTAAAGCATTAATAATATTAATATCAAGAACTTCGAAATTGGATTCAGCCATTAATCTAGCCATACCTTGGCCTTTGATGAGTTTAGTGGGTTTTATCTCTAAATAATATTCAAGGATAAAAACAATCCACTTACCTCTCTTACCATCTGGGTCCTGTGTTAGAATGTCTTTAACAACTGAGTTTGGGACAAAGGAAATGATGTGTGAGTGAAGGATGTATACTCTGAAGTCTTTTAAAGCTTTAACCAAAGCAAAATATTTCTTCTCCATAATGTTATACTTCAAAGGGGCATCCCTCAGTGGCTTGATAAAGAATGCAATAGGCTGCTCTTGTCCTTGTGGATTTTTCTATACAAGGACAACAACTATGTTATGTTATGATGCAAACGAAAAAATATAAAAATATTTTGAAAAATCAGGACTTATAAGAACTGGTGTTTTGGTTAATGATTGTTTCACCAGCTCAAAGGATTTCTTTGCTTCCAAGGTCCATTTTACCCCTTGCTCCTTCTTCAACAAATTTGTGATATTCCTAAGGAGCTTAGCTAGGTTGGGGATGAACCTTCTCAAAAAGTTAATTTTTCCAATGAAAGATTCCAACTCCTTGATGTTTCGAGGATGAGAGATTTGCAATATGGCCTCAATCCTCTTTGGATCTATCTTAATACCCTCTTCTGAAATGACGTGCCCAAGAATTTTACCTTCTTGGAGACCGAATAGTGTCTTCTTAGGGTTTAAAGATACCCCAAAATTCCTGCATTTCTCGAAAAATTTTCTCAAATGTTCTAAGTGCTCTTCATCTATTTTTGAAAACACAGTGACATCATCAAGGTATATAGTGATGAAGTAGCCCAATTATTTCGAGAATGCTATGTTCATGGCTCTTTGAAAAGTTTCTCCAGCATTCATTAGACCAAAGGGCATTTTCACATACATTAAAGTGCCCCATGGTGTAGTAAAGGTTGTCTTTAATTGATCAGTAGGGTGAACTAATATATGATTGTACCCTGAATATCCATCCAGCAAAGAAATTCTTCTAGACCTTACCACCCTTTGTAAAATATGATCCAACTTGGGTAAAGGGTAGTTGTCTTTTAATGAAGCTTTGTTTAAGTCTCTAAAGTCTATATAAAGCTTGATCTCTCCAGTTTTCTTCCTAACATACACCAGATTATACACCCACTCAGAGTATCTAATAGGGACAATAATACCAGCTTCATACATTTTCATGATCTCCTTCTAAACCAAAGGCAACTGAACAGGGTTTATTCTGCGCAGTTTTTGTTTGAATGGCTTTTGGTTTTCTTTAAGGGGAATTTTTTGCTATATTATTTCAGTGTCATAGGATTTAAGATATTCGTAACTCCGTGAAAAAACAACAGAAAATTCTTTAAACAACTCTATGTATTTGATTTTAATGTGATATGGTAAATTCTTAGACAGTTTAATCATCATAGGTTTAAGTTCACTACCTATATTGCACTCTTCTAATTCAGTCTCTATAGGTTCCAATTTTGGTTTCTTGGCCACATCGTTAAAATCAAACAACTCTTCTAAAGGTGCTAGACCCCTTGGAAAACTTTCATCTTTAGAGTGCAGAGTTTATAGCTCCTCTGTTTCTAACTCTACAGTCCTTTCCTTTTTATTTTTAAGTTTTCTTGTCAGAAAATTAAAATTGACAAGCTCACCGGACAACTTTTCTTCACCAAGAAATTTTTCTTCCTTGCAGTCTGTTTCATAGTCTGAGTCTGAACTGTTTAGTTCGAATTCCTTTATGAATTGCATGAAGTCTTCTATTTTTTTGTCATTGTCAAACACCTACCAATACTTCTCATTATTAGGCACATCTGGTCTAAATTTTATCTGAGTTGTGCAGTCTTTGGTGTTATATGGCGTTAAGCATGTTCTAGCTGTAAAGGCTAAATTGTGGGCCGCAATATTTCTTTTTCTTGGGACAAAAAATAGTTTGGACTCCTTGAATGTTTTCAAAAGGTCCATGACATCGTTTCAGTAGGCCCTAAGTCTAGGATGATTTGCGTTATACTCCCCATTGACCTGCCTAATGACTAAATCTGAATCCCCATGCACATTGATTCTTGTGCCTCCTAACTTTTTCAATAAATGTAAGCCTAAGAGAAGAGATTCATATTCTTCTATGTTATTGGAACACTGAAAGTTTAGTTTGCAAGAAATTCTTTCTATGTGGTTGTTTTCAGTGTTAGTAATCCAGACACTCGCACCAGCATTGTTCTTAGTGCATGACCCATCAAAATACATACTCCACAGAGGACTATTTTCGGTTTCTCCTTGATTAGTGTCCTCTTTAACTAATGTGCTGAAGGGTTGTTGTGGAATCTCAACACTTAGTTGTATTTGTTTTGATTCCCCAAGTTTTTCATTTATTTGAGGGTTGTTTTCTTGATTGTGAATGTTTAAAATCAATGGACACCTGCCTTTTAGCTCAAGACCTTTGTTTGGTTTGCTATTGTCTTTAAATGTAGAAAACTATTTTGACACTTCTACGTTGTGCTCCTCTTCCTCCCTATCGGCCATTAATCCTGTTAAAGTGACTTATTCACTAAGTGTTTCCTCATTGAACATGACAAAAGAATCAAGGCCTGTATTTATAGAATACATAGGGGAGTTTTGTGGTCGGTCTTGACTTGTAACTGTGTATTTCATATGGGACTCCCTATAAAGTCTTTTGTTCTGATTAAAAATAGGGATAGTCGCATAGGTCATGTCCACCTGCATAGTCCCTTGTAACTTAGCTCCCCAAGATCTTGATAACAACAATACATACTTTGGGGTAACATCAGCCACAAAAATATCCATGACTAAACATTTGGCTGGAATTTGGGCTAAGTTAACACAGAGGTCTTTGATTAATCCTAAACATTTTACTCTGCTGGAATTAAAGGAGTAAAGGTGTTTGTAAGGTCTGGTGATTTCTAGACCCAGGCTCTCCATTACAACTTTTGGCATTAAATTATGAGAAGATCCTGAGTCATGCATAGCGTTGTGCAAAATTCTGCCATGAATGTTTAAGCTCACATAGAACGGAGGAACAAGTCCCTCTTGATATCTACCTTCAATCTTAGGGCCAAAAATCAGCTCTAGTTGGTCATCATTAAGATTGTAAGTGTCCTTATTCTCTTCTATTTTTAAAGCCTTCAAAATTTGGGTCTTATATACATGTTGGGCAGCTAACTCATTCAAGGGAATAGAGATTTTGATCTTTGAAATTTCCTGCTCTAGGCTGAAAGGAATTTGACTCTTTAAAGTGCTAGTTTCAGCCTTATTAGTTGTCATTCTATCAGCAACATGGGTTTGCTGATTTTTTCTATTTATACTTGACAAAATTGTTTGACAGGAGTACTAGCCGAAGTGTTAGTACTACTAATGCCTGCACTCTATTTTTCATTGTTTTGAGTGCCTTTCTCTTTACCATTATCAGAATTTACAGCCACTATTTTATCCTTTTGTTTGACAACTTTAGGCTTGTTTGCAGTGCTGTTTTGTGAAGATTTATCAGAGGTTTTGGCGTTGGGAGTTTTTTGGCTGGTTTTTCTTCTAAGGTCATATTCTCTTTGAGACTCTATGATGACATTTTCCATGTCTTGATAATAACTTTTGTCATCATCTCTTTTGTTGTCATAAGGTGTATAAAGACCTTGTTTTCTATCATAGTGAACTTCGAAGTCATCATCCTCTACCCCAGACATGTTAATATCATCTTCATCTGTTATTTCATCCAGTTCCTCAACCTCACTTACATAGTTTTGATGAAAGGGAGGAGTAATCTGTTGATCATCTTCCTTAGGTCTTTTTGGAGGTTGATTCCTTCTAAAATTCTCGTTTTGGTTCTAGTTTCTATTTTGAGGAGAAGTTTTATTTTGGCTTGCTTGTGCTCTCTTAATTATTCTCATCTCTTTCTTCATCTCTTCCATCATTTTCTCCATTTTTGAGTTGGAAGTAGAAGGTGTGGATTTCTCTCTAAAAGATACTCTCTTTTCATTTTTCATTCTTGCTCTCTTCTCCATCAGGTTGATTTCCACAGAAAGAGCACCCTTTTGCATCTCTTCAAGAGTTGCAAAATCTCTTTCCCTTAGTTGATAGGCCATCTCAGGGTCAAACCCTTCAGGAAACTTTTTTAAAGCTGAGCCTTGTGGAGGTTTTAGATCTAGGGAAAGTGCATTATATACACTATTAAATCTGGTACAATAAGCTTGCACACTTTCCCCAGTGTTTCTGTGGAGGTTCTTGTAATCAGAAAGGACTTGGAGAGGATTCTTCTTTACTTCCCATTTGTTTAAGAAAGTTTGATGGAAGGATGGGAGATCATTGATACTATGGGGGGTTAAGCCTTTAAACCATTTTCTTACTTCCCCCCCTAAACTTTGAGCAAATAATCTAAGTTTGAAAAAATATCATCAATTTCATTTCTGTCAAAATATTCATTCATCTTATCCACATGTTGTGATGCAGTTGTAGCATTGCTAGCATCGTATAATGGAATTTTGGACTGATAGTCCTATGGAATATTGACTAATGGTATAGGAAGGACTAAGCGAGAATACCATGCTACCATGATATGTGGTGGAGGTGGATTTACAAGAGGTGGATTAACAAAAGGGAAAGTGGGTTGAAGTGGAGTGGTTTGAACAGTGGATGTAGGATGAGCAGAAGTGGACGGACTGGGAATAGATTGCTGAGCTGATCGTGGATGAAAGACACCTAGGTTGTGAAGGAATTGTAAATCAAGAGGTGTTGTTTCTCTGCTGCCAAGATGTTCACTTGTTTCAGGAGAAGAAAGTGAAGAATCAAAATCTAACTGATCTATATCATCAAATGACCTAGTTCTAAATGGATTTACTAAGTCATCTTGTGATTGTTGTAGAGCTGTAAGATTTTTGGGAACTGAATTAGCTCTCAAGGGTGATCTGAAAACAGTTGATAATTTAATCCTAGGAGACTTCCTAAGGATACTTTCTAGGTTATCAACTAACTCAGGTGGATCAGGGTCAGGATAGGCTCTAGTGTGAATCTTTATAGGAGCCTCTATGCTGTGTTTTTCAGACTCAAATAAACAAGGAAAGTTCAACTAGGTATGACAATCTTTGAGAGGTTAACTAATCTGTTTACAGGAATTTCAATCCTACAGTCCTCTAACTGAGTTTGACTAATGTTACAATGATGAGCATTCTTCCTAGTGGAGTCTTAAGGTCTGCCAAGGATTGTGGAGTCGCCAAGTGGAAGTTTTTAGCTCTTTTCAGAGGTAAAAGGTTTTATGGTCCACCGCCATGTTTATTTGATACCAATCTGAAATATTTTTAGGTTTTTTGAGTTATTTTTCAGTTGTATGGTTTCTAAGGATGTCCTAACTTTGTTTCAAAACTTAGCTAAGGTTATGAGACAAAGATAGTCCAATCTTATGTCTAATCCAGCTGATTTTTCAAGGTTAGATAAAGTCTTATGAGAATCCTAGGGTTTACCTAGTTTGTCATTGATTCAAACAAGTTTCACCATGATTACCATTCCTTGGTAGTGCTTGAAAAGGCTGCTTTTTACTCACAATGTTTTTGAATGTTTTTAAGGGAAGTAGTCCCTAGCGGAGTCACCAGAAATGTTAGGTGTTGGTGGCTCAGCTGGAAAATAGAACAATTGTCATAAAACCAGGGGTTATCTAGAGTTTTAAGGTGTTTTTGAACTTTTATTAACTCAGAAAAGATCCCTAGCGGAGTCGCCAGAAATATTAGGTGCTAGTGGCTCAACTGGTTGATATAGTAAATTTTCTTGAACCAAATACCTGATATCCTATTGTTACCCTCAAATGAAAATGATTTTGGGTTCGATCCCCAGTGGAGTCTCCAAAAATGTTAGGAATCTATAATTTTAGCAGATTGGTAAGACTAAAACTGTAGAAGCAACATTATTTCAACCACTTTGGGATTCTAGGATCTAGCCCTCTGAATCCGGAGAGGGATCTCTCCAATAAGTGCAAAGATGGATTTGTCTTTGAAGTTTTGGGGTAATAATATTAGGCTAGTTATGAAGGCCAAGGGTTTTGTTTTGTTTTTGGATGGTTGAGCATGAATACTGTTTGAGGTGGAAAGTCCTAAGTGCAAAGAGTTTCAAAGGTGAGAAGTTGCAAGTGAATAGAACAGCTAGGCCAAAAAGATAGATATAATGCTGTTTTTTAGTCCATTAGGCTATGGAGTCATAACAGGGCTTTAATTGAGCAAAAACATCAAGAGTGATCCAAGGGGAAAGTCATCTATATCACAATATTATTGAGATTAGAGTGATGGAATGGAAATGCTAAAGTGTTGGAGGGGTGGAAACTGATAATAATTTCACAAAGGATTTATAGTCAGTCCAAACAAGAAAATCCTCTTAAGTAACTTTTTAAAACCAACCAAGGACAGGGCTAACCATTGACTTCTTGGGCAAGTTGTATTAAAGCAGCTTAATTGATAAAAAATCCAGTAATCCACATAATTACCTTCAGAAAGTATGAAAACATATAAGAGAAACAAAGTGTAACCTAAGATCAAATAAATTACTTTTAATATTAGTCTGCTTTCAGTCAACACCAAGGGAAACTTTCAGAATCCGCCTTTGGAGAATAGAAGCTAGAAACAGGGCAAACCATCACTTTTCTAGTCTAACTTTAATAATAAAATAAGGAAAATAACTTTCAAGAACACTGTTTAAAAGAAAACAGTAGGACGATGGAACTCCAGCATTCCTAACTGCTTAAACTGTATTAAATCATTCTTAAATAAACAGATTGGAGGAAAAAATTGAGATAAAGCTTTTCAGTCAGAGAAGGTTACTGATATACAGTAGGTCTTAACTCTATAAATGTTGTTCTTTATCATAGAATAGTGAACAATATGACATACATAGAAGGAAAACAATAACAAAGAAAGGGGCACTTCACCAGTGATATAGACCAAGATCCCAAGAAAGAACTTGTTATTGATGTCAAACCAGTTACGATACTTAGGTCCAATGTTTTAGTTCAGCAATAATCTTCACTATCCAGCCTAACTAATCTAACACAAACAGAGCTTCAAGGGCCAGTGAACACTATTTATAGATAGACATCTCAAGCTCAATTACATTACAATGTTCAGCAACCTAATCAACCAGCCCCTCTCTCATCTTCTACATAAGTATATATAGAAGAATGAGGAGGTGAGATCTGATAAAATATATCCAATTAAAATTAATACAGTTATATGGCTTCTTGGCCTTTCGGGGGCTCAATGAAGAAAATTACAATAGGTGTGTTCTGTATTAAATGATTTACATAAAGTTTTAAACTCGGTGGGAGCTTTTGTTGACCTTGGAGGTTCTGTGTGATGTCGGGGTTACTCCGCAGATATTGTTTGAAATAATTTTCCCTACAGAAGTAACTCTCTAGCTGTCCTGAGATGAATATCTTCATTTGATCAATAACTTCGGCCTCTGATTGAATACTTTGAGGCACAGGTGGCATTTAGGCAGCTGGGAGGAATCAATTTGCCTCAGAGGTGGCGGTGGAGGCTTTATGTCGATAAAACACTTAAGATTTTCTTCTTTAACTATGTTTTTAATCGGGGATTAGGCTTTTGATAATCATTCTTAGCCATAATCCCCACAAAATCTATCTTCAATCCTTTGCTCTAGTACATTTTTGTTGTCGACATTGATACTCTTTGATTTGCGATTAACTTGCTATGTTTTTTTAGTGTGCAGGGCTGCGCAGGGGCGATATGGCATCAATGCCTCATGAACCACCAATGATATCTGAATTAAAAACCTACAAATCATTTTCTTTTATGGATTAGAGGCGGGAGGATCATCACCCTCTTCTTCTGAATTTTCTTTGGACATGGCGGAAAAACCATTGAAGACCCTGCAAAATACAAAAAACAATTATAAAATCCTGCATATATAGGTCTGCTGCTTCAGAAAGCACGTGGAAAGAGCAGGGCCATTGGATGGCATCATCAAATGGTCGAGATTGAACGGGTGAAGAAAAAGGAAGGCAGAAGAATAATTTAAATCAGAGCTATCGATTGCGCAGATATCGACGGTCAGGAGTGCAGGTGGAAAGTCAAAACGGAGAAAACGGGCGATGAATTTTGGGTCGTCGATCTGCAGATCAGATCGACGGTGGAGATGCTGTTACCGTTGCATCAAACCCTACGTTATTGCGTGTGCATATTCGGTGAGTGATCGCCGTCCAATGGGCAGCCTCAGATCAGACGGTGGATGTCGATATTGCGCTGGGTCCACGTCCGAACTTTAACACGCGATGGACAACAGTTTCATGAAAAGTGCCCAAGACACATGTCGACCAACGTATGGAATTGCTGTGAAATGGAAGAAATTTCCGCGCTCTCGGAAGTGGTGTGATGAAATCCACTCGGTTTTTCAATCGGTGAGTGGATGGTGGGGACCACCAGGGTGATAGACTCCACGCTGTCGATCTATAGATCAGATCAACGGTGGAGATTGAATGGGGTTTTTGCACTAGTGGAAAGTTTATAATAAAATAAAAATCGAAAAATTAATATAACTGAAGGTTTATATTAATTTATAATGCGGCTTGGTGCCCGAATTTAGGGTCGTGGGTTATATGGAGAAATATATGACCGGGGATTTAAAGAAGGGGGCTAATAGCAATTGGGCAACGCGATAAGTGCTTGGAAGGCTGGCACTCGGTTCTGGTGCCTAGGCATATGGAAGGAAAGGGTTAAAGACTTAGCCCAAGGGGCTTAAGTCTACAATCCATAAAAACGTAGTTTTTATGGATTTTCAATGATTTTCAAAGGTTTTGAAGGTTTTGATAAGGCAAAAAGAAGGATTTTTTAAACCTTATCAAAGGGGTTTTGATGAATGGGGAAGGGGAAAGGCATGAAAATGAAGGATTTCATGGGAGAAGGAAAGGCAAAGATGCGGTTAGTTTTGGAAGAAGGGGAAAAGGGGAAAAATGGTGTTTGCAGCAGTAATCTATCTTGGAAATTTGCAGGAATTCTGAATGTAAAATAGGCACAGTAGTGAAGATTATGGAGAGAGGCATGAGGTCTTAAAGAGTCTTCAAGAGCCAGCACTTTTTAGCAATAAAATTTGTTCCTTAAAGGCTCAAAATTTTTTAGCCACCTTTTGCTATAACAAATTTATTGGTGGCTAACAGTAGGATCTCGTTCTCGTAGCTGATATGCCATATCAGCATCGAAACCATCTGGAAATTTGAGGAAAGCTAACCCCATGGGGGGTTTTAGGTTGGCGGGAATAGCATTATACACAGCATTAAATCTCACACACTAATTTCGTACACTTTCACCTACATTCCTTTTGATATTTTCATATTCGGACAAGATTTGGAGTGGGTTTTTCTTTACCTCCCACTGGTCTAAGAATTGTCTATGTAGCTCCTACAAAGTGTGGATAGAGGGTACTGGTAAGGCTCTGAACCATTTTCAAACTTCACCTCCAAAGCTTTGGACAAACAATCTCGTGGTCACATTTTCTACCTCTACCTTGTGAAGATCAAAGAAGTCATTCATCTTATCAACATGTTGCTAGGCTATGATGCTTTGAGTGGCATCAAAGAAAGGTATTTTACTTTGGTAATCAGCAGACATATCATTCAGATTCTAAGGAAAAACCAAGGGTGCATAGCGGGCAACCATGACTCGAGGTGGATTTACAATAGCGTTTGTGCTGCTAGGATTCAAAGGAGTTGTTGATAGAGGAGTCGAAAGTTGAGAATTGAATTCTGAAACTGATGGGAATGATGATGAATTAAGGGCAAGAATTGTTGTTTCTGATAACTCTGAAGGCTCAGGGGTATTGGTTACAGTGATAGATGTCTGCGGGGAATTTAAAATATAATCATCAATTGATGTGTTTTCTCTTTGAACTTCAAGATCCACAAGAAAATAAGGGTCTAAAAGTGTGTCATCAAGTGCAGTTTCAGATTTATTTCTGAACAAAGAAATCTCAAAACACTCATCAAAAGAGAGGCCTTCTGCAAACAACCACTCATTGGGCCAGGTATGGGATCTAAAAATAAGTCTAGGGCTTACTGAAACTTCTTGTCTTCTGATTATTCATGGAATGAGATTAGGATTTTCAAATATAGGTGTATGATTTGGATAAGGGTTGGCCCTGATGTATTTCCTTGAAGCCAGCGTGGTCAAATTTCTACTTAGCAATGTTTTATTTCACCCTAGCAAGCTCTGAACCTCATAATCCAAAGTCGAAGAGTTTATATGGAAGATATTACTGGGGTGATTAGTATTTTGTTTTAAATAGTTCCCCAGTATGGTCGCAAGGATGTTAGCACCTAATTTTAACCTCAGGCTAAAGGAAGGCAAATCAGGGTAACCTCAAACCATGCTCAACCTTGTATTTAGCCCTACAAGGTCAGGAGAGGGCTCTCTCTGTGAAAAATGTTCAATGAAATATAACTGCAAAATGATTTTAGGCTAGGTATAGTAGGTCGAAATGTTTTATCAATTTTCTGGGTTGTATGGATCAGATGGGGCTGGGCAGTTTGAATATGGGGAGTTAAATCAGAGATACAGGGTATTCTATGGGGCAAGGTAGGCAGGTATTTTAACAACTTTGTTTAAATGATGATGGAGTGTTTAAGACTGATGAGAACATGAAAAGGGCATAGGGTATGGATCCTCTTCAAACAACAGAAAACATAAAGTATTGAATGATTTTCCCAAGGCAGAGCATTATACAATGGATTCTACCTATCTATCTTGAAAACTTCCAAACAGAAATATGAATGAATGAATGGCAAACATGACAATTAACAAATGATCACAATGGAAAGAACAGTGCTAAAATCCATACCACAGGGATCACATAAATTAGTGTCGCATTTCTTTATTAATTCCCTGCCAAACTGTTACAAAATGGAGCGCAGAGCATCCTCAATGATTTCCAACTTATTCCACCTTCCCCCCCCCCCCCCTTTAAAAATGACTCCGAAATTACATTAAATAAACAAAATTTGAGGGGATGCATCGGCAGAAGGAAGAGTTGTTTCAACAGCTTTTGGAACAGAAATCTGAACATAGAAAATAGACCAACAATATACCCCTAAAACAGTGAACATTTCATTTGAATGCATGGAAGATTTTGCTATTATTCCCAACAAATGAGAAGATGAAATCTCTAGGGCCGAACCCCTTTTCATCACTGCTGTAGAGGCTGAGATGATTTTGTGTTTATAATTAGCTCACGGCCTTGACCGATTCTTTTTCTTTAAGAGAAACCCCCTTTTTGCTGAGAAAATACCTTTGAGACCAATAAAAATGAAATCCGCTTTTTAATGAAGAAAAACCCTTTTTTATTCATAAGGGTGAAGGACCAATGGTGGGCTTGAATCTCAATCTCAAATCGCATTGGAAGGGGGGAGGGTGCATTGCATGATGGAGAGATGCGATGCGATGGTGTAAAATGGCGTAGAGGAGAAGTGAAATGGGCAGAAGGGGCAGAAAGCTTCGGTGGGACCTAGAGAAATCGCAATCGCAAATCGAAAGGGGAGAGGTTGTATAGTATAGAGGAGAAAATGTGATATGCAATGGAGCAATGTGATGGGAGGCCATGTGATGCAATGAGAACGGAGGGCTGTCGAAGCGATGGGGGATGAGAGAGGAGGGAAAATTCCTTTAAAATAAATTAAGATGGAAATAAGGTTTTAAAACAAGGAAAAGCCCCTTTGTTAAGAACGGGTAGAAAGCTTTATGGTGGGACCAGGGGAGATCGCATCGACGAGATGGAGTGGAGCGGGACCAAAATGCTGGTGGGACAATCGCGCGATGCGATGAGCGACATGCGATTCATCGCATCGGCGGGATGGAGTGGAGCGGGACCAAAACACTAGCGGGAAAATCATGCAATGCAATGAGCGACATGCGATTCATCGCATCGGTAGGTCGAGAGCGAACGTTGTGGTGAATGTTACGATGAAGGCTTGTGATGTGATGGTGTGATCAGATCAGAGGTAACTCAATCGCATCGGAGGTTTTTAATCGGAAGTGGGTCAATCAGGAGCCCATGAACTATTGTGATGTGATGCAATCGCATCAGAATTTGTAGGATGCGACAATGAAAATACAAAAGGAACTTTGCGATGAAGATTTTAAAATTATATGAAAAGGTAGAAATTATAAATTTTAAAGGACCAAATGAGAAAGAAGGGCAAGGTTAGGCTTTTGGGGGCTTTTATTCACTTAGGCATATATTCCGATCTAGAAGTCAGTTTGGGAGTATAATATACTGTTGGAAAGGTATTTCGGGGCTCCATATGATGAACATATTCTGAACATGATTTATAGTAAAAATCCAGTGAAGAACACCTCTGAAAAGCAGGGTGGTGGCTTTATGGAGATAACAGCTTCTAAAGCTCAACTTATTACATATGAAGACATAAAATTACATAAGAAATGACAATAAAAGCAAAGTATCATGTTTTCACCTCAAAACATTGCTTTGAGGTGAAAATTACATCAAGCTTAACAAAAAAACTCTTTGATTTTTCCAGATATTGTGCCTTTGAGTTTATTCGACCTCCCCATGACCTTGCTGATATTCATTGACACTTGGATCATTAATTTGACCATGATGAGACCCTAAAACCTAATGAGACCAACCTTATGACCTAATAACATGAATTGCGAAGTGAAAGTGAATCATGACTGAAGACCATAGAGAGGAGAGTCAACAAGTTTTCACATGAGGGAAAACTAATGAAAGACCACTACCATCAATGAATCCATGGCCTAATGGAATTATGAACATTTATAGTATGGGACTCCTACTATGCAAATGCAAAAGAGTAAATTTGATCACTGATGGTAGTATGAAAAAACTGACACTAACACTATTCATGTGTTTATTTCTTTTATGCAATGAATTACATCCTCTCTGACTGATGTATGGTTACAGGATTTAGATTTTACATTGTATATCTTTGTATCCTTTGCATGTGTGCAGGTGTTCAGACGTTTCGAGCAGAAGAATCGTGATCTGCCAAGCGAGGGATGGAAAGCGTCACCCTTTCTTCAACGACCACTTCGTAGGATTTGAAGTAGGCAATTCGTTATGATTTTTGTCACTTTGTAACGAGGAACTTACATCACTGCGTGACCTGATTGTTGCTTGAACTGATCTAGGCTAGTAGGGATCGCCTCTGTCTGCAGAGGAGATTTACCTCTCCAAAAAACTGGCGACTCCACTGGGGTTTTATTTGGAGTTAGTCTTGTCTCTTTTGGTTGCTTTTGGATTTTGATTGATTGATTTTCTCTTCTAGTTTGCCTCCTTTTGGTGTAAAACCCCTGTTCAGCCCCCAAAAGACCCGATCCAATCTCTGTTTTCTCTTTTTTCATTTCTTCCCATAGTAAACTCGATTGGCATGGTTTATAGCCTGACATTCACACCAACTGGCACTTGTTGCTAGTTATTCCCCTGCACCAATGCTATTTTGGTGCAGAATACAGCCAAATAGTCGCGCCAACTCTATTTGGTGTTATGGTTTGCTTGTTTTTGAGCCCTCTGAGTTTTATTTCTTGTCTTAGTGTCATTTTTATGAGTGATTGAGTGCCTTGAATTCTTTGTTGACTGTGTTTGACCCTTGTCCTTTGGTTGTTTTCCCTTTACCATTAGTTTTGCATTCTAGCCCTAGGGTTTCTAGGTGCTATAGTTTGTTGAGCCTCCTATGGGAGTGTTTGGTCCTTGTTTTCCCAGTCAACTTCGTTTTCACTTTTGTGCATTTGTTTTGTTGGATTCCATTGTATCATTGTGTTAGTTTATTGATTGCTCTCTTTTTCATTCAAGCTTTGCTTTGTCTCATTTCGAGCCTGGATTACACGGTTTGTATGAGTCTTTTTGAGATTCTTCTTTGATTTGAGGGATTTCTCCATCAGTTTGAGTTCTGATTGTGTGTGTTTGCATTGTGTGAACTTGCTTGTTTTGACTCTCTCACTGTAATTTCTTGAATTAGTTTCTTCATTGGTTTTTCATTTCGTTTGGTGCATTTGCTCTAAAACATTGAAAAATACAAAAACAAATATATTTGCATTTTTTGATTAGTTTAGTGAAAATTGAAAGCTTTTCCGCATTATTAGTGTTATATAACTCTAAGAAAAAAGTATTTAGTTTCATTAGCGTGCATTAGAGACAGTAGTGGATGTTTTGTGATCATTTTGTTTTTATTTGAAAAGCTCCCAACCTTCCCGTAGTTAGCTCTTCATCGAACAAAGTGATACATTGTGGCATGTAGTGTGCATTTAGAGGATTTTTTGAGATGCAAAATTCGATAGGGCCTGAAATTGAAACATAAATTGAAGATCAACTATAAAATCTATTCAATTATCCTAAGGCAACATTGAAACATTAACGAAATATCCAGAGGTCTAGGTTAGTGACGTGTTTCGACGTCGTTAAACCTAGTAGATGTTATTCACCTTTTGGCTTTAGACAGCGCTAGTACGGACTTGTGATCCCCGTACCATCACGTATATAAAGGGAGACCCCACTAGGTTTCTATCCTTTATCCGTAGGAAGCTGAGTCTGCCGCCTTTTACCCATGATACACCGGACACAACATTTAGGGAGATTGGCTGCACATATATCAAGTCCTTGGTGGATTTCTCTTTCAATATTTAACCAAGGTGTATATGGCAGTTCACGGATATCTTGTACACCCATCTGCCTAGATTACTAGACCATCCATTTCGATCTTTTCTAACTCATTAAATTTAAAAATATCATCAAGCGCTTGTCATTTCACGCTTGTTTCCAAATTGAAAGAGATAGAGTTATATTTTACTTGTTTCTAGACTCTTAAAACATGAAACAATAAAATTTTCCCAGTTTCAATGTAGTAAAATTAATCACCTATGATCACACACCCATTTAGAGATTGTTTTTCGAGCTGTTGGTTATTTTCCTTGGTTTTTTCCCGTGTGTTTTTGTTTTTATCTCTTCCTCTTTTCGTTACTGTCACTGTGGTGGAACTCTCAGTTTCGTCTATTGGTAGTCCTTACACAGATAATTCATCAGAGGTCTCTCAGTCCTCTGATGAACATTAGTAGCCTATTGTATCTGAGTTTCCTGATGGGGGACTGGTTATATCTGAACTTCCCTTTGGACGACCAGTTGACTTCAATTGGCCCTTTTCCAATGCTTGGTTTGGATTTGGAGTAGGGGAACACTTCCCTCCTCTTACATCGGGATCACCTTTCTTGGATACCATTATACCTCCTATTCATTGCTGGCTTTTAGAAGATCTTGTAGCAGGGTCAGATATGGACTCACCCAGTCCTTCTCCTAGTGAGGAAATTCCTACATCTGGTGAATATTACCAACTTTTTCCATAAAACATCCCTGAGTATTCTGTTATGTCTTCACCTGGTCCTTCGCTTATAGCTGGATATAGGTCCTTAAGTCAGGTCATGGCCGCTGTGGCCTTTATGGGAATATCGACTCCGTCCACGAGGCCAGTTATTACTTTGTTAGGGATGTCATCATCGACACCTGTCACGACATCTCCTTTCATCACATCGGTACTTGTTAGGCCTACTGTCTGCGTAGCTACGTTTACGCCAACTGTCACTACTCAGTCCACCAGGACCTCATCAGTTCCTAAAGAGTATCGGAGTATCGGTTGTCTTTATAGCCATAAAACTCAGAGGTTGGTCAGTTCTCTCAAGATCTCAACCGTCCTTACTTTTCCCATTATGGACCGGATGGTACCCTGATTTATGTATTTCCATATCAATACGATGAGTAGGGCAACCCTCTTCGTTTTCCTGCTCCTGAGGCTTATCAGTAAATTAATGGTTTTCTATCTGCCAAGGCTGGGAAACCTTCTAACCCATAAGAACAACCCTTCCATGGACAACCTTCGCCCAGCCAGGTTATCTATACAACCCGCAAGGACAACCCTTACAAGGACAACCTTCGGGCCAGTAGGGATTGTTGTACGGTCCACAAGGGAAGTCCTACAACCCTCAAGGTCAACCTCTACAGCCTCACCCTATGGTCCAACCAAGGCAACCTCAAGGACCCACAAGCCAACTGGGGTATCAACCCGGACCGTTGTACAGTCCTCGGGGGAAAATCCATCCTTCTCAACCATTGGTGCAACCTCAACAACCTCAGTTTCCAATTGGTTTGAATGTTGCACAACCAGGGCCATCTTATGGTCCTATCATAGGTCAACTTGGTTATCAGGCACAACTTGGCCATCTTCCGCCATTAGGCCAACCTGCTCAGCTGAACCCACCTGTGGGCCCAACTTATCAGGCTCAGTAGGGCCCCACTTACCAGCATCCCACTCGACCCCAAGGCGGTTATTACCTTCAAGGTCAGTCTTGATCTATTTACAACCCACCCCAAGGTTTTGGTTATTACCTCCAACAACTAGGCTATACTTATACTCAGCAGTCAAATCCATACACTGCTCAAATGGGGCCCACATATAATTAGGGTCAGTACCCTGGTTATCAACCCCCATACCCTGGTTATCAGCAACCATATCAACCACATTATATGCCTTATACCCCCTATGGTCAGAATCCTCCAGGACAGAACCAATGGGGGCAGAATTATGCTCAACTAGGTTGGAGTATGGGTACAGGTCCTTATCGGGGACTTGGCATGCCTTTTAATCCTCAGTTACCTTTCCTCACTATGTTGAAATTACCGTATGTATCTAAATTGACCAATGATCCGATTTTTCATAATCCATATTGGCCTCTGGTTCCAATGAAGGTGCCTGGTGACTATCCAAATTTTGAGGGTAAATCTGGAGAAGACCCCCAAGCCCATGTCATGACCTACCATTTGTGGTGTTCTTCAAACTCTTAGGTTGATGACTCGATCTGTATACCGATTTTCCAGCGCACTCTTACTGGTGCTGCTAATAAATGGTACATAGAACTACCCCGCGGTATTTTTCAAGACTTTAATACTCTGGCTATGGCTTTCCTGACACATTTCCAGTTACCAGTTTTTTATGAAGCCAGGATGCATCTCCTGACATCTTTGAAGCAGGATAAAGCCACTCATATTTTAGATCATATTCATGAGTGGAGACGTCGTCGTTGACTTATCAAGTTTGATATTCCTGATCAGCTTCTAACTCACTGGTTCACTACCTCCTTTGTCAACAAGATCTCTCAAGACATTTCTATGGGGGCATGTGTAACCGAGGAAAAAGCCATTGCTTGTGCCCTGTACCTGGATTTGGTGTATTCTCTGTCCGGTACATTATATGATATCTTGACTGATGCCCCACGGCCAGGGACCTTTAAAGCACCAGCGACCCCATCGGTTAATGGTATTATTGGTTCCATCTCTCAGACTTCTCGTAAGTCCTCTAATGGGAAGCAGAAGTCAAATTTTTCCAATAATTATGCTTCTCTTGCTACTCCAGATTCTGGTAAGACCGCGGAGGTCAATGCCGTTTAGGCCAATCCTGTGGAAAAGGCCTCCAAAGGGAAGAAGAAGGGCAAAGGAAAGTCTAAATCCGATGCCGCAAAACCAGAATCCTGCAAACCACGTGCTGATGATGGTTCGCAATGAAAACCAAAGTACCCTTGCCTGATCTGTGATGGAGACCACTACACCAAAGATTGTCCCCGACGATCTGAGGTTAGTAAAATTATTAAAGGATCTAAGGGAACACCAATATTTCTTAAGGAACCTTTTCCATCTCAACAGACCCAGATGGTCGAGAAGCCTTCACCATCTGCACCATTTGGGTCCCAAGTTTTTATGATGAATGGTGCTGCACCTGTTTCGATTGCCACTCGTTCGAAGGACTATGTTGGATTGTGCCAGGTAGCTGGGAAGGAAATTGTTGATGGCCCGCCTCCCCCACCTACCTTTGGTCCTTTAGAAATAGAGAAGCCCAGCAATGAACTCGTTGTACAACCACCTTCTAAAGGCGTTCTTCGAAAATCTTCCTATAATCCAAACGCTCGTGCCACTCAGCATTACAACATTGTTGAGGATTTGGCATAGGCGCCTTCCGCAATGTCTGCTTTGGAAGTGCTTCAAGGTTTCCCATCTCAACGGAAAGCTCTATTATCTACAATTGGCAGAATTGATCCTGCCAATTCTAGTCTTCTCACCTTTGATCTAGAGAATTTTGTCCCCCGAATTCCACATCAAATTGCCCTTGTTATACAAGTCGGTATCAATGGCCTCAAAATTCACAGAGATGTTGTGGACGAAGGTGCCTCTACCTACATTATGTCATCTGCCGGCTGGAAGGCCATTGGCTCTTCAGCCTCAGTTCATCTCCCAATGCCCTTGAGGCATTCGATGTTAGGGAATCAAAACCCTTGGGTGTTCTCGCAAGTTTACCAATCGCATTTCAAGGTAAGATAGTCAATGTTGAAGTGGAAGTGGTTGATGCCAAAATCAACTACAATCTTCTACTTGGTCACAGCTGGACCCATGCCATGTTATGCGGTCCATCCACCCTCTTTCGGCTTTTGAAGTTTCCACATGAGGGCAATATTATCACTGTCGATCAGTTGTCTTTCTTTACCTCATCCTCCGAGAACAACGTGCCATACGTGGATCAAATTCCTAATCCCACCGACAGTGTAGGACCTGGTCTTTTCAAGGACCCCATTCTCATGGGTATTTTTCCCATGCCACCACAGAACACCATTCAAGTCAACATGATCTCTAGGTCAGACGACCCGTGGATCATCCCTTCTCCTGAACAGGTGACCTATTTTGTAGAATCGATGCCTTTGACCCTAGTTGAAATTAATTATTGAGAGATCATTGCTACATCAGATCCTCCTCCTCCTGAAAATTCTCCTTTGAGCATGGCTATAGCTGTTTATTCTCAATCCCCTTGGCTCAGCGATGCAGATTATCCTGATCCTTTCAGAGAATTCTTTCTGTCTGACGAAGCCATCGTGGAGACGATGTCTGTCGAAGATCTGCCATGGAGCAATGGATATCATCGTTCCTCGTTCATGTTTGTCCTACGGGTAATGTCTAATTGTCTTGAGCGCTTTGCATCTCAGGTCCCTCTTCGCCTCTCGAAACACCAATATTGACTCATGAGGTTCTTTTGGAAGGAAATCTGAGTAATATCACTCAAAAAATTCCTATCAACATCTCCGTTAAATCGGGGGTTGTCGAGAACATTCACGTAGGAGTCACTTGTTCTCCTGAAGAGATTCAAGTATACACTAGCCTTTTTCATGAATTCCGAGATGTTTTCACATGGTCCTATGAAGAGATGCCTGGGATCGATCCCATTATATTCATGCATGAAATTACCACCTATCCAGGTACGAAGCCCATGCATCAGCATCTGCGCCCAGTGCATCCTCGAAAAGCCACAGTTATAAAGGCAGAAGCTGAGAAACTTCTTAACGCGGGCTTCATATATCCAATCCCCCTCACAGAATGGGTTTCCAATATTTTCCTTGTAGATAAGAAGCAGGGCACAATCCGCGTCTGTGTTGACTACTGAGACATCAATCGCGCTTGTCTTAAAGACAACTATCCCACACCCTTTATAGATTAGATCATTGATGACTACGCGGGTAGTGAGATCTATTCCCTTATGGATGGCTTCCCGAGTTACAATTAGATTAATATTTTACCCTCTGATCAACATATGACCGCCTTCATCTGTTTGTGGGGCATGTTCGCCTATAAGAAGCTCCCGTTCGGCTTGAAAAAAATTGGAGCCACCTTCCAGCGCGCAATGTCCTATGCCTTTCATGACATACGTCACATTGTTCAGCAATATCTGGATGACCTGCCGACTCATTCAGCTCAACGTGAACACCATCTCGAACACCTCCACTAGATTTTTCTCCGTTGCAGACGTTACAATATTAGGCTTAATCCTCACAAGTGCATCTTCTGTGTCGATTCTGATCGTCTTTTGGGATTCATTGTCTCTAAAGACGGAATTCGCATTGAACCTCTCAAGGTCGAGGCTATTTTTAATCTCCCATCCCCATCCTCATTGCATCAACTTCAGAGTCTTCAAGGGAAAGCGAATTTCTTACGTCGCTTTATCCCGAACTATGCAGAAGTTTCCAAGGGGTTTATGTGACTTCTAAAACAGGACGTTCCCTTCCATTGGGATGAGATTGCTTAACAATCCTTCGATAAAATCAAAATGTTGCTCATCAATGCTCCGTTAATATGTATTCCCAACTACCATCATGATTTTACCCTCTATTTGGCTGCCACATTCAACACCATTTCCATGGCTCTGGTACAGGATGATGACGAAAGAAATGAACACGTGGTTTATTATCTGTCTCAGAATATTCTCGACACTGAAACGCGTTATGCCCATGTCGAGAAGTTGGCGCTTCCCATGGTCCAGGTTTAGTGGTTTCGCCATTACATCATGTTGCGCACAGTAACCGTGATTTCTGACTGCAACCCCATGACTTACATCTCGTCTCGACAATTACTAGGGGGAAAGTACTCCAAATGGATTGTGATCCTTTAGAAGTTCGATTTGGAGTTCACTATTACCAAATCGATGAAGTCACTGGTTTTTGCTGATCTCATCTATTCTCTCCCTACTGACTTTGTTTCGTTTCAATCCGAGGATCATATCCCAGATGAAACCCTCTTTCTAATCAGCACTCACAATCCATGGTACAATGACATCATCATGTACCTTCAGACATCTACCTTCCTGTCTGAGTTGACGAAGGATGCTCGATGTCACGTTCGGCATCAATCACAACCATATTGCATTGTCGGAGATACCTTATATCGTGTCGGAGTCGATTATGTGTTCCGCTGATGTTTGACCTTGGAAGAGGCTGAGAAATTTCTAAATGACTGTCACAGTGGCACCTGTGACGGTCACATGTCCAGTTATGCTACCACCCAGAATATTCTGTGTGCGGGTTACTTATGCCAGTCTATATTTAAAGACTATATTGTTGCAGTAAGAAAATGTCATGTGTGCCAGATCTTTCAACGCAAGATGCGTGCACCACCCCTCCCTTTACATCCTGTCATTACCGTAGGCCCTTTCGCCAAATGGGGCATTTATTTTATGACATGTAACCCTCACTCAGCCGGGGGGCATACTTATATCATCGTTGTCATAGAATACTTCACCAGGTGGGCTGAGGTGATGCCTACATTAGCTGCCGATGGTAAGACAGTCGCTCAATTCATTTTCAACCATGTGATCCCACGTTTTGGTGTTCCTCAAGCCATTGGCACCGTTGATGGCACTCAATTTTGGGACTACATGATGGTAGAGCTGACATCAAATTTGGGCTTGCGTCATGACAGCTTAACGCCATAATACCATTAGGAAAATGGCTAGATTGAGGTCATGAAGAAGGTGCTTGTCACGATGCTTCAATGAATAATTGGTATTCACAAATCCAACTGGCAACTCCAATTTTTCTCAGCTCTCTGGGCCTACCGAACGTCAGTAAAGAGCGCGACCAGATTCACACCTTTCCAGTTGTTGTATGGTCTAGAAGCAACTCTTCCAGTTGAATGTGAGATCCCTTCACTGAAGCTGGCTGTGGAATTACTGCCCGACACTTCCCCAGAGGAAGAACGTCTTCTATATTTGGAAATATTGGATGAAACCCACCGCTTGGTTGCTTTGGTTATCGAAGCACAAAAAAAGCGGGTTAAAGCTCATTTCAATCAAATGGTTTCTCCACGTTCTTTCATCAAAGGGGACCTCATCCTCTTGTATGATCAAGCACATGATAAGCTTGGGGTAGGCAAATTCCAGCCCATGTGGCATGGGCCCTATATTGTTAAATGTGTATTAAAAAATAGGGCCTATGAGCTAATCGATTATGAAGGTATTCCTTTGGCACAGCCTAGAAATGGGCTGTACCTGAATAAGTACTACGCTTGAATTATTCTTGTGTGGTGTGTGTACATAAGTGAGTGATTTAATTTTTGTGCATTGTTTGTGTGGTGTGCTTTGTAAGCTTATTTCTGCTGATTGGGTCTTCCTGATTGTACATATGTCTATTACTCCTTTTTTTAGTTTCACAGATGGTGCCTCCCGCAGTGCCAGGAATTTGTCCTCGACAGCCTTGGTAATCTACAATCCTATTGGTCAGTTAGTTAATTTACAAGGTGTTTGTCTAGGGCCTACTACAAATAATTTCATGGAATATAGTGTTGTTTTGGAATTATTAAACGAGGCCGTTAACCTTAGTATTCATGCATTACTTGTATATCTAGACTCATGGCTTGCAGTGCTACAGCTCAATGGTCATTATTCAGTTAGGAACCCATCCATTTTAAGACTATATCTACGTATTCATTTACTAGAAATAAATTTTGATTACATCACATATCAACATATACCCAGATGAATGAATGCATTAAAAAATGCAGTAGCTAACATGGTATTATATAGACATTTATGCAACTTGTAAAAAACATTATCATATGTGAAAAATATCTATGAAGAAATAGATATATATATATATATATGTAGAAATGTTTGCAGTTTGTGTGCATCACATAAAATCCAAAAAATATACATGTATGTTTTAATATCCAGAGATGACATGTCTCTCAAAAATATGCATATGAAAAGCCTAGGAAACTAATCAGCATGGTGCTCATGGTAGCATGTCACTGCCCACACCAATCGCCTCATTAAATGATGAAGGCGACTAGGCACCCCCACGGTGTGCCTCTGATAAGCCATAGGGACATTTTCTAGGCGAGCATAATCAGGAATCACACGAGTGATTCCCGCTAAGTTCTAAACTAGCTCGTTCCCCTTGCCCTCCTCACCTTGAGGGTCATAGGCGAGAGGGGTCCTCCACGCGATAGGAAACATCCCAGTGGGCCTCTCTGGGCCAACATATGCATACATAAAGGATCATTTGTTAGAACATGCATGTATACCAAAAAAAATTATAAAATTCATAAAATCAAAAAGAGTCTTACCCAAATCCTCATCCCAGTCCTCTCCTTCCGGGAGTGGAAGGTTTGGGTCTCCTGTGAAGTCAGTACTGGTGTAGGGCCAGTCCTCTATGATGATCAACTATCGCCAAAGCCATTCAAAGAACTCAAGCTACCATGACATTTGCTAGCCCCCTCCTGCTCTGGGCATCAATGCTGCCCATCGAGCCATCTGTGGCTCTCTCAAAGGTGGATCTGTGACTATCACCCCCTGGCCCTGGAAGATAGGTAGTCGTTTGAGGATGAACGATACCAAGATAGAATCGTACCCAAACTGCTTCAGTTTGGTATTTTTACATTTTTTCAATTGTCGTTTGATATTCATGGTTACGGTTGTGGCCCAATAGAATAATGTTAGGTTCATACATTATGAAGCCAAGGGGAGTTGTGTTCTGGTAGCATCATGCGGTGCTCGAGATCCTGCAGCCCGTGTAATGGTATGGAGCACCACTCTAAGTGCTAGATCGGGAATAGTGTTAATGTCAACTTTCCCACTACTTGATCCTATTTGTGCCCCTGGGCATACTCTTTCCATAACCATTGACATTTTTTCACCAGAAGGCTTGGTGCCTATCATGATCGAAACTAGACCTCTACGAGACAATCCAGTGATGAAGTAAACATCAGATACTTTGAGCTCCAGCACTTGATCTTGAAGCCTAAACTTCTCTTCATTCTCATCCTAGATACTAATCAAGTATTGCAAAAATTCAGGTTGTGCCCTGAGCTATGGTGTCAATAATAATTTCTTTAAACCAGAATCCTGGAGAGCATTCACGCATTGCTCATTCCCCATTGCCATTTTTTCTTCTTCATTGTGCTCCATTTCTTTCCATTCGATCATCATTGTGGCTTTGTACCTACATCAAAATGGTCATAAGCACATCATGAGATCCCTTGGGCATTCAAAAATCTAATTTATTGGTTCATTTTTTATGAGAATTGAGCGAAAAATAAGGTTGCGTTGTTGGCACGACAGTTATGCTGACGACCCCTTTGCAAAAATAACTTGATTGGCGCGAGTTCGTGCCTCATACCCGTGCCAACTGTGCGATCCCTAAAATTGCAAATTTTCCCCTCAAGGATCCCAAATCACGATGGAAAACTATAAAAAAATAGATTGGAACATAGCTAATGGAAGCGCCTCTTACCTCAAATAGACGGGATTCAGAACGATGCACCGGATCGTCCACAATTGTCACCACAAGATTGCAAGAAAAAACTCACTGTTGCTCTCTGAGGTAAAAAGTAAAAGGTAAATATGTTTTTACTATTTTGGTCATATTTATAGCTTTTTAAAATCAAATTAGGTTTTGAAGCTTATTTTTCCAAGATTTTATCATATTTTGTCGAAAAATGGGTTTTATGCTTGCTTTTTGTGCAGTGACAAGCTTTCACAAGACTGGGACGACGATACGAGTTGTATTTTATACTTTTTCGGACTCGGTAAAAACACAAAAAAGTCACTACTGGAGTCATCTTTCAGCTCTTTTCTGACTCTCTAAAAACAAAAATATCGTCGAGTCACTTGTCATTTTGATCTCATTAAATTGGCTACGAAACGACATCTACCCAGTATATGTTTACTCCTTTTTCGGGTTGGGATAGATTATTTACGAAAAATGAATACCCTAGCCTATCGTGACTAGGAGGTTTTCTCAGACACAGTTTTTCACCTTTTCGGATCTGAGGAACTATCTACGAAAAGGGACTATTGGAGTTTACTTTTCCGATGTCTTTTCAAACTCTATAAACATGAAAAGATGCCAAGTTTTTCCTTTGTCAAGCTCGTTAAAACCTGATGACATCGGACTCCATCGTACTGACAATACTGGAGTTCCTCCTTCCTAGGGCTCGTTAAATGTACTAGGTTGGATTTTTCTGAAGGAAAAACTTATATCACAAGCATATGCTATCTCTAGAAATGGTGGGGGGGGAATGGAACCAATATCACTGTCGTGTCGATAGTATGTTGCTCTTGAACATGGCACTTGTCTGCATTCGTGTCGGGTTTGGGACATCTCATCTCATTTTCTGCTTGCCTCCATGGATTTGGGTAATACTTTTTGACCACTCATCTGCTCTTTTCCATGTCATCATGACCTCAGATATTTTTATGTAAAATACTACCAAATCCAGTGTCGTCCCTCCGATATGTTCAAGAGAAGTTACCTCTTCAATTTTAAACCTCCCTCTGATTCTCTACTGATCCTGATTCAAAAACATTATGTTCCTCTGTCTCGTGTCGATGATGAGGAAAACACTATGGCCCACCTTCGATCAAGGTCACTTCCTGTCTACTTCAGCTCGTTATCCAAGAAGCTGATCTAGAGACTCCCTTCTGGTACCTTGGAGCCTGCATGCATCAATGGCAGGTTCTTCGCATTCGATGCAAGGTTTCAGTCATTGGCCTTCAATCGAGTGATTTTGTGGGTGTCTGATGCCAACTCATTTTTCACATTTTGTGGATTGTACCTATTGTACCTTGGCGTCCATCCTCATTATTGGTGTTACCTCTCGTTTTTGTTAACGGCTTTCATTATTGGCTGGTAATCAGATGATGCTCTTGCATGTTTGACTTCAGCTCACTTATTCACATGCTGGGAATTGTACTCTGTTTGGGTCGAGATTGAGTCCAAGACCCTGGATTTTGTCTGATTAAATCCAGGCTACAGATTCTTTGTGGATTATCATGATTAGTTACATGACTCATTTGATTGGATGGCTGCGACCATACCTGAGTCTACTTGTTGATCCTTCTTACTGGATGGCTACGTCCATACCATGGATCCTAGTTATTGTATACTCTATTATGGATGGCTGCGACCATACCAAATATCATGTATCAGAGATATCAGTTGTACTTGCATGCAGGTCTTTCGACGACAGTGTTTTCAGTTGGGCACGTTCTCATAAAGCATTTCACCCCTCCCTCTCTCTCGGGCCTGATGCTTTAGGGGGCATCTGTTACACAAGATTTTGTCACCATCCCTACAATCCCCCATCCCACACATTGGAGGGCTTTTTCCGTGACCTGTGAGCAGTGACATGACCTGAAACTACTTTCATGCAATCCCCTTGCATAAGGAAGAAAATTCCTCGAAAGAAACTTTCCTCTGAAAAACCCTAAAAACATATATTTTTGCCTTGGCGTGACTAGCCAGTTCAGCCCTTGCGCTAATGGGGGAAATCCACCATAGAGGGTGCGCCAACTGGCACTTTGTCCTCATGTCTCACTCGCGCCAAGCTTAATAAGGGATGTTTTTTAAAATAAATGGTAGAAGTTTGATTCCAACAAACTCCTGAATGAGTCACTAAAAGGTGTTGGGTGGTTTGGCTCCGGATCTCCATGTATGGGAAGTGGTTTTCCACCTATCATGGAAGCTTCCTTAGAGATAGGGCCAATCCCATGATTGTAGGGATCCCAACTCCCCTTCCACCATCTATAAAATCTTGCCTTCTCCCTTAGCAAGCTAGTTGAACTTGTAGCAAGGAGACTCTAGCCAGACAACTATTGAGAGCCAATCCAAAGAGAGATAGCTTTGTCCCATTTCCGAAAAGCTTCATTGAGATGTGCTCCACTATCAACCCCGCCAAAGGAAGATCAAGCATTAGAGCTTTGGGTTGTATCTTTCCTTTTTTATTTTAATGATAAGCGACTTTGATTATGGTTCTATTCATGTGTTTATTTCTTTTATGAAATGAATTACATCCTCTCTGACTGATGTATGGTTACAGGCTTTAGATTTTACATTGTATATTGTTGCATCCTTTGCATGTGTGTAGGTGTTTAGATGTGTCAAGCGGAAGAATCATGATATACCAAGCGAGGGACGAAAAGCGTCATCCGTTCTTCAATGACCATTGCGTAGGATTTGAGGTAGGCAATTCGTTATGATTTTTTTCGTTTTGTAGCTAGGAACCTACATCACTGAGTGACCTGATTGTTGCTAGACCCGAACTAGGCTAGTATGGATCACCTCTATCCGCAAAGGGGATTTACCTCTCCAACACTTAACCTTACCCTTACCCTTAACCTTAACTTTACCCTTAACCTAACCTTACCCTTAGCGTTAACCTTAACCTTAACCTTATCTTAACCTTAACTATAACCTAACCCTAACCTTGACCAAACCTTAACCTTAACCTTAACTTTACCCTTAACCTAACCTTAACCTTGGTTACGAATAGGTTAAGCTTAAGGTTAAGGTTAAGGTTAGGATAAGGGTTTCGTCAAGGTAGGATAAGGGTTTCGTCAAGGTCAAGGTTAAGGTTAGGTTAAGGGTAAGGTTATGGGTAAAGTTAAGGTTAAGGTTAGGATAAGGTTAGAGTAAGGTTAACATTAAGGTTAGGTTAAGGTTAAGGTTAAGGTTAATGTTAGGGGGAGGTTAAGGTTAAAGTTAGGTTAATGTAAGGGTAAGATTACGGGTTTAGTTAGGTTAAGGTTAAGGTTAAGGATAAGGTTAGGGGAAGGTTAAGGTTAAATTTAGGTTAATGTAAGGTTGAGGTTACAGGTTTAGTTAGGCTAAGGTTTAGGTTAAGGTTAAGGTTAAGGTTAGGGTCAAGATAAGGTTAAGATAAGGTTAAGGTTAAGGTTAATGTTAGGTTAAGGGTAAATTTAAGGTTAGAGTTAGGTTAAGTTTAAGGTTAAGGGTAAAGTTAAGGTTAGGGTTAGGTTAAGGTTAAGGTTATGGTTAGGATGAGGTTAAGGTTAAGGTTAAGGTTAAGGTTAAGTTTAAGGTTAGGTTAAGGTCACGGTTAGGTTAAGGTTAAGATTAGGTTAAGGTTAAGGTTATGTTTTGGTCAAGATTAAGGTCAGGGTTAAGGTTAGGTTAAGGGTAAACTCGATTTTAAGGCTAGGTTAAGGTTAAGATTAGGTTAAGGGTAAATTTAAGGTCAAGGTTAGGGTTAGGTTATAGTTAAGGTTAAGGGTCTGATCAAGGTTAAGGTTGGGCTAAGGTTAAGGTTAAGGTTAGGTTAGGATAAGGTCAAGTTTAAGGTTAGGCTAAGGTTAAGGTTACATGTTTAGTCAAGTTAAGGTTAAAGTCAAGGCTAAAGGTTTGGTTAAGGTTAAGATAAAGGTTAAGGTTAAGGTTAGGTTAATTTAAGGTTAAAGTTATGGTTAAAATTAGTTTAAGGGTAAATTTAAGGTTAAGGTTACGGTTAAGGTTAGGGGAAGGTTAAGGTTAGGTTAAGGTGAGGGCTAGGTTATAGCTAAGGTTAAGGTTTGGTTAAGGGTAAGATAAACTTAAGGTTAAGGTTAGGATAAGGTTAAGGGTTACAGGTTTAGTCAGGTTAAGCTTAAGGTTAAGGTTAAGGTTAAGGGTTTGGTTAAGGTTAGGTTAAGGTTAAGGTTAAGGTTAAGGGTTTGGTCAAGGGTAAGGTTAGGGGTAAGGTTACGATAAGGTTAGGGTTAAGGTTAGGGGAAGGTTAAGGTTAAATTTAGTTTAAGGCAATGTTTAGGTTAAGGTAAGGTTAAGGTTAAGGTTACAGGTTTAGTTAGGTTAAGGTTATGGTTAAGGGTTTGGTACGGGTTAGGGTTAGGTTATAGTTAAGGTTAAGTATAGGTTAAGGTAAATTTAAGGTTAAGGGTTTGGTCAAGGTTAGGGTGAGGTTATAGTTAAGGTTAAGGTTAAGGTTAAGGTTAGGTTTAAGGTTAGGGTAAAGGTTCAAGTTAAGGTTAAGGTTAAGAATTTGGTCAAGGTTAGGGTTATGGTAAGGTTAAGCGGGTAAGTTAAGTTTAAGGGTTAAGGTTAAGGTTAAGGGTAGGGGAAGGTTAAGGTTAAGGTTAAGGTTAAGGTTAAGAGATTGGTCAAGGCTAGGTTTAGGTTAACGTAACCTTAACCTTAACCTTCCCAAAACCTTAACCTTAACCTTAACTATAACCTAACATTAAACTTGACCTTATCTATAACCTAATCCTCACCTTGACCAAACCCTTAAAATTAACCTTAACATTGACATTAACCTTAACCTTAACCTTACCCTTAAGCTTAACCTTAAACTTGACCTTAACTATAAGCTAACCCTAACCTTAACCTAACCTTAACCTTGACCAAAACCTTAACATAACCTTAACCTTGACTTTACCCTTAACGTAACCTTAACCTTGACATTGACGTTACCCTCAACATCAACCTTAACATTAAACTTAACATGACTAAACACATAACCTTAACCTTAACCTTACCCTTAACCTTACCCTTAACCTTGACCTTAACTATAACCTAACCCTAACCTTAACCAAACCTTAACCTTAACCTTACCCTTAATGTAACCTTAACCTTGACTTTACCCTTAAGCATAACCTTACCCTTAACTTTACCCTTACCCTAATATTAACCTTACCCTAACCTTAACCTTACGTTAGGTTATAGTAAGGTTAAGGTCAAGGTTAAGGTTTGGTCAAGGTTAGGGTTAGGTTATAGTTAAACTTAAGTTTATATTAAAGGTTAACTTTAAGACCTATAATCTTAACCATGGTTAAGGGGGTAAGGGGGTAACTTTACCCTTACCCTTAACCTTAACCTTAACATAACCTTAACCTTAACCTTATACTTATCTTAACCTTAACCTTAACCTTAACCCTAACGTTAAGGTTAAAGTTATGGGTAAGGTTAGGTTAAGGTTAGGGTTAGGATATATAGTTAAGGTCAAGGTTAAGGTTAGGTTAAGTTAAGTTAAGGTTAATGTTAAGGTTAAGGTTAAGGTTAATATTAGGTTAGGTTAAGGGTAAAGTTAAGGTTAAGGTTAGGGGAAGGTTAAGGTTAGGTTAAGGTTAAGGTTAAGTTCAGGTGAGGGTTAAGTTATAGTTAAGATTAAGGTTAGGTTAAGGGTAAGATAAGGTTAAGGTTAGGTTAAGGTTAAGGTCAAGATTAAGGTTAAGGTAAAAGTCAAGGTTAAGGGTAAAGTTAAGGTCAAGGTTAGGGTTAGGTTATATTTAAGGTTAATTTTAGGTTAAGGGTAAAGTCAAGGTTAAGGTTAAGGTGAAGGTTAAGGATAAGGTTAAGGTTAAGGGTTATGGTTTTAGTCAGGTAAAGGTTAAGGTTAAGGTTAAGGTGAAGGTTAAGGGTAAGGTTAAGGTTAAGGTTAGGTAAAATTTAAGGTTAAGGTTAAGGGTTTGGTCAAGGGTAGGGTTAGGGGTAAGTTTAGGGTTAAGATTAGAGGAAGGTTAAGGTTAAAGTTAGGTCAAGGTTAAGGTTAAGGGTTTGGTCAAGGTTAGGGTTAGTTTATAGTTAAGGTTAAGGTTAAGGTTAAGGTTAAGGTTACAAGTTTAGTAAGGTTAAGGTTAAGCTTCAGGTTAAGGGTAAGGTTAAGGGTTTGGTCGAGGTTAGGGTTAGGTTATAGTGAAGGTTAAAGTTAAGTTAAGGGTAATGTCAAGGTTAGGGTTAAAGTTAAGGTTAGGGTCAAGGGTAAGGTCAAGGTTAAGGTTACAGGTCGTAACCTTAACCTTCACTATAACCTAACCTTAACCTTAACCTAAACCTTAACCTTAACCTTAACTTTAACTATAACCTAACCTAACCTTAACCTCAATTATAACCAGCCATAACCTTGACCAAAATCTTAACCTTAACCTTAAGCTTAACTTTAATCTTAACCTAACCTTAACCTTAACCTTCCCATAACCATAAGCTTAACCTTAACCTTAACATTAATCTGACCTTAACCTTAACCTTAACCTAACCTTAACCTTAACTATAACCTAACCCTAACCTTACCTGATCCATAATCTTAACTATAACCTAACCCAACCTTCACCTTACCCTTAACCTAACCTTAACCTTAACCTTGACCTTAAGGTTAAGGTTAAGGTTAAGTTTAAGGTTACATTAAGGGTAAAGTCGAGGTTAAGGTTATGTTATGGTTAAGGTTATGGTTATGGGAAGGTTAAGGTTAAGATAAGGTTAAGGTTAAGGTTAAGGTTAGGTTAGGCTAAGGTTAAGGTTAGCTTAAGGGTTTGGTCAAGGTCAAGGTTAAGGTTAGGTTAAGGGTAAGGTTAAGGTTATGTGTAAAGTTAAGCTAAAGGTTAGGGTAAGGTTAAGGTGAAGGTAAGGTTAAGGTTAAGTTTAAGGTTAAGGTTGGGGGAAGGTTAAGGTTAAAGTCAGGTTAAGGTAAAGGTTATGGGAAGGTTAGGTTAAGGTTAAGGTAAAGGTAAGGTTAAGGAACCTAACCTTGACTTTACCCTTATTCTAACCTTAAATATAACTATAACGTAACCCTAACCTGGACCTTAACTTTATCCTTAACCTTAACCTTAACTATAACCTAACCAAACCCTACCCCAACCATAATCGTAACCTTAACCTAGACATTGACCTTGACATTAACGTTAACCTTAACCTTACCCTTAAACTTATATTAAACTTAACCTTACACTTAACCATCACCTTATCCTTAACTTTACCCTTAACCTTGACTTTACCCTTAACCTTGACATCACCCTTAACCTTAACTTTAACCTGACTAAGCCTGTAACCTTAACCTTAACCTAACCTTAACCTTAACCTTCCCGTAACCTTAACTTTAACTATAACCTAACCTTAACATTGACCTTAACTATAACATAATCTTTACCTTGACCAAACCCTTAACATTAACCTTAACATTGACCTTAACCTTAACCTTAACCTTACCCTTACCCTTACCCTTCACCTTAAACTTGACCTTAACTATAACCTAACCCTAACCTTAAGCTAACCTTAACCTTGACCAAACCATTAACGTAACCTTAACCTTGACTTTACCCTTAACGTAACCTTCACCTTGAACTTGACCTTACCCTCAACATAAACCTTAACCTTAACCTTAACTTGACTAAACACGTAACCTTCACCTTAAGCTTAACCTTACCCTTAACCTTGACCTTAACTATAACCTAACCCTAACCTTAACCTTACCCTTAACATAACCTTAACCTTGACTTTACCCTTAAACTTAAACATTACCCTTAAACTTACCCCTACCCTAATATTAACCTTACCCTAACATTAACCTTACATTAGGTTATAATAAGGTTAAGGTCAAGGTTAAGGTTTGGTCAAGGTTAGGGTTAGGTTATAGTTAAACTTAAGGTTATAGTGAAGGTTAAGGTTAAGACCCATAACCTTAACGAGGGTCAAGGGTGTAAGGGGGTAACCTTACCCTTACCCTTAACCTTAATCTTAACGTTCTACTTATCTTAACCTTAACCTTAACCCTAACCTTAAGGTTAAAGTTATGGGTAAGGTTAGGTTAAGGTTAGGGTTAGTTTATAATTAAGGTCAAGGTTAACATTAGGTTAAGGTTAATGTTAAGGGTTTTGTTAAGGTTAAGGTTAAGATTAAGGTTAAGGTTAAGGTTAAGGTTAAGTTTAAGGTTAGGTTAGGTTAAGGTTAATATAAGGTTAAAGGTACGGTTAAGGTTAAGTTTAAGGTTATGTTAAGGGTAAAGTCAAGGTTAGGGATAGGTTAACGTTAAGGTTACGGTTTGGTTAAGGTTAAGGTTAACGGTTTGGTTAAGGTTAGTGATCGGTTATAGTTAAGGTTATGGCAAGGTTAAGGTTAAGGTTAAGTAAAGTTTAAAGTTAAGGTTAAGGTTAAGGATTAGGTTAAGGTTACAGTTAAAGGTTTGGGCAAGGTTAGGGTTAGGTTAACATTAAGGTTAAGGTTAGGTTAAGGGCAAAGTTAAGGTTTGGGTTAGGTTAAGTTTAAGGGTAAAGATAAGGTTATGATTAAGGTTAAGGTTAAGGTTAGGTTAAGGTTAAGGTCAAGGTTAATTTTAAGGGTAAGGATATTGTTCGGTTAAGGTTAGGTTAAGGTTAAGATAAGGTTAAGGTTAAGATTAAGGTTAAGATAAAGTTAAGGGTAAAGTCAAGGTTAAGGTAAAGTTAAGGTTAAGGTTAGGTTAAGGTTAAGGTTAAATTTAGGGTAAGGTTAGGGTAAAGGTTTAGGTTAAGGTTAAGGTTAAGGTTAATTGTTTGGTCAAGTTTAGGGTTAGCTCACTAACCATAACCTTAACCTTAGCCTTAATCGTAACCTTAACCTTAACCTAAACTTAACCTTATCTAAACCTTAACTATAGCATAACCCTAACATTGACCAAACCTTGACAAAACCTTAACCTTTACCTTAACCTTAACTTTAACTTTACCCACAACCTTAACCCTAACATTAACCTTAACCTTAAACTTCACCTAGCCTTTACCTTTACCTTGACCTTAACCTTGACCTTGACCTTAAACTAACCCTAACCTTAACCTTAACCTTACCCTTACCTAACCTTAATCTTAAACTTAACCTAAACCTAACATTTACCTTTACCTTACCCTAACCTTAAACTTAACCTTACCTTAAACTAACCTTAAGGTAAGGCTAACCTAACCTTAACATTAAGGTTAAGGTTAAGGTCAAGGTCAAGGTTAGGTTATGGTTAAGGTTAAGTTTAGGGTAAGGATAAGGTTAAGGTTAGGTTAGGTTAGGGTCAAGGTTAAGGTTAAGGTTAAGGTCAAGTTTAGGTTAAGGTTAAGGTCAAGTTCAAGGTAAGGTTAATGTTAGGTAAGGTTAAGGTCATGTTTAACCTTAATGTTATGGTTTAGGTTAGGTTAAGTTTAAGGATAAGGTTTAACTTAAGGTTAAGGTTTAACTTAACCTTGACCTTAGACTTAAACCTATCTAATTTTACCTTAACCTTAACCTTAGACTTAAACCTATCTAAACCCTTAACCTTAACCTTGAACTTAACCTTAACCCTAACATTGAACTTAACCTTAGCATAAACGTTAACCTAACTTAACCTTAACCTAACCTTAACCTTAACCTTAACCTTGACCTTAACCCTAACCTACCTTAACCCTAGCCTTATCCTTAACCTTAGTGTTAAGGTTAGGTTAGGTCAGGGTTAATATTAGGTTAGGATTAAGGTTAAGTTTAGGGTCTGGTTAAGGTTAGGTTAAAATTAAGGTTAAGGTTAAGGTTAAGTTAAGGTTAAGGTTAATGTTAAGGTTAAACTTAATTTTAAGGTTAAGGTTAAGTGTAAGGTTAAGGTTAAGGGTAACCTTAATGTTAACCTTAACCTAACCTTAACCTAACCTTAATGTTAACCTTAACCTTAATTTTAACCTTAACCTTAACATTAACATTATCCTTAACCTTAATTTTAACCTTAACGTTAACCTTAATTTTAACCTTAACATTAACCTTAACCTTAACATTAATGTTAACCTTAATGTTGTGTTAAGGTTAACATTAAACTTAAGGTTAAGGTTAAGGCTAAGGTTAAGGTTAACCTTAGCTTTAACACAACCTTCTCCTTAACCTTAACACAATCTTATCCTTAACCTAACCTTAACCATAACCTTAACCTTAACCCTAACCTAACCTAACCTTAACATTAACATAACCCTTAACATTAACCTTACCTTAACCTTAATGTTAACCTTAACCTTAACTTTACCCTAACCTTAACCTTAAAATTACCCCTAACCTTAACCCTAACCTTAACCCTAACCTAACCTTAACCTTAACCTAAAACTAAATTTAACCTGACCTTAACCTTAACCTTAACCTTAATCTTACTCTAACCTAACCTTAACTTAATCTTAACCTTACCCTAACCTTAACCTTAACCTTAAACTTAACTATAACCTTAACCTAACCTTAACCTTAACCTTAAACTCAGTGTTAACCTTACCCTTAACCTTAACATTAATCTTAAGGTGAAGGTTAAGGTTAAGGGTTTAGTTATGGTTAAGTGTTAGGGTTAAGGTTAGGTTAAGGTTAAGGTTAAGGTTAAACTTAAGGTTAAGGTTAGGCTAAGGTTCAGGGTAAGCTCAAGGTTAAGGTTAGGTTAGTGTTAAGGTTAGCTTAGGGTTAATGTTAGGTTAGGTTAAGGTTAAGGTTACGGTAAGGTTAAGGTTAGGGTAAAGTTAATGCTACATATAACACTGAGGTTAGGGTTAGGTTAGGGTTAGGTTATGGTTAAGGCTAAGGGTATCATAAGGTTTAGGTTAAGGGCTTAGTTAAGGTTAAGGTTAAGGTTAAATTTTAGGGTTAAGGTTAATGTTAATGTTAAGGTTAAGTTTGGGGTTAAGGTTAAGGTTAAGGTTATGCTAAGGTTGGGTTAAGGTTAGGTTAAGATTAAGGTTAAGGTAAAGCTTAAGGTAAAGGTTAAGGTTAAGGTTGTGTTAAGGTTAACTTAGGTTAGGGTTAAGTTAGTTTAGTGTTAAGGGTAAATTTAAGGCTAGGTTAAGTTTAAGTTTAAGGTTAAGGCTAAGATTAAGGTAAAGGTTAAGGTTTAGGTTGTGTCAAGGTTAATGTTAAAGTTAAGGTTAAGTTTAGGTTAAGGTTAGGGTTAGGGTAAGGTTAAGGTTAAGGTTAGGTTAAGCTTAGGTTAAGCTTAGGATTAGGGTAAGGTTAATTTCAAGGTTAAGGTTGAGGTTAAGGTTAAGGTTAAGGTTAGGTTAACACTAAGGTTAGGTTAGGTTAGGGTTAAGGTTAGGTTTAGGTTAAAGTATTGTTAAGGTTAACGTTAAGGGTAATGTTAATGTTAAGGTTAAGATTAAGGTTAAGGTTAGGTTATGGTGAAGGCTTGGTTAGCGTTAATGTTAACGTTAAGGTTAGGTTAGTTCAGATTAAGGTTTAGTTAAGGTTAAGGTTAAACTTAACCTTAAACTTTACCTTACCCATAACCTTAGCCTAAGCTTAAACTTAACCTTAACCTTAAGTTAAACCTTAACATTAACCTTAACCTAACCTTAACCTAAACCATGTCCTTAACCTTAACACCATAACCTTAACCAAAATTTTAGCCTTAACCTTTAGCCTAACCTCTAACCTAACCCCTAACCTAACCTTAACCTTAACCTCAACCTTAAACTTCATCTTAACCTTAAACTTAAATTTAACACAACCTTAACCTTAACCTTAAACCTAACCTAACCTTAACCTTAACCTTAATTAAACCCTTAACCTTAACCTTAACCCTAACCTAACATTAAACTTAACCTTAAGAAAACCTTAACCTTAAATAAACCTTTAACCTTATCCTTAACCTTAACTAAACCCTTAACCTTAACCTAACCTTAACACAACCTTAAACTTAACCTTAACCCTAACGTACCTTAACCTTAACCCTAACATAACCTTATCCTTGACCTTAACCATAAGGTAGCATTATGGTTAACCTTAACCTTAACCTTAAGGTAACACTAATGTTAACCTTAACTAAACCCTTAAACACAACCTAAAGATAACCTTAACCTTAAGGTAACACTAAGGTTAACCTTAACCTTAACCTTGACCTTAACATTAAACTTATCCTAAGGTTAGGTTTAAGGTTAAGGTTAATGTTAAGGTTAGGTTAAGGTTAAGTTTAAGGTTAAGGTTAAGGTTGTGTTAAGGTTAAGGGTTTAGTTAAGTTTAGGGTTAAGGTTAAGGGTAAGGGTAAGGTTAATGTAATCTTAATGTTAATGTTAAGGTTTAGGTTAATGGTAGGGTATGGTTAAGGTTAAAGTTAAGGTTACAATTAAGTTTAGGGTTAAGCATAAAGATGTGTTAAGCTGAAGGTTAAGGTTAAGAGTTTAGTTAAGGTTAAGGTTAAGATTAAGGTTAAGGTTAATGTTAATGTTAAGTTTAAGAATAAGGTTAAGTTTAAGGTTAAGGCTAAGGTAAGGTTAAGGTTATGGTTAAGTTTAAGGTTAAGGCTAAGGTAAGGGTAAGGTTAAGGTTAAGTTTAAGGTTAAGGCTAAGGTAAGGGTAAGGTTAAGGTTAAGGTTAAGGTTATGGGTAAGGTTAAGGTTAACTTTAAACTTGACCTTAACATTAACCTTAACAGTAAACTTAACTTAACCTTACCCTTAACTTGACCTTAACCTTAACCTAACCTTAATCTTAACCCTAACCTTACCCTAACCTTAACGATGACCTAACCTTAACCTTATCCTTAACCTTACCCTAACTAAACCATTAACCTTAACCTTAACATTAATATAAAATTACCCTTAACCTTAATCATAACCTAACCTTAACCTTAACCCTAACCCTAACCTAACCTTAACCTTGACCTTAAACTTAAGGTAACACTAAGTTTATCCTTACCGTTAACAGTGACCTTAACCTTAACCTTTGCTAAAACCTTAAGCTTAATTTTGACCTTAACCTTAACCTTTGCTAAACCCTTAACCTTCACCTTAAACTTACCCTAACCTTAACCATAACCTTAACCCTAATCTAACCTAACCTTAGTGTTAACCTTAACCTTAACCTTAATCCTAACCTTAACGTTAGCCTTAACCTAACCTTAACCTTAAGTCAGGTTTAAGGTTAAGTTAAGTTAAGGTTAAGGTTAAGGTTAGGGTAAGGTTAAGGTTAAGGTTATGTTAGGTTAGGGTTAATGTTAAGGTTAAGGTTAAGGCTAAAGTCAAGGTTAAGGTTGAGGTAAGGTTAAGGTTAAGGTGAAGGTTAAGGGTAAGGTTAAGGTTAAGGTTAAGATAAGGTTAAGGGTAAGGTTAAGGTTAAGGTTAGGTTAAGGGTAAAGTTCAGGTTAAGGGTAAAGTTAAGTTTAAGGTTACAGTTAAGGTTAAGGTTAATATCAAGGTCAAGGTTAAGGTTAAGTTAGGTTAAGGTAAGGTTAAGGTTACGATTATGGTTAGGGTAAGGTTAGTGTTAGGTTATATTTAAGGTTAAGATTAAGGTTAAGGGTAATTTTAAGGTCAAAGTTAGGGTTAGGTTATAGTTAAGATTAAGGTTAGGTTAAGGGTAAAGTCAAGGTTAAGGTTAAGGATAAGGTTACGGGTTTAGTAAAGTTAAGTTTAAGGTTAAGGTTAGGTTAAGGTTAAGGTTGAAGGTTAAGGTTAAGGGTGAAGGTTAAGGGTAAGGTTAAGGTTAAGACCCATAACCTTCACTATAACCTACCCTTACCCTTAACCTTAACCTTAACCTTAACCTTCACTATAAGCTAATCTTAACCTTGACCTTAACTATAACCTATCCTTGGCCTTAACCTTAACGTTAATTTTTCCTTAACCTTAACCTAACCTTCCCATAACCTTTACCTTAAACTAAATTTAACCTTAACCTTCCCCTAACCTTAACCTTAACCTTAACCTAACCTTAACCTTAACCTTACCCTAACCTTAACATTAATTTTACCCATAACCTTTACCTTACCCTTAACCTAACCTTAACCTTGACCTTGACCAAACCCTTAACCAAACCTTAACCTCAGCCTAACCTAATCTTAACCTTAACCTTATCTTAATCTTAACCTTCCCATAACCATAACATTAACCTTAACCATAACCTAACCTTAACCTTAACTTTACCCTTAACGTAACTTTAACCTTAACCTTAACCTTAACCTTCCCATAACCATAACATTAACCTTAAAATTAACTTTACCCTTAACCTAACCTTAACCTTAACCTTATCTTTACCTTAACCTAAACTTAACCTTGACTTTACCCTTAACGTAACCATAACATTAAGTGTAAAGTTATGTTAACCTTACCCTTAACCCTATATTAACCTTAACCTAACCTAATCTTAAACTTAACCCCTAACCTAACCTTACCTTAACCATAACCTTAACCTAACCTTAACCTTAACCTTACCCTTAACGTTATCTTAACATTACCTTAACATTAACCTTACCCTTAACCTTATCTTAACCTTAACATTAACCTTAACCTTTCCAAACCCTTAACCTTAATATTAACCTAACATTAACCTAACCTTAACCTTAACCTTAACATTGACCTTAACCTTAACCTAACCTTAACCTTAACCTTAAGCTTAACCTAAACTTAACCTAACCTTAACAATAACTGTAGCCTTAACTTTACAATTGACCTAACCCTAACTGTGACCAAACCCTTAACCTTAACCTTAACCTTACCCTTAACCTTAACTTGACTAAACCCATAGCCTTAACCTTACCCTAATCTTAACCTTAAACTAACCTTAACCTTGACTTTAATCTTAACCTAACCTTAACCTTAACCTTAACCTTAATCTAACGTAATCTTAACCTTGATGTTAACCTTAACCTTAACCTTAACTATTACCTTACCCTAACCATAACCTTAACTATAACCTAACCCTAACCTTAACCTTACCCTTAACCGTATCTTAACCTGAACCTTCACTATAACCTAACCTTAACCGTAATGTTAACGATACCCTAAACTTAACCTTAACTTGGCTAAACCCATAACCTTAACCTTACCTTAACCTAACATAACCTTAACCTTAACCATAAACCTAACCTTGACCAAACACTTAACCTTAACCTTAACCTGACTAAACCCTTAACCTTAACCTTAACCTTAACCTGACTAAACCCATAACCTTAGCCTAACCTTAACCTTAAGCTTAACCTAACTATAACCTTACCCTTAACCTAACTTAACCTTAACCTTGACCTTGAACTTAAACTCAAACTTAACCTTAACCTTACCCTTAAACTTCAACTTAACCTTAACCATAACCTTAACCTAACTAAACCCCTAACCTTAAGACTTAACCTTACCCTTAACCTTAACCTTGAATTTAACCTTAACCTAACATTAACCTTAACTATAACCTAACCCTAACATTGACCTTAAATTTTCCCTTAAGCTTGAATTTAACCTTAAGCTTGACCTTGACCTTGACCTTAACATAACCTTAACCTTAACCTTAACCTTATCTTACCCTTTGTTAGGGTCCCGTGATTTTGCTGATTAGAAAGCCAAATGACAGTGTAACATCAAACCACTCTTTGGAGCCCAAGGACCTAGCCTTCCTAGACTCGGAGAGGGCTCTCTCTATCTGTGTAAGGGATGTTTGTGTGTTTGCTTATTGTGTTATGATTTTAGGCTAGTTATGAAGTAGGTTTTTTTGGTTTTGGATTTTAGGTTGTGAGGGATGAAACTGATCAAAGATATAAGATAGGTAAAAATATGTCAGATCAACTGGGCTATGGGGTCGAAGAGGTCAAGCAAGCTATCAAATGGTGATACAAGGATGTTGAAGGGCCAATTTGATGTGAGTTAAAATGGATCTTTGGGAAAAATGGGGTAAGATGGACATCAAGTTGGTGAATAACAAAGGATTCCAAGCATAACTAGTTTAATAGCTGACACAAACATGGTAGGGCAAACCATTAATCACGAGAAATGTAACTATAAGCTAATAAATACATAGAAATAAACATTCAACCCATGCATAGAGATATATAACTCTCTAACTTTGGGAAATGGCTATCATAATTTGGGGAAATATACTTAAGACAGACAAACAACTCAAATCACTATGCCGGAACGCCTAAACATAGTACTTCAAGTTATTGGGCACTTTGAAAACAAGATTGCATAGTCTTAGGCAAAGGGCAAGATCAGAACAAGACCTCCTTGGTTCAAACAAATGACAATCTAATCAGTCAAAGAGAAATTTCATGGATGGAGCTATGGCTAGTCATGAGTAAGCAGGGCATACCGTAAATCATACTTAGCATGCATAAAACCATGAGTGAAACAAGCAACAATATCCTTAAGTTATTAAAGAGCAATCAAGAATTCTTTAATGTGACTAAGAATGAAGAAAACATGGAAGCTATGAAGAAACAGGAAATTTGAGGTGCCTCCAAGGGAATCTCTCAATTTTTTTCTCTACTATCCTATAGAAAGCAATAACATGGATTTATGAATGAAAAGTAGGAAACAAAACAAAGAGAGAGACACTATACCATTCTACCAAGTCATGGAATCCAACAACAATCCTCTTTCATCATCCAAGAACATCCAAGAGACTATCCAAAAGCATGAGACAAGTATTTCTTCCAAAGATTATATGACCATATATTGCTTCTATTCATCAAGTTCAGCATTTTTTACAATGAAAGCCTTTGGAAAATATAGGCCAAAGTGAGGAAAACCCCTTGGTTCAATTTGCACTCTCATTGGCCTATCAGAAATATCTAGACTTGTCCTTGAGGCTTTGCAAAGCCCAAGGCACAAAATATCTCATAAAATATCTAAAAAATGCTAAAAAAGGGAAATAAATTTACTTTTCATAACTTTTCATGTACAAAAATAGCTAAACGCACATGAGGAAAAAGCAATGTTGAAAGGTTCAATTTTTACAAAAATACTCAAAAAATACATCAACAAAAGGTCCCCGACTTGTCGAAAATGTTTGGCAGCCTTCCCGATGTCAAAATGAGGCTCATGATAGCTCATTGGAAAGCTCTAAGTGTCTAATTTCTGAAAATGTTCATTTTTCGCCCAAAAAACCACTAGAAGTCCTCCAAAAATAGGCCGGTGTGTAAAAACCCAAAAAAAAAGCCTTGCTGATAGACGGGGTAGAGTGTAGAAAAAGCAAGCATTTTTTGCCATTTCGGGGGAGAAAATGATCTTCAAATGTCATGAAAATCACTGAGTATGTTCTCCTGAAATTATTGCATCCAATGATACCATTCTCATCCTTTGATGATCCCCCAAACTGAAATGGCGAAGCCCATCAATTTTGGCCAAAAACCCAAAAATGACAAAAAACCAAAATATGTCGAATTTCACCCAAAATTGGTGAGCATGACCCTCAAGGGTTTTCAGCAACATGTTGTGAAGCAAAGGCCAATATTTTAAGTCTTGAGGTGTCTTTCCTCAATTTTTGTGCCAGGCACTTCCCTTTGGCCTCCTTGAGTTTTTCTTGAGCAACCTTCAACTTCTGCCGGGAAAACTGATTTATCTTTTTATAATGCCCTGTCATTCTCTTTTGAAGGTCCAAGTCCCTATTTGCCTTCTCCAATTTCTTCTCCAAGTGGTCATTAACTTCTCAAGCCATGCCTCCCTATTTTTCTCTATCTCTTATTCAAACAATTCAATGAGAGGGGTAGATTGGAGAAGGGCATTTTCCTCTTCTTTTTATTTCTCAAGGGCCTTTTTTAGCCCCATGGTTCTTGGCCTCTTTCGCCTAGGCTGATCTTCGCCTTCACTTTCATCGAACTCACCCATGATTTCTTCCAACCTCACTTGCACTTTGGAGGCCTCCTCCTTGTATTTGATCGCCCGTGTCTCATAAACAACCATATGGACACTCATTTGCTTATTTTGGATTTGCAAAAATTGATTGAAATTCCTAGCTCTATGAAGATCATCCTTCAAGGCATCAATTTGGCTTTCTCTATGGATCAAGAGATTTTCTAGAAACCGAGCCTCATTATCACTATCATTGCTTTGGATTTGGATGATGTTGAATTCACTCTCATGTTCATGACTGCCTTCTTCCTTAACCTTCCCCTTGCTTTGGGTGGCTTTTCTAGTACTCTTCCTCCTGGGCAAATCAACCATGGGCTTCTTTGGCAATTTTCCCTTACTTCGGAGGGCCCTTGTCACATTTTGAGTGAAAAATCTAGGCACTCTTTTCTTTTCTATCTGGGGCTTGGCCACTTTCGGAGAAGAGGGCATGGCCCCTTTACCCTTGTCACCTTGCCTCTCTTTTTTTTTTTGAGTTTGTTGTTCCTCTTGAGGAGGTTGTTGTTCTTAAGGAGGCTGCTGTGTATCATCTTTTGGCTGCCCTTGCTCATCACTTTCATGCTGCTCATGTTCATCACTTTCATGCTGCTCTTGTTCAGCACTATCATGCTACCCCTGTTCAGTCTCCTTTGGCTGCCCTTGCTACTTTGTGTCATCTTTTTACTGCCCCTATTCATCACTTTCATACCCTTGTTCAACATCTTCATGCTGCTCCTATTCCTCCTCACTGTGATGTTGTTGTTCAGTCTCTTTTGGCTGTTGTGTGTCATCATAAGGCTTCTCACCCTCATCATAAGTCTGATGTTCACCCTCATCGTCAGTCTGTTGTTCTTCATGCTGCTGCCCTTCATCATCTTCCTCATCATCATGGTCATGCTATTCTCCCTCTTTAGGCTCTTCTGCTTGCTCTGTGGTAAAATTTAGTTTTTTAGGAATGGGTTTGCTAGAGGAAGGTGAAGGATGATGAGTAGGAGGTGTAGGGGATGTGTGAACTCGAGGGACAGTGGAGAAATCCGGATGGGTGATGAAAGTATCCCAAGAGACCTCTCTCTTTTCAAGATGATGAAGAATGGTGATTTTGATGAGAGAGTGATGGAAGAGACGGGCTATTTGTTGTAAAGGTAGCTTCTTCTGAACAATGGAGGCCATTTTCTCAATTATTTTGTGTAAGAAGAAAGGAAGATTTATCAGCTTAGTCCTTGTGAAATGCATGAGCAGTCGAATGTGATAAGCATAGATTCGAGAGAATCTTCCCTCACAAGTGAAGTACTTCATGATAATCTTCATGAGAGGGGCATAACTGGCTAAAAGATATTAGAAAGGGAAAATAGAAGGACATGAATCTCTATGTTCAGGCTTTAGAAATGGCTTGTAATATTTTGAGTCCAAATGGCTTTGTTTAAACCATTTATCACCAATATAGGGGATTTTAGTGGCCTTGGAGATGGACCTTGTGTTGGAAAAAATACTGAGAGGGGGGGGGGTGAATTAGTATTTAGGGCATACTCAAATATTTTTACTTTTTCTTACTTCAAAACCCATACGTTACTTTGATGAACCATACTCATGTATATACGCGGATATCCTTCATAAAACTCGCGTATACACAGAGATCTTATTATGCCATTAATTCTTTACTTAGTTCTATGCAACATTCATTCTTCTGATGATTAGATAACAGTAAGCATGTGCAGTAATAATAGAATAAACCATTACACATAAGCATCACACATGAACACCAGGATTTCAGGTGGAAACCCAAGTCGGGAGAAAACCACCGCTGTCGTTGTCTCAGCCTTCAATATTTTATTATAGAGAACATCTTACAACTATGTGCTGGCGCAGACTCATACCAGCACACAGGCACCCACCTGCGCTCGTTTACCAGCCTCTCCTGGAAGGGACCTACGACCCCCTGCTCTCGTTTACCAGCCTCTCCTGGAAGGGAGCTACAACCCCCTGACTGAAGGCTACAACCCTCAGCACCACCATGGACCACGTTTCATCAATTTTCACATTGGGTCCAATGTCTTCAATAGAACACAACTTGCAGACCACTTTTCATCATATTTTTAGACTGGACCCACTCCACACATTTAAGCTCAATCATACATCAAAATTGATACTTATCAATTCAGACAACCCAGAACTGTAGAATACATCATTAACAGATAGTAGTAACACAGCAGAACATATCAAACATTTCATACTTCATACTTCAGCAAAACCTAGTTTTCATACACGCTTTCCTTTTATGGATCCGACGTATATACGTGCCGTCATGCATATAAACCCACATATACCTCTGCACATACTTCAGAACTGATTTCACAACCCATACGCGCTTTCACTTTATCCAACCTGCGTATGTACGCGCTTCCACTGTTGTAAACTTGCGTATATATCTTCAAACATTATAGAGCAGCTTACTTCTTCAGATCAGATATTCAGTTCAGATTTTACCCTTCACTTCAGAGAGATGTTCGCCTCATCTCAGATCTAAACATTCCATAAACAGATCTAGAAGATACATTTCAGATCTAGATAACCTTCTTCATCATTTTCTTCATAGGTGCATCACAGATTTAGATCTATCATCAAAGTGTTACCCTTTCCATTAAAACATACTTCAGAGTGAAGTATTCATTACCCAGGCTCATGCACACACATTTCACAATCATTTTCATCTCCTTATATAGGTTTACCCTTTTTCAATACCATGAGCCAAAACCACACCACTTCCGATGGTATTCCTGGACGGGGTCAAATAGACAACCCAGCGCTCAATACAGTGGGTCAATACCATGGTAAAGTCCCTTGGTTTTATTAATTTAGAGCGCAATTAAGCATACGTGGCTTGGCACTTATTTTTCCGCGTGCATACATGCCTTCTATTAATCAAACCCGCGTATGCCTTATGACATACACTTTTCATCATTACTCTTGCACATACTGATATTCCTTTCTTCTGCAACTTCTGTACTACTTGTAGAACATCATATTTACATCATTAATTAGTATATAAAGTCCATTTCCATCAAGTACAACTTCATCAAGTAGGTTGCCATCATCTTCTTCAAGTGTTGCCATCATCGTCATCAAGTGGGTTGCCATCAAGGACAACACATTGCATCATATTGCCAACAATCTCCCCCTTTGGACTTGATGGCAACCACGATGGTGTTTGATCACCACAATAGATAGATACATTAAGTATAACCATTATTCTCCCTTTATTCAAACACCATGTCACTCTCCCCCTTTGACTTCAAAGGAAAAGGGTGGATCAAAACCAACAAAAGGTTTTTCTCCTCATATAGATAGAAGAGCGTTGTAGATCTGATGTGCATTGAAGTTACCATGCTCCCCCTGAGTTCATGCTGAATATTCAAACATATTTTTCAATGAAGTACATGACTCTATGACCTTCCTATCACCAAGGACTCATACTTACATCAAAGGTCCAACCAAGTGGATTTACATATGAGAGTCAAATACCCAACCAAGTGGGTTTACACAATTTGACTCAACTACCCAACCAAGAGGGTTTAAACATTTTGACTCAAGTACCCAACCAAGTGGGTTTACATATTTGATCAATTCCTTACATGAATGAATATTACAAATTTACATCATAGGTCTCAACATGACTTTTTCATCAAATTACAAATATGAATTTTTATGACCAGTACCAGAAAGACCTCAAGAGAGAGATCTTATTTCAAAATCATCATAATGCCAAGAATGCATTATACTCAGCAAGGCTAATGCTCCCCCTGAAAGAGTGCATCCAAGCATCCTTTCCATATGACCAAGGCTCCTCCTTAGTTTGTGCAACCTGAAACTCTTTCAACAACAAGTTGTCAGCAACAATCTCTGCATGATCTGTCCTTATCTCTAAATCATAAGACTCCCATCTCATCCATCTGTGAAAACAAAGAATACTCTTCAGAAAAAAGCAAACAGGGCTCATCATAAGAAACCATGTATCATGTCATCATCATTTAGATCTAAGAAATAAGCAGATACAATGCCAATAATATAATCATTAGTAGTCAGACTGATGCTCCCCCTGAACCTATGCTCCTGATCTTCAGCTGTCATACAAATTTTCTTATCATTAGTGCATACATGACTGTCTCTACTGTAACTCGCGTGTATACGCAGATTTAGTTCACTGAACCCACGTATGGAAAGTGACACATTGAAAATTTCACATTCCTTCATCTCCCCCTAAAGTTTTACCTCCTGTACCTGTCTTCGTCACATCAGATGTTCTGTCAGAAATAAACATAACCAGAATAACCAAAACAATAATGGGAATCACCATACATTGCTCCCCCTGTGACAATACATTACTAATCCCTATAATGTATCTCACATCACTCCTGCAATCATTAAGAGAAGTAGGCTTTAGAAGCGAATGACTGCAGTAGGGTCAATATTCCCTACGTTTCTGACCGGTCTTCCTTCATTTTCCAGCTTTGCTTGAAGTTTCTTATTGTGTGCTGGAAATTGTTCAAATTCTCAGATCTGTTCATCCTGCATTTTTTTTCCACATGCCCATACTTGTTACAAGCATAACATCTTATATGACCAGAGAAGTAAGCATAAAGATCATAGTGTGTTTCTCTGTTCTTCCTTCTATTGCAATCAGCTGCTTTATGACCATACTTGTTGCATGAAAAACAATATCCCTTGAAGCAACCAGAGTACCTTTCTGAATAGAATCTGTTTGATTGTGACTGAAATGATCTGCTTCTGCAATTTGTTGCAACATGCCCATAATTATGACATTTAAAGCATTCAATATTAGTGAATGATTTCCTTTGAGTGTTCATGTTTGTTGGTTGACCTTTTGTCTCTTTCACCACTTCTGGTTTTACTTTGTCATCCTTTGAATTCTTAGCACTTCCTTGTAAACTAGATTCTCCTTTGACCGTTTCATGAAAACCAAGACCATGTTTAATAGCAGGAGACCTTTGACTACTAAGAATATCGTCTAGAATCTTAGTACTATCTTGAAACCTCAAGAGTTTATCCTTTTCTTCTAATTTACCTTTGAGAATGTTTACTTCAACCTCCAATTTTTGGCATTGCTTCATCATGCTTTCTTCAACCCTTTTTCCTTCTTCTACTTGATCATTCAAATTTAAGATCTCTTCTTTCAACCCATTTTCTTGCTCTTCAAATATTTGTAAAAGTTCTTCATTCTTCTTATTTGATTTTTCCAGATCTGTTTTGAGCGAGATGATTTCTGCTTCACGTCCTTCCTTTTCAAATGATTGTAGAAGTTCTTCATTCTTCTTATTTGATGCTTCAAGGTCTGCTTTCAGAGAGATAATTTCTTCTTCAAGTCCTTCACTGTGATTGGTTACTTTGTCATGCAGTCTTTGATATATTTCTATCTGTCCCTTCATTGTTTCTATCTGTTCATTCAATCTAGAGATCACATCCTTGAGGATAGATTCCCTCTTTTTAAATTGATCCCAAAAATTACTTTCATCATTGATCTTGAGATTTGCTTCTAGACTTATATTGTTACTTTCACTATCTTAATCATTGCATGCGCAAGTGAGTGGATTACAAGAACAACAATCAATACCTGTTTCCTCTTCTTCATTTTATGATGCACATGTTTTCTGAGATATCTTCTTTTCTTGAGTAGCCTTCTTCTTTTGCTTATTTTCCATGAGCACTAGCAGATCTTGGTCAGAATCTTCTTCATCTTCACTTGACACTTCATTTGCATAATAACTCTTTCTCTTTTCAAATTGTTTCCCTTTATCATGATTATCTTCATAAGGACATTTAGCAGCATAATGACCAACTTTTCCACAAGAAAAACACTTGAAGGGAAGCTTACCTTTGAATCTTCCAGTTCCTAGTTGGAGTTTTCTCACAAAATTTGCTTCTTCTTCTTCTGATATATAATTTTCTTCCTTGACATCTGCCTTTTATTTTCCTTTTGCACACACCTTAAAAGCTGTTTCTTTGATTTGAGAGGGAGCTCCTTGTCTCATTTTATAAGCAGTCAGAATACCATGTAGTTGAACAATAGTAAGAGTTTGCAGATCTTGCCTTTCTTCAATAGCTGATACTTTTGGCTCAAATTTTGAAGCCAGAGATCTTAAGACTTTTTCCACCAGAGTAGTATCGGTTATGGTTTCACCCAAAATTCTCATACGATTTACAATATCATCTAGACATAAAAATAAACTAGCAATACTCTCATCACTATGCATCCTTAAATTTTCATATTCAATTCTGAGAGTTTGGAGTTTTGCACTTTTTACCTTTGTATCTCCTTCATCGCTAAGAATTATTTTGTCCAATATTTCTTTTGCTGAATTTAGCTGCATCACTTTAGAAAATTCTGGTTCAGACATGCTTCCTAACAGAACATTGACTACTTTGGCATTGACTTCATATTTCTTCCATTCTGCTACATCAGTAGGAATACTTGCCGGATACTGATAACCTCCTTCCACGATTGCCCATACTTCTGCACCAAGACTTTGCAGATATGCTTTTGTTCGTATCTTCTAGAATAACAGATTATTTCCATTGAATAGAGGTGGCCTTATAAACATTATCCCTTCATGAATTCCCATTGCGATGGATCTCCTTCAAGCGATCAAGCTTCTACAGAACGGCCTGCTCTGATACCAATTGTTGGGAAAAATACTAAGAAGGGGGGGGGGGGGTGAATCAGTATTTAGGACTTACTCAAATATTTTTACTTTTTTTCTTACTTCAAAACCCATACGCTACTTTTCTGAACTAGACTCGCGTATACACGCGGATATCCTTCATAAAACTCGCGTATACACAGAGATATTATTATGCCATTAATTCTTTACTTAGTTCTATGCAACATTCTTTCTTCTGATGATTATATAACAGTAAGCATGTGCAGTAATAACAGAATAAACCATCACACATAAGCATCACACATGAACACCAGAATTTTAGGTGGAAACCCAAGTCGGGAGAAAACCACCGCTGCCGTTGTCTCAGCCTTCAATATTTTATTATAAAGAAAACATCTTACAAATATGTACTGGCGCAGACTCATACCAGTACGCAGGCACCCACCTACGCTCATTTACCAGCCTCTCCTGGAAGGGAGCTACGACCCCCTGCTCTTGTTTACCAGCCTCACCTGGAAGGGAGCTACAACCCCCTGACTAACGGCTACAACCCTCAGCACCACCATGGACCATGTTTCATCAATTTTCACACTGGATCCAAAATCTTCCTTTAGAACACAACTTGCAGGCCACTTTTCATCATATTTTCAGACTAGACCCACTCCACACATTTAAGCTCAATCATACATCAAAACAGATACTTATCAATTCAGACAACCCAAATCTGTAGAATACATCATTAACAGATAGCAGTAACACAGTAGAACAGATCAGACATTTCATACTTCATACTTCAGCAAACCCTAGTTTTCATACGCGCTTTCCTTTCACTGATCTAGCGTATATACGCGCCTTCATTCATATAAACCCGCGTATACCTCTGCACATACTTCAAAACTAGTTTCACAACCCATACGTGCTTTCGCTTATCCAACCCGCGTATATATGCGCTTCCACTGTTATAAACTTGCGTATAGATCTTCAGACATTATAGGGCAGCATACTTCTTCAGATCAGATATTCAGTTCAGATTTAACTCTTCACTTCAGAAAGATGTTCGCCTCAAAACATTCCACAAACAGATCTAGAAGATACAAATACATTTCAGATCTAGATAACCTTCTTCATCAATTTCTTCATAGGTGCATCACTGATTCAGATCTATCATCAAAATGTTACTTTTTCCATACAGACATACTTCAGATTGAAGTATTCATTCAAACCCAGACTCATGCACACACATTGCACAATGATTTTCTTCTCCTTATATAGATCTAGCCTTTGACAATACCATGAGCCAAAACCACACAACTTCCGATGGTATTCCTGGACAGGATCACATAGACAATCCAGTGCTCAATACAATGGGTCAATACCATGGTAAAGTCCCTTGGTTTTAGTAATTTAGAGTGCAATTAAGCATACGCGACTTGGCACGTACTTTTCCGCGTGCATACGCACCTTCTATTAATCAAACCCGCGTATGCCTTATGACATACACTTTTCATCATTACTCTTGCACATACTGATATTTCTTACTTCTGCAACTTCTGTACTACTTGTAGAACATCAGATTTACATCATTAATTAGTATATCAAGTCAGTTTCCATCAAGTACAACTTCATCAAGTAGGTTGCCATCATCTTCTTCAAGTGTTGCCATCATCGTCATCAAGTGGGTTGCCATCAAGGACAACACATTGCATCATATTGCCAAAACCTTGGAGAAAATTTGAAGTCAAGGCCTGCCAGCTGGAAATGCTTGTCTCAAAGCCTTAAAGCGCAAAGGTGTGTCAAAAGAGAAAATTTGTTCACCTCTTGCACCCTTTGAAAAAAATATAAGCACCCGACCTCATGGAAATTGAATAATACTGATGAGTGGGTGTTCAATTCTTCAGTGGAAGTAGGCTCAAATCTCTTATGCAATCCACTCCTACTATCCTGCCTAGGAGGCATCTTGTCTTGGATGCTCTCTGCAAAACCCAACTGCCTCAAATGTTTTTTTGAAATGCTCTCTCAAACACAACTCTGTCTTCTTGGTTAGTGACTGTTTGACCAAGGCAGATTTGCCTCAAATGCCGTGTGAAATTTTTTCTTTGATATAGGTCTCTGCTCCTCCCAAAACAATGCTCTTCCCCTTTTATATGCCAATCAACAAGTAAATTATAATAATATGCACACAGTCAAATCATTTTTTTGTTTGGGTAAGGTCACAGGGCTCTTGGTGTTTTGGTGACAACAAGACAACCTTGCATTTAGACAAAGGCAAAAAACTCCTCCCAATCAAAACACCCTCCTTGTCTTCACTATTTCTCTCACACAGGTAAACTAGAACACCTCCAAACTGATTTAATAGCTTCACTCACTAAAGCATGTTTCATGGACAAAGATGGAAGCACTGATTTTTTGATTTTTACCACACCGAGGAAACTTTTGAAATGAAAAAACACTTATACAATGATCACTGTTGTTTGAAATTAGGCCCACTATTTCACTTTTCAAACCCTATTTTTCCTCCATTTAAACACTGCCTCGACCTTTCAACATGTTATGAGGGCAGTTTGTTAGGTCTTTTGACAACAATAAAAATCCACTACTCTCACTATGTCAGTTTTGTGCCACCAAAACCACATCAATTTCGAGTTTCAAACAGAAAACACAACTCTCCTTAAAATACTCAACACTGTGATTTACACCATGAGTTTCATCTTTTTTCCACCACTTAACAGTTTTGAATTTAGCAAGGAAGGCAAACAAAATACCTTGAAGATCGATGGTGGGCTTAGCTTGAGGAAATGAGCAGCTTCACAACTTGTTTGGAGGCACTTAGATTGTTTGAAATAGGCATGGCACGATTACTAGGGAGGGCGTCGTGCAAAGCAAGTTGTCGGGTCACTGACGAGCGGCCATGATAGGCTCCTACAGGTGCGGTGCACGACAGTGTAACCCTTTGGTAAAAATCCGCCTGAACGCGCTGCGCAACTCTACAGGCACACCGCACAGTCTGCAAGCCTAAAAATCTGTGAATTTTTCTCAAAAAATCTTTCTCTGGTCTAGTGAATAGTAGAGGGGAGTGTTGTTTGCGTTTTGGTAATGAAAAATAGATTGGCAATGGTCCTTAACCCCTTTTGAAAGTGAAAAAGCCAAAGTCTTTTTCACACTTGATTGGTGAGGGTTTTTTAAGAGATGTTTGAAAAGGCCTTTTCTTTAAATAAAACTTGAATCCTTATCCTTTAAAACATAACCTGATACCTTTTTGTTTGGATAAATGTCATAGTAGTAGTGACCATTTCTTTTATAAGCCTGACCCCTTTTTTGAAATAAAACAACCTTTTTGAGAATTTAAAACTTTCATTGTTTCTCATTTAAGGAATGAAAAATTGTTTCCTTTTGATATCTGCACTGTGGAAGGAAAATTTTTCTCTGAGCCACATGAAGGACTGTAGATGTATTCTCCAAATGATGCTTCTCTTTGACTGGGAGTGAGGGCTAGTTTTATTCACATAGGCTTTATCATCCTCTGTCCATCAAAAGGGAAATTTCTTTCAACAATCTTCCCTTTAATCAAAAAGAAATAGCCAGGTATCTTTGACCTCTTTTATAAGGAGCAAGCCTTCATTTGTAGCAGTGGCATGATTCAATGATTTTGAATGTTGTTCCACAAGTAAAAACACATGTCATAATCCTTTTTGCACCTTTATGACCCTGTGTATCTATTTGCAATGCCTTTTTGGGAGAACTAAACTCAAATCGCCTTTTGTCCACTATGATGAGTAATTTTGAAAGAAAATTCTTTTTCAATAGGAAAAATAGTACCTTTTGAAAATAAATTATCACTCTTAGTGGTTTTCCTTGTTCATGATGGCAGAGGTTAGTTTGGGACCAAGACCCTTTCGGCTCCTTTGGCCATGAGATTAATAATATTTCTTCATTAATGATGAACCCATTACTTCACATTGTAACTAAATAATAGAGGAACTTCTGTAAACAATTTTTAAAAGCACTATTGCTCTGCCTCTGCCTTTAATCATCATTTTATTTCAGAAACCCTCAGTTGTTGTCTCACTCTACTTCAAAAATTGTCCTACAGTCAGTGCAATTCTTGAAATAAAACTTTGTCCATTGGCCCTCTGCTTATAGAAGAAGGAGGCGCTCTTAACCCTCTATTTATAAAATGAAGGATGTTCTTCAGTCTTCAATCCCTCTTCTTATAGATGAAGGAAGTTTTTCAGTCATGCCTATTTAATCAGCTTTTGACAGGGTTATTTTTCCTTTCACTGTCCTTTCATGCTTTGACTGTGATTTTAGGAGCTTAATGAAAAAAAACTCTCTATCTTGTAGCTGCATCCCAGGCTTAAAATCATATGAGAAGCAGTTGTCTTCTCATGTGGAACCAAATACTGTCTCCTAGGAATGCTGATGTACTTCTGTTCTTGAAAGATCCATTAAAACATTGTAAAACCACCTAAAATTAGTTTGACCTATGGTACATGTATTTTTGAGACTTGAGGGTTTATGAGTGGAGCGACCTCGGGTTGTAACCATCTTTATTTGCAGAATGGGAAGGTCTGTTATGACTGGTCTGTAGTAGATAGAGGTTCTTTGGCTTTAGGATAGTTTGCCAAGGGAGAAATGCCTAAAGCGTCACTACCTAACTTAGGGGAGACTTCTTTGGACAGATTTGGATTGTTTTCTTTGGTGCTGACGGACAAGAGAGTATGGCTGAGGCTAGATAGGGCTTGATAATGAGGTTTCATCTCGTCATGGGCGGACTGAAAGGTAAGAGGGAAAAAATTTTATGGGTGTTTTCCAGCTCGCAATTTTGACAATTTTTTAGATCAGCTGCTAGAAAACTTGACTGTTACAACTAGTCATCACCAACAAGTGAAAAATACGGATGACTAACAATTGCTCCATTTGGGGAGGGCAGCTCCTTTTTAGGAGGTGTCCAGAATCTCAGATCTTTGGCTTATGGAGACCAGTGCCTTACCCATTAGCGCAAATTTCCTTTCTTCCTTGATGCTACTTCTGAAAAATGATAGCATGATTAACATCAATGATATTTCTACCTACCCCACTATCTTTCCTAAAAAAATTTATTCTTTTTGGTGCATTTGGACTAACATCCCTTTGACAATATATATTTTTTTGAAGAATGAACCTATCTAGTTCTATCAGCCGGGAGTTTAGATTAAGCTGATGAACTCCTTCATTACTCTACCTATGCTAGATCAACTGTCAAGGTTAAGTTGTTTGACAGGATTTTGTTCTCTAATATAAAACATGAAATTGAAAAATGATCAAATCAAGGTTAGACAGTTTGATTTTTCATGTACTTGTGGCATGAAAGACACGCTGCACAAAAATATTATTTTGCATAAAATGGAAACTAGGAAAAACGGGGCTAGGATGCACAATTTGTTTTTCATCCCTGCTTCCCTCTTTGGTTCTGTTTGGAGCATGTGGAACCAATATATTTTCCTAATCTACTCTCTTTGATAAGTCAAGCTTACACAATGTTTACCATCTTTTCCACTCATTAACTTATCAGAAAATAAATTTAAAACATGTTCAGCTATGATTAGGCTAGATAACTGAACAAGACATTTGAGCACTAGTAGTGGCATTTAGGCTTGCGCACTTTCTGAATGACTATTTTTTGAACATGGGGCCCTATTTCTATTTTTCAAACCGCCCTCTTTTCTAATTTTCTATTGTTTTTGACTTTTCTGATTTTCTATTGTTTTTTACTTTTCTGCTTTTTATCTAATTTTCAAACAATGGTATATTCAATGATTGAAAATGATTTTAAACTCAGAAATCTTGGAAATGGTGAAACTTAAGAATCTTGTCCTCATAAGGATCTGCTACCACTCTTGGTCCCCTCAACTCCTGAAAAGAGAAATTCAAAAAAATTTCTCTTTCAAGCATGACATAAGGATTCATGCAAGAATCTCTGAACAAACCCATTTCTTCCCGTTGTACCTCTTTATACCTCTGATTTCTGTTCCTTCCTTTACTGTACCTCTTCTTTAAGTAATGCATATATTCTTTGTCATTTTTGAAATAAATAATGACATCATCAAGGTATGTCAACATGTAGAAATTTAGGACCAGAAACATGGCTTTTAGGAGAATATTTTTGATATCCGGTGGTTTTGCAATTCTGAGTCTGAAACTAGAACTACCTCCAGCATACTGGAAAAAATCTTTGAGCTGTCTACTTTGCAAGGGAATCATTTGGCTATAACCTGAAACATCATCTTGCAAAGACATATGATTAAAAGTACTTATCATCGGTATATCATGGTCTTGGGCAAGAAGGATAAAATTTCTATTATAAGGATGTGTATTAATGTTTCTAAAGTCAAAACAGATCATGTGACCAGCTATTTTATCTCTGATTATTACTGATTGGTTCAGATTTTTTCATTTTCTTGTGTCGAAATTGTTTCTTGGAGTGATGGTAGTGGCATAGTGTTTCTCATTTTTTTCTCTGCATGAAGTAGTATTCTACATGAGATTTCCAATTCTAGAAATTCTAAGTCTTTGGTGGAGTGACAAAATATTATCCAGTTCAAGTAGCTCAGGCATACTTTGACTACAATTATCATCTTTGCTCATAGGAAGCTTATTAGGCGTTTTTTCTAGATTTTGAGTTGTTATGGCCACAATCAAGGTTTCATTTGCAGTGGTAGAGTTATGCAATGGTAATTCCTTGAGGTATGGAAAAAAAATTAAGCTTCCCTGCTCCTGAGTTCCGAAAAGGTTTGTGATATGTAATTCTTCTAATGCCTCTATTCTGAAAAAGTTTCCTAATGTTACTGTTAATGTTTGTCTAAGGTTTAAGTGATTTTCTTGATAGTACATAATGGTGTGTGCTTCTTTCTCTATCTTTGTTTCAAGGGGAACATAATTGCTTTCCTCAAGACACAGATTTTCATGATCATGGTATTTTTGAGTGTCTAGTTCATCATAGAGAACTAGGGGCAGCTGATGTGGTGGGTCTAAGTTTGTTTCAATTTCTTCTGAATGTTATTCAATGTCCTCATCAGTGTGTAGAAAAAAAGATTTTAGGTCGGAATGCAAGGAATAAATTGGGGTGTTATCTGGCATCTCTTGGCTACTGATCATGTATTTCATGTGTGACTCTCAATAGAGTATTCTTGTTTGGTCAAACACAAGAATAGTGGCATAGGACATATCCAGCTGAATATTTCCTTGGAGCTTAGCTCCCCAAGATCTGGATAGAAGAATTCCGTACTTGGGAGGGATGTCTACTACCACTATGTACATGATTAGATGTTTTGTAGGTATTTGGGACAAACTGAAACAAAGGTCTTTGATCAAGCCTAAACATTTGACTCTACTAGAATCAAATGAATATAAGTCTTTGTATGGTCTTGTGATTTCCAGACCTAATATTTCCATTACAACCTTCGGCATGAGATTATGCGAGGCTCCGGAGTCTAGCATGGCATTGTGAAGGATTTGGTCATGGATATTCAGACTGATGTAAAAGGGAAGAGTGGTTCCTTCTTGGAATTTTCCTTCTATTTTCGGACCAAACAACACTTCAAGAGTGTCATCGGCTAGATTAAGGGTGTTCACATCATTTCCTATATTTAGGACCTTTAACACTTGGGATTTATAAGAGCCTTGGTTGATAATTTTAGTGAGAGGCATGGTGATCTTTATTTTGGCAATCTCTCCCTCAAAACTGAAGGGAATTTGTAGTTTAGACAGGTTTGCCTCAGCTTTTTCAGCCATGACTTTCTCTATTTTCTGAGTTTTTTGGCTTTGTTTTGGGATCTTGTCTGACACAGCCACCTCGAGAATCTTTGTGGAAGTACTAGGAGAATTTGAGCCAAGACTTGATTTAATAGCTTTATCTTTGTTTTGGTTAATTTTATTGACCACGATTTTGTTGCTATCCACTGCTTTTTTAAGGATAGTATCGGGGGTTTTAGCAGTGTCTGAGCTGTCTTTCTTGGATTTGTCTTCGTTTTTTCTGCTTCTAAGGTCATACTGCCTGTGAGCCTCTATTATGGCATTCTGAAAATCTATGGCAGGATCCTCAGGATCTTCATAGTTGGCTTCATCCTAATTCGGAGAGAAGAATGCTTGTTCTTCTTCTGTGAGGTACACCTCACTCTCATTATTAGACCCTATGAGGTTCAAATGATTTTCATCAATGGGTTATATATCCCTATCATCTTCTTCAACATAATTTTCATTAAACGGTGGCCTAATTTGTTGGTCATTTTCCCTTGGTTTGTTTTGAGGTTTTTCCCTCCTAAAATTTTGGTTCCGGTTTCTGTTTGGAGGGTTTGGCTGGTTGTCCCTAAGAGGGTTCTTCTCACTTATCTTCTCCCACATTTTGTCCATGGACCTGACTAAGTCATCTATTCTAGGATCTAGGGAAGGGGATGAAGTGGATACCTCATCTCGGTATGTGACCTTCCTTTCTGATCTAGTCCTACCTCTTTTTTCTGCTAAGTTGGCTTCTACTCTTATGGCTACTTTTTGCATTTCCTCTAAGGTAAGGGGGTCCTATCTCTTAGCTGATAAGTCATGTTTGGTTCAAAAACATCGGGGAACTTTGCCAAGGCTGAACCAAGTGGGGGTTTGAAGTGAGGTGGGAGGGCGTTATATACACTGTTGAACCTAGTGCAGTATCCCTAGAAGCTTTCCCCATTTTCTCGTTTTAGATTGTTATATTCTGACAAGATTTGAATGGGGTTCTTTTAGATTTACCACTTGTTTATGAAGACTTGGTAGATTTCTGGGAGGTTGTGGATGTCGTTTGGAGTTAAGCTCTTAAACCATTTTTTGGGTTCCCCACCCAGGCTTTGGGTGAACATTCTCATTCTGATGGTCTCATCTTCTATTTCCATGTATTCAAAGGCATCACTAATCCTATCCACATGTTGTTGAGCTGTGGTAGTCTCAACTCCGGTAAAGTGTGGGATTTTGGCTTGATAGTCATTTCGTAAGGGAGCAAAAGTCTGTGGCAACACCAAGGGTGCATACCAAGCTGCCATGATGGGAGCTAATGGATGATGTACAAAATGAGGGCTTGTGGGATGAGCTGAGGTGGTTTGAAAAATAGTGGTTTGGATAGGTGTGGAAGATGTACTTGGACTAGTGATCTGATTTTGAGCATATCTGGAATGGTAGGAGCCAAAGTGATGGAGAAGCTGAGAGTCAGGAGGTGTGGTAGGTGAGGCTTCTCTACTAGGACTCTGTCGCAGATCTAGGGGTTCAAGATCGTCAAAGTATATCTTACTTTGTGACTTGCTTCTAAAAAGGGTTTTTGCTGATTCTAAGTCAAAGGGGGAATCTGGTAAGGAAATGAGATGTTTAGGTACTGATCTTGTTTTACGGATGGAATTATTGATAGCTAAATTTCCATTTTCGGAAGCTTGCCACAGAATCTTCTCTAAGCCATCTACTATGATAGGGGGATTTGGGTTTGGATGAGATCTGCTGTTGATTCTTCGTGAAGCCAGATTTCGGGTCTAGAGTTTAGAGAGGATGGTATTTGTGAATGTTTCGGATGAATGACCTCTCTAAGGTTTTACTAATGTGAAGGATGTTCAAAACTAAAAGGACAGACTAGTGGAGTCGCCAAGTGGATTTTTATGAGAACTATGGTCCACCACCAACACTATCAAAGATGCTTTGGGAAAAAGTTTTATAGCAAACTTTGAGATGGAAACTTGCAAAGAAGAATGATTCACTTGGTTTCAACAGTTTTCTAGGATGTATGGACAAGCTAATGTTTCTCTTGGCAAGAAGGCTTCTGCTTATCTCCTATGTTTTAGGTGAGGTTTTCTGAATCGCTAAGTTATACTTAGTTTGTCATTGATTACAGAGTTTCCACCCTAAGTTTAAGTTTTTGGAAGGATGAGTTAGAAGAAAGGTATGGTTTATGAATTTTTTGGTCTTTCATGGAGTTTTTAGGCCTACTGGAGGCTTGTGGAGTTGCCAGGTGGAACTTGGTTGTTTTTATAAAGACGTAGCTATGGTCCACCACCAGTAACTAGGGAAAAACCAATATGGGAATGTTTTGGGGTTTTTCTGGGTTTTATGTTCAGCCTATGGTTTATTAAAGTATTCTAAACCTGTTTCATCACTTCACTAGGGTGGCGATAACAAAAAGAGTTTACTCTAAATGGTTCTATGGACTACTTGCCTTTTTAAGTTTTGAAGACTAAGGAATACACAAGAGTTTTCTCGACTGTTATGTACTCAGTTAGTCCCACTGTGATCGTCATTATGTTAGGGTCCCATGATTTGGCTGATTGGCAAGCCAAATGACAGTGTAACATCAAACCAGTCTTTGGAGCCCAAGGACCTAGCCTTCCTGGACTCAGAGAGGGCTCTCTCTATCTGTGTAAGGGATGTCTGTGTGTTTGCTTATTGTGTTCTGATTTTAGGCTAGTTATGAAGTAGGTTTTTTTGGTTTTGGTTTTTAGGTTGCGAGGGATTAAACTGATCAAAGATATAAGATAGGTAAAAATATGTCAGATCAATTGGGATATGGGGTCGAAGAGGTCAAGCAAGCTATCAGATGGTGATACAAGGCTGTTGAAGGGCCGATTTGATTCGAGGTAAAATTGATCTTTGGGAAAAATGGAGTAAGATGGACATCAAGTTTGTGAATAACAAAGGATTCCAAGCATAACTAGTTTAATAGATGACACAAACATGGTAGGGAAAACCATTAATCATGATAAATGTAACTATAAGCTAATCAATACATAGAAATAAATATTCAAGCCATGCATAGAGATATATAACTCTCTAACTTTGGGAAATGGCTATCAGACTTTGGGGAAATACACTTAAGACAGACAAAAAACTCAAATCACTATGTCGGAATGCATAAACACAGTACTTCAAGTTATTGGGCACTTTGAAAATAAGATTAAATGGTCTTAGGAAAATGGCAAGATCAGAACAAGACCTCCTTGGTTCAAACAAATGACAATCTAATCAGTCAAAGAGAAATTTCATGGATGGAGCTATGGCTAGCCATGAGTAAGCAGGGAATACTATAAATCATACTTAGCATGCATAAAACCATGAATGAAATAAGCAAAAATATCCTTAAGTTATTAAAGAGAAATCAATAATTCTTTAATGTGACTAAGAATGAAGAAAACATGGAAGTTATGAAGAAACAGGAAATTTGAGGTGCCTCCAAGGGCATGTCTCAAATTTGTTCTCTAATATCCTATAGAAAGCAATAACATGGATTTATGAATGAAAACTAGGAAACAAAACAAAGAGAGAGACACTATACCATTCTACCAAGTCATAGAATCCAACAACAATCCTCTTTCATCATCCAAGAACATCCAAGAGACTATCCAAAAGCATGAGACAAGTATTTCTTCCAAAGATTATATGACCATATATTACTTATATTCATCAAGTTCAGCCTTTTTTACAATGAAATCCTTTGGAATATATAGGCCAGAGTGAGGAAAACCCCTTGGTTCAATTTGCAATCTCATTAGCCTATCCAAAATATCTAGACTTGTCCTTGAGGCTTTGCAAAGCCCAAGGCACAAAATATCTCATAAAATATCTAAAAAATTCTAAAAGAGGGAAATAAATTGAATTTTAATAAATTCTCATGTACAAAAATAGCTAAATGCACATGAGGAAAAAGCAGTTTTGAAAGGTTCAATTTTTACAAAAATACTCAAAAAATACACCAACAAAAGGTCCACTGACTTGCCGGAAACGTTTGGCAGCCTTCCCAATGTCGAAATGAGGCTCATGATAGCTCGTTGGAAAGCTATGAGTGTCTAATTTCTGAAAATGTTTAGTTTTTTCCAAAATTACTACTGAAAGTCCTCAAAAAACATGCATGTGTGTAAAAGCCAAAAAAAAAGCCTTGCTGATAGACCGGGCAAAGTGTAGAAAAAGTGAGCATTTTTCACCATTTCAAGGGAGCAAATGATCTTCAAATGTCCTGAAAATCATTGAGTATGTGCTATTGAAATTATGGCATCCAATGATACCATTCTCATCCTTTGATGATCCCCCAAACTGAAATGGAAAAGCCCATCAATTTTGGCCAAAAACCCAAAAATGACAGAAAACCAAAATATGTCGAATTTCGCCCAAAATTGGTGAGCATGACCCTCAAGGGTTTTCAAAAACATGTTGTGAATTAGAGGCCAAGATTTGAAGTCTTGAGGTGTCTTTCCTCAATTTTTGTGTCGGGCGCTTCCCTTTGGCCTCCTTGAGTTTTTCTTGAGCAACCTTTAACTTCTGTCAGGCAAACTGATTTAGATTTTTATAATGCCCCTTGATTCTCCTTTGAAGGTCCAAGTCCCTGTTTTCCTTCTCCAATTTCTTCTCCAAGTGGTCATTAACTCTCTCAAGCCATGCCTCCCTATGGTTCTCTATCTCTTGTTGGAACAATGCAGTGATAGGGGTAGATTGGAGAAGGGCATTTTCCTCTTCTTTTTGTTTCTCAAGGGCCTTTTTAAGCCCCATGGTTCTTGGCCTCTTTCGCCTAGGCTGATCTTTGCCTTCACTTTCATTGAACTCACCCATGATTTCTTCCAACCTCACTTCAGATTTTGAGGCCTCCTTCTTGTATTTGATCACCCGTGTCTCATAAACATCCATATGGACACTCATTTGCTTATTTTGGATTTGCAAAAATTGATTGAAATTCCTAGCTCTATGAAGATCATCCTTCAAGGAATCAATTTGGATTTCTCTATGGATCAAGAGATTTTCTAGAATCTGGGCCTCATTATCACTATCATTTCTTTGGATTTGGATGATGTTGAATGCACTCTCCTATTCATTACTACCTTATTCCTTGCCATTCCCCTTGCTTTGGGTGGCTTTTCTAGTACTCTTCCTCCTGGGAAAATCAACCATGGGCTTCTTTGGCAATTTTCCCTTACTTCAGAGGGCCCTTGTCACATTTGGAGTGATAACTCTAGGCTCTCTTTTCTTTGTTGTCCAGGGCTTCGCCAATTTTGGAGAAGAGGGCATGGCCCCTTTACCATTGTCACCTTGCCTCTCTTTTTTTGTTGAGTTTGTTGTTCCTCTTGAGGAGGCTACTATTCTTGAGGAGGCTACTGTGTATCATCTTGTGGCTGCCCTTGCTCATCAATTTCATGTTGCTCCTGTTCATCACTTTCATGCTGGTCCTATTCAGCACTATCATAATGCCCCTGTTCAGTCTCCTTTGGCTGCCCTTGCTGCTCTGTGTCATATTTTGACTGCCCATGTTCATCACTTTCATACCCTTGTTCAACACCTTCATGCTTCTCTTGTTCTTGCTCACTGTGATGCTATTGTTCAGTCTATTTTGGCTGTTGTGTGTCATCATAAGGCTGCTTACCCTCATCATAAGTCTTTTGTTCACCCTCATCATCAGTCTGTTGTTCTTCATGCTACTGCCCTTCATCATCTTCCTCATCATCATGGTCATGCTCTTCTCCCTCTTCAGGCTCTTTTGCTTGCTCTGTGGTAAAATTGAGTTTTTTAGGAATGGGTTTGCTAGAGGAAGGTGAAGGATTATGAGTAGGAGGTGTAGGGGATGTGTGAACTGGAAGGACAGTGGAGATATCCGGATGGGTGATGAAAGTATCCCAAGAGACCTCTCTCTTTTCAAGCTGATGAAGAATGATGATTTTGATGAGAGAGTGATGGAAGAGACAGGCTATTTGTTGTGAAGAAGGCTTCTTCTGAATAGTGGAGGCCATTTTCTCAATTCTTTTGTGTAAGAATAAAGGAATATTTAGCAGCTTGGTCCTTGTGAAATGCATGAGTAGTCGAATGTGATAAGCATAGATTCGAGAGAATCTTCCCTCACAAGTAAAGTACTTCATGATAATCTTCATGAGAGGGGCGTAGCTGAATAAAAGATATGAGAAAGTGAAAATAGAAGGACATGAATCTCTGTGTTCAAGCTTTAGAAAGGGCTTGTAATCTTTTGTGTCCAAATGGCTTTTTTTAAACCATTTCTCACCAATATAGGGGATTTTAGTGGCCTTGGAGATGGACCTTGGAGAAAATTTGAAGTCAAGGCCTGCCAGCTAGAAATGCTTGTCTCAAAACCTTAAAGTGCAAAGGTGCGTCAAAGGAGAAAATCTCTTCACTTCTTGCACCCTTTGACAAAAATATAAGCATCTGACCTCATGGAAATTGACCAAGACTGATGGGTGGGCATTCACTTCTTTGGTGGAAGTAGGCTCAAACATCTTATGCAATCCACTCCTACTATCTTGCCTAGGAGGCATCTTGTCTTGGATGCTCTCTACGAAACCCAACTGCCTAAAATGGTTTTTTGAAATTCTCTCCCAAACACAACTCTATCTTCTTGGTTAGTCACTGTTTGACCAAGGCAGATTTGTGTCAAATGTTGTGTGAAATTTTTTCTTTGATATAGGTCTCTACTCCTCCCAAAACACTGCTCTTCCCCTTTTGTATGCCAATTAACAAGTAAATTATAATAATATGCAGACAGTCAAATAAAAGGTACACATAGTTAAACGATTTCTGTGTTTGGGTAAGGTCACAGGGCTCTTGGTGTTTCGGTGACAATAAGACAGCCTTGCATTTAGACAAAGGCAAAAAACTCCTCCCAATCAAAACACCCTCCTTGTATTCACTATTTCTCACACACAGGTAAACAAGAACACCTCCAAACTGATTTAATAGCTTCACTCACTAAGGCATGTTTCATGGACAAAGATGGCAGCACTAATTTTTTGCTTTTTACCACAGCGAGGAAACTTTTGAAATGACAAAACACTTATACAATGATCATTGTTGTTTGAAATTAGGCCCACTGTTTCACTTTTCAAACCTTGTTTTTCCTCCCTTTAAACACTTCCTCCACCTTTCAACTTGTTTTGAGGGCAGTTTGTTAGCTCTTTTGACAGTAATAAAAATCCACTACTTTCACTATGTTAGTGTTGGGCCAAAAAAACCACAGCAATTTCGAGTTTCAAATAGAAAACACAACTCTCCTTAAAATACTCAACACTGTGATTTACACCATGAGTTTCATCTTTTTTCCACCACTTAACAATTTTGAATTTAGAAAGGAAGGCAAACAAAAAACCTTGAAGATCGATGGTGGGCTTAGCTTGAGGAAATGAGCGGCTTCACAACTTGTTTGGAGGAACTTAGATTGTTTGAAACAGGCACGGCATGTTTACTAGGGAAGGCGCCACGCAAAGTAAGTTGTCGGGTCACTGACGAGCGGTCATTACCAGAGCCTACAGGCGTGCCGCGCGCTACGCGACAGTGTATCCCTTTGGTAAAACTCTGCCTGAACGCGCCGCACAAATCTACAGGCTCGTTGCGCAGTCTCCAAGCCCGAAAATCTATGAATTTTACTCAGAAACTCTTTATCTGGTCTAGTGAATAGCAGAGGGGAGTGTTGTTTGCGTTTTGGTAATGAAAAATAGATTGGAAATGGTCCTTAACCCCTTTTGAAAGCGAAAAAGCCAAAGTCTTTTTCACACTTGATTGGTGAGGGTTTTTTAAGAGATGTTTGAAAAGGCCTTTTCTTTAAACAAAACTTGAATCCTTATCCTTTAAAACATAACCTGATACATTTTTTTTCAGATAAATTTCATAGTGGTAATGACCATTTCTTTTATAAGCCTGACCCCTTTTCTGAAATAAAACAACCTTTTTGAGAATTTAAAACTTTCATTGTTTCTCATTTAAGGAATGAAAAAATGTTCCTTTTGATGTCTGCACTATGGAAGGAAAATTCTGCTCTAAGCCACATGAAGGACTGTAGATGTATTCTCCAAATGATGCTTCTCTTTGACTGGGAGTGAGGGCTAGTTGTAGTCACATAGGCTTTATCATCCTCTGTCCATCAAAAGGGAACTTTCTTTCAACAATCTTTCCTTTACTAAAAAAGCAACAACCAAGTATCTTTGACCTATTTTATAAGGAGCAAGCCTTCATTTGTAGCAGTGGCATGCTTCAATGGTTTTGAATGTTGTTCCAGAATTAAAAACACATGTCATAATCCTTTTTTCACCTTTATGACCCTGTGTATCTATTTGCAATGCCTTTTTGGGAGAACTAAACTCAAATCACCTTCTGTCCACTATGATGAGTAATTTTGAAAGAAAATTATTTTTGAATAGGAAAAATAGTACCTTTTGAAAAGAAATCATCACTCTTAGTTGTTTCCCTTGTTCATGATGGCAGAGGTCAGTTTGGGACCAAGACCCTTTCAGCTCCTTTGGCCATCAACTTAATAATATTTCTTCATTAATGATGAACCCATTACTTCACATTGTAACTAAATAATAGAGGAACTTCTGTAAACAATTTTTAAAAGCACTACTACTATGCCTCTACCTTTAATCATCATTTTATTTCAGAAACCCTCAGTTGTTGTCTCACTGTACTTCAAAAATTATCCTACAGTTAGTGCAATTATTAAAATCAAACTTTGTCCATTGGCCCTCTACTTATAGATGAAGGAGGCACTCTTAAACCTCTACTTATAAAATGAAGGAGGTTCTTCAGTATTCAATCCCTCTGCTTATAGATGAAGGAATTTTTTCAGACATGCCTATTTAATCAGCTTTTGACAGTGTTATTTTTCCTTTCACTGTCCTTTCATGCTTTGACTGTTATTTTAGGAGCTTAATGAAAAAAAATTCTCTGCCTTGTAGCTGCATCCTAGGCTTAAAATCATATGAGAAGCAGTTGTCTTCTCATGTGGAACCAAATACTATCTCCTAGGAACGCTAGTGTACTTCTGTTCTTGAAAGATCCATTAAAACACTGTAAAACCACCTAAAATCAGTTTGACCTATGGTACATGTATTGCTGAGACTTGAGGGTTTATTAGTGGCGCGACCTCAGGTTGTAACCAACTTTATTTGCAGAATGGGAAGGTTTGTTATGACTAGTCTGTATCAGATAGAGGTTCTTTGGCTTTAGAATAGTTTTCCAAGGGAGAAATGCCTAAAGCACCACTACCTAACTTAGGGGAGACTTCTTTGGACAGATTTGGATTGTTTTCTTTGGAGCTGATGAACAAGCTAGTATGGCTGAGGCTAGATAGGGCTTGATAATGAGGTTTCATCTCGTCATGGGCGGACTGAAAGGTAAGAGGGAAAAAAGTTTATGGGTGTTTTCCAACTGGCAATTTTGACAATTTTTTAGATTAGTTGCTAGAAAACTTTACTGTTACAAGTAGTCATCACCAACAAGTGAAAAATACTGATGACTAACACCCTTAACCTAACCTTAACCTTAACCTTAACCTAACCTTAACTTTAACCATATCCTTAACTTTACCCTTAATCTAACTGCAACCCTAACCTTAACCTTGACTTTACCCTTAACCTAACCTTAACCTTAACCTTAACCTGATTAAACCCTTAAGGTTAGGTAAAATTTAAAGTTAAGGTTAAGATCAACCTTAACCTTAAACTTACCTATAACCTAACCCTAAACTTAACCATACCCTTAATTATCTTAACCTTAACCTTCACTATAACCTAATCTTAACCTTAACCTTAACCTTGAACTTACCCTAAACTTAACCTTAACCTTAACCTAACTAAACCCATAACATTAACATTACTTAACCTAGCTTTAACCTTAACCTTAACCTTAACCATAACCCTAACCTTGACCAAGCCCTTAACCTTAACTTTAACCTGACTAAACTCATAACCTTAACCTTAACCTTAACCTAACTATATCCTTACGCTTATCCTAACTTAACCTTAACCTTGACCATGACCTTGACCTTAACCTTAACCTAACTAAACCCGTAACCCTAAACCTTAACCTTGACTTTATCATTAACCTAACCTTAACCTTAACTATAACCTAACCCTAACCTTGACCATAACTTTACCCTTAACCTTGACCTTAACCTTAACCTTAACCTTGCCCTTGACCTTAACATAACATTAACCTTAACCTTATCTTACCTTTAACCTAAAATTAACCTTATCCTAACCTTAACTTTAACCATAACCTTAACTTTACCCTTAATCTAACCGTAACCTTAACCTTAACCATAACCTTAACCTTGACTTTACCCTTAACTTAACCTTAACCTTAACCTAAACTTTTCCTTAACCTTTATTTTACCCTTAACATAACCTTAACCTTAACCTTAACCTGACTAAACACTTAAGGTGAGCGTAAATTTAATGTTAAGGTTAAGATCAATGTCAATGTGAAGGTTAAGTTAGGTTAAGGTAAGGATATAGTTAGGTTAAAGTTAAGGTTAAGGTTAGGTTAATTTTAAGGTTAAGGTTAAGGTTAGGTTAAGGGTAAAGTCAAGGTTAAGGTAAAGGTTAAGATAATTATAAGGTTAAGGTTACGTTAAGGTAAAGGTTATGGTTAAGGGTAAATTCAAGGTTAAGGTTATGTTAAGGTCCAAGTTACAGGTTTAGTTAGGTTAAGGTTACGTTAAGGTAAAGGTTAAGGTTAAGGTTACATAAAGGTAAAGGTTATGGTTAAGGTTTAAATCAAGGTTAAGGTTAGGTTAAGGCTAAGGTTAAGGGTTTGGTCGAGGTTAGGGTTAGGTTATAGTTAAGGTCAACGTTAAGGTTAGGTTAAGGTTAAGGTTAAGGTTAAGTTAACGTTAATGTTAAGGGTTTGGTTAAGGTTAAGTTTATAGTTAAGGGTTTGGTTAAGAGTAAGTTTATAGTTAAGGTCAAGGTGAAGGTTAACCATAACCTTGACCTTAACCATAACCTTTACTTAACCTTGACTTTACCCTTAACCTAACCCTAACCTTAACTATAACCTAACCCTAACCTTGACCTTAACTTTACCCTTAACCTTAACCTTAACCTAACCTTCACCTTATCCTAACATTAAATTTAACCATAACCTTAAATTTACCCTTAATCTAACCGCAACCTTAACCTTAACCATAACCTTAACCTTAGCTGTGACTTTACCCTTAACCTAACCTTAACCTTAACCTAACCTCAAGCTTAACTTTACCTTAACCTTGACTTTACCCTTAACCCAACCTTAACATTAACCTTAACCTGGCTAAACACTTAAGGTTAGGGTAAATTTAAAGTTAAGCTTAAGGTCAATGTCAATGTTAAGGTTAAGTTAGGTTAAGGTAAGGTTATAGTTAAGTTTAGGTTAAGGTTAAGGTAAACGTTAGGTTAAGGGTAAAGTCGAGGTTAAGGTTGAGGTGAAGGGTAAGGGTAAGGTTAAGGTTACGTTAAGGTAAAGGTTATGGTTAGGGTTAGGGTTAAGAGTAAATTCAAGGTTAAGGTTAAGGTGAACCTTAAAATTAACCATACACTTATTCTTAACCTAGCCTTAACCTTGACCTTGACCTTAATCTTAACCTTAAACTAGCCTTAACCTTAACCTTAAACTTAACCTTACCCTAATCTTCACTTTAACCTTACCTTAACCTAACCTTAACCTGACGTAACCTAACCTTAACCTTACCCTAATATTAACCTTAAACTTGCCTTAACCTTAACCATAACCTAATTGTAACCTCAACGTTAGCCTCAAAGTTAACCATAACCTAAACTTAAGCTTGAACTTAACCTTACCCTAACCCTGACATAGCCTAACCTTAACCTTAACCTTAACCTTACCCTAGCCTTAACCTTTACCTTTCCTTTTCCTGAACTTCACCTTACATTAACTTAACCTTAACCATAACCTAACCTTAACCTTAAAATTAACTAACTTATCCTTAACATTAACATTAATATTAACCTTACCCTTAACCTTAACCTTAACCATACCTTAACCATAACATAAACTTAACCTTAAACTTAACCCTAACCGTAAACTTAACCTTAAGCTTAACCTTAAAATTGACCTTACCCTTAACCTTAACATCAACCTTAACCTTAACACAACCTTAACCTTAACCTTAACACAACTTTAACCTTAACCTTAACCTTAACCTTAACTAAACCCTTAACCTTAACCTTAAACTTAACCTTAAATGTAAACTAATCTTAACCTACCCTTAACCTTACCCTTCACCTTAACCTTAACCTTAAACTTAACACTACCTTAACCTTAACCTTACCATTAACCTTAACCTTAACCTTAACCTTAACCTTAACTAAACTCTTAACCTTAAAATTAACCTTAACCATAACCTAACCTTAATCTTAACCTCAACCTTTACCCTAACCTAACCTAACCTTACCCTTAACCTTACCCTTAACCATAACCTAACCTTAACGTAACTTTAACCTTAACTTTCACCTTAACACTACCTTAACCTTAACACAAACTTAACCTTAACCTTAACCTTAACCTTAACATTAACCTTACCCTTAACTTTAACATTAACTTCACCCTTAACCTTAACCTTAACCCTAACACAACCTTAACCTTAACCTTAACCTTAAACTTAACCTTAGCCTTAACCTTAACTAAAATCTTAACCTTAACATTAACCTTGCTGTTAACCTTAACCATAACCTAATCTTAACCTAACCTTAACCTTAACAAAACCTTAACCTTAATCTTACCCTTAACCTTAACCTTAACCTTAACACAACCTTAACCTTAATCTTACCCTTAACCTTAACCTTAACCTTAACTAAACTCTTAACCTTAACCTTAACCTTAACCTTAACCTTACCCTTAACCTTAACTATAACCTAGCCTTAACCTTAACCTTAAGCTTAACCCTAACCTAACCTAACCTTAACCTTAACCTTACCCTTAACCATAATCTAACCTTAACCTAACCTTAACCTTAAACTTGACCTTAACACAACCTTAACCTTACCCTTAGCATTAACCTTAACCTTAACCTTAACTAAACCCTTAACCTTAACCTTAACCTTACCCTTAACCTTAACCTTGACCTTAACCTTAACTAAACCCTTAACCTTAACCTTAACATTAACCTTATCCTTAACCTTACCCTTAAACTTAACCTTAACCTTAACTAAACCCTTACCGTTAACTAAACCCTTAACCTTAACCTTAACATTAACATTACCCTTAACATTAAACTTACCCTTACCCTTAACCTAACCTAACCTAACCTAAACTTAACCTTAACCTTACCCCTAACCTTAACCTTAACATTACCTTAACCTAACCCTTAACATTAACCTTACCCTTAACCATAACCTTAACCTTAACCGTAACTATAACCTAACTAAACCTAACCTTAACGTTAACCTTAACCTTAATCTTAAGGTAACACTAACATTAACCTTAACCTTAACCTTAACATTAACCTTAACCTTAACCTTAACTAAACCTTAACCTTAAACTTAACTTTAACCTAACCTCACCTTAACCTTAACCTTAAACTAACCTTATCCTTAAACTTAACCCTAACCTAACCTTCACCTTCACCTTAACCTTGAGCTTAACATTAACGTTAACCTTAACCTTACCCTATCCTTAATCTAAACCTTAACATTAACCTTATTCTTAAGGTTAAGGTTATGGTTAAGGTTATGGTTAAGCTTAAGGTTAATGTTAGGTTTAAGGATATACTAGGTTAGGTTAGGGTTAAAGTTAAGGTTCAGGTTAGGTTAGGTTAAGGTAAGTTTAAGGTAAGGTTATGGATAATGTTAGGTTAGCTTAGTTTAAGGTTAAGGTTAAGGTTAAAGTAAGGTTATGGTTAAGATTAAGATTAATATCAGGGTTAAGGTTAAGATTAATGTTAGGGTTAACGTTAATGTTAAGGTGAGGTTCAAGGTAAAAATGAGGTTAGGATTAGGTTATGGTTAAGGGTAAGTTTAATTTTAAGGTTAAGGTTAAGGTTAAGGTAAGGTTAACCTCACCACTTAATCTTAACCTTAACCTTAACTAAACCCTGAACCCTGACCTAACTTAACCTAAACTTAACCTTAAGCCTAAGTTCAAGGTCAAGGTTAGGTAAGGCTAGGATTAAGGTTAAGGTTAAGGTTAAGGTCACGGTTAAGGTTAAGGTTAGGTGATGGTTAAGGTTAAGGTTAAGGTCAAGGTTAGGCTAGGTTAGGGTTAAGGTTAAGGTTAAGGTCAAGGTCCAGGTCAAGGTTAGGTTAGGTTAAGGTTAAGGTTAAGGTCAAGGTTATATTAAGGTTAAGTTTAAGGTTAAGGTCAAGGTTAGGCTATGTTAGGGTTAAGGTTAAGGTTAAGGTTATGTTATGGTTAAGGTTATGGGGAAGGTTAAGGTTAAGTTTAGGGTTAGGTTAAGGTAAAGGTTAAGGTTAAGTTTAGGTTAGGTTAGGGTTAAGTTTCAACTTAAGGTTAATGTTAGGGTTAGGGTAAGGTTAAGGTTAAGGTTGGGTTAGATTAAGGTTAAGGGTAAAGTTAATCTTAATTTTAAGGGTAAGATTAATGATAACCTTAAATTTATGTTAAGGTTAACGTTAGGTTAGGCTAAGGTTATGGGTAAGGATAATGTTAAGGTTAAGGTTATGTTAAGGATAAGGTTAGGGGTAAGGTTAGGTTCAAGGTTAAGGTTAAGGGTAATGTTAAGGTTACAGTAATGTTAATGTAAGGTTATGGTTAAGGTCAAGGTCAAGGTTAGGTTAAGGTTAAGGTTAAGGTTAAGTTTAGGGTTAGGTTAGGGTTAAGTTTACGATTAGGTTAGGGTTACCTAAGGGTAAGGTTATGGCCTTACCCTAGGTTAAGGTTAAGCTTAAGGTTAGCTTTACCTAACCTTAACATTAACCTTAACCTTAAACATAACCTTACCCTTAACCTTAACCATCACCTATCCCTAACCTTAAAGTTAACCTTAACCTTAACCTAACCTTTACCTTAACCTTAACCTTAACCTTAACCCTAACCTTACCCTTAAACTTAACCATAACCTAACCCTAACCTTTACCTAACCTTACCCTTAAACTTCACCTTAACCTTAACCTTGACCTTAACCATAACCTTACCTTAACCTTAACCTAACCCTAACCTTAACCATAACCTTACCTTAACCTTAGCCTAACCATAACCTTACCTTAACCATAACCTAACCCTAACCTTAACCTAACCTTAACCTTAACCTAAACATTAACCTTACCCTTAACCTTAACCTAAACATTAACATTAACCTTAACCTAACCGTATCCTTAACCTTAACCTTAACCTTAATATTAGCGTTAACATTAACCCTAAACTAACCTAACCTAACCTTAACCTTAATTTTAACTTTAACCTTACCCTTAACCTTAACATTAAACTTAAATTTAACCTTAACCTTAACATTAACCTTACCCTTATCCTTAACATTAGCGTTACCCTCAACCTTACCCTTAACCTTAAATTTAGCCTTAATCTTAACTAAACCCTTAAGCTTAAGCTTAAGCTTAAGCTTAACCCTAACCTTAACATTAACCTTAACCTTAACCTTAACCTAAGCTTATCCTTAACCTAACCTTAACCTTAACCTTAACCTAACGTTAACTTAAACCTAACCTAACCTTAACCTTAACCCTAATCTTAACCTTAACCTAACCTTAACCTTAACCTTATCCGTAAACGTAACCCTAACCTAACCTTAACCTTAACCTTAACCTTAACCTAACCTTAACATTAACCTTAACCCTAACCTAGCCTTAAGCTTGACCTTAACATTACCCCCTTAACCTTGACCTTAACCTAACCTAACCCGAACATAACACTAACCTCAGTGTTAACCTTAACCTTAACCTTAACCTTTCCTTAACTTTCACCTAACCTTAACCTTAACCTTAACTAAACCTTAACCTTGACCTTAACCTAACCTAAATCTAACCTTAACACAACCTTAACCTTAACCTTGACCTAACCTTAATACAACCTTAACCTTAACCTAAACCTTACCCTAACCTTAACCTTGACCTTACCCTTAACCTTAGCCTTGACAAAACCCTAACCCTAATCTTACCCTAATGTTAACCTTGACCTTACCCTTAACCCTAACATTAACCTTAGCCTTAACCTTAACCTCTATGTTAAACTTAATCCTAACCTTAATCTTACCCTTACCCTTGAACTTAACCTTAACCTTACCCTAACCTTAACCTTAACCTTGACCTTGACCTTGACCTTGACCTTGACCTTAACTTTAACCTTAACCTTACCCTAACCTTAACCATAACCTTACCTGACCTTACCATCATCTTAAACTAACCTTAACCTTGAACTTAATCTTAAGATTAATTTAAGCTTAGGTTAAGGTTAAGCTTAAGTTTAGGTTAGGTTAGGGGTAAGGCTAAGGTTAAGGGTTTAGTTAATGTTATGTTTAAGGTTAAGGTCAAGGTTAAGGTTAGGTTAGGTCAGGGTTAAGATTAAGTTTAAGGTTAAGGTTAAGGGTAAGGTTAGGTTAAGGTGAAGGTTAAGGTTAAGGTTAAGGTTAAACTTAAGGTTAACGTTTATGCTAAGGTTAAGATTAAGATTTAGTTAAGGTTAAGATTTAGGTTAAGGTTGGTTAAGTTTAGGGTTAAGGTTAAGGTCATGGTCAAGGTAAAGGTTAAGTTTAAGGTTAAGGTTAAGGTTAAGGCTAACATTAAGGGTTTAGTTAAGGTTAAGGTTAAGGTTAACATTGAAATTAACATTAGGTTATGGTCAAGATTAAGGTAAGTTAAGGGTTTAGGTTAATGTTAGGTTAGCGTAAGGCTAAGGTTAAGGTACGATTAAACTTAAGGTTGAGGTAAAGGTTAACACTAAGGTTAAGTTAGGTTAAGGTTAAGGTTAGGTTAAGGTTAAGGTTAACCTTAGTGTTACTTTAAGGTTAAGGTTGTTACATAGCATTTTGTCACCATCTCTGCAATCCCTCGTCCCGTGCATTGGAGGACTATTCCCGTGACCTGTGAATAGTAAAATGTCCTGAAAACACCTTGATGGTATCCTTCTGCATAAGGGCAAGAATTCTCTTGAACAAAATTTCCTCTGGAAAACCCTAAAAACCCATGTTTTCACATTGGCGCGGGTAGCCAGTTCATCCCTCGCACCAATGGGGAAAATGCACACTATTGGGTGCGCCAGCTAGCGCTCTGTCCTTGTGTTTCACTCGCACTAAGCCTATTAAGGAATTTTTTTTAACAATAGAAGGTGGAATTTTGATTCTAACAACTCCAGAACGGATCACCAAAATGAGGTTGGGTTATTTGCCTCCATATCTCCCTGATTAGGAAGTGGTTTTCCACCTCTCATGTAACCTTCCTAAGAGATAAGACTCTCCCCCATGATTATAGGGAGCCTAACCTCTCTTTCTCCCTCTATAAAAGCCTTCCCTCTCCATTTGCTAGCTAGCCAAATATTTTGGAAGAAAACTATAGCTGAGAAACTATTGAAAGAAGAGCTAAGGAGAACCCCATAAGAGAGAGAGCCTTGTCTAAATTCCTGACGAGCTTTGTGAGACACGCTCCGCTGGAAGCCCTGCCAAAGGAAGAACGCGACGTCGAAACTCGGTTGTAATGTTTCTTTCACATTTTAATATATGCTCGACTACGTTATTGATTCCATTGTTGAATTTCTTATCTGTGTAATTCAATTTAGTTAAATCCTTTCCAAATGATTGATAGTTACATGTTTGAATTATTACGTTGTATGCCGTCGTTTCTTCTCTACATGTGTACAGGTGTACGAACACGGTGAGCGAAAGGATTATGATATGTCAAGCTAGGAATGGGAAGCAGCACTTCTTCTTCGACAACAGCAGCGTAGGATTTGAGGTAGTCTATCTATCATAGCTTTGTCTTTTGTAACTAGGAATCGGTATCGTAGCGTGTTTTGTTTGTTGTTAGACCCACTCTAGGGCTAGTGGGATCGCCTTTGTCCATAGAGGGGATTTACCTCTCCAATAAATTGGTGACTTCGATGGGGATCCATGGGAGTTGGTCCTTTCTCTGTTGGTTTTTTTTTGGCTTTTCATTTGATTAGTCTACTTTTCCGGTTCACCTTCCTTGGATTTAAACCCCTGTTCAACCCCCAGAAGACTAGATCTAGTCTCTGTTTGTCCATCTTCATAAGTTTCTAGGGTAAACTTGATCGACACGGTTATACCTTTGACAGTCGCACCAAATGGTGCTAGTTACTAGTTAGGCACCCGTACCATCCGCTGTTTGGCACATATTACAGCCAAACAGGTGCGCCAACCTTGCTTGGTTTTAGGGTTTGCCTGTTCTTGGGCTCTCTGAGCTTGACTTTTGGTCCTAGGTTGTTTTTTCTGATTCATTGAATGCTTTGAAGTCATTTTTTATTGTGTTTAGCCCTTGTCCTCCAGTTGTTTGCCCTTTTCTATCAGTTTTTCATTTTAGCCCTAGGGCTTCTAGGTGCTTCAGTGTGTTGAGCCTCCCGTGGGAGTTTTGGGTCTTTTATTTCTCGGTCAACTTTGTTGTTGCTTATTTGCATTCATCTTACTGAATCCCATTGAATCATTGCATTTATTTAGTGATTGTTCTCTCTTTTATTTCAATTTCACTTTGTGTTGCTCCAAGCCTAGATCACACGGTTTGTTTGAGTCTCTTTCAAGATTTTTCTTCGCTTTGAGGGATTTCGTCATTGGTTTGAGTCTTGATTGCATTTGTTTGAGTTGAGTGAACTTGTTTGGTTTCAACTCTCTCTTTACCATTCTCAAATTAATGTTCTCATTATTTTTTCATTTATTTAGTGCATTTGATCTAATATATTGAAAAATACAAAAAAAAAATAAAATTCATTTTGATTGGCATTGTGGAAATTGAAATTTTTTTCACATTACTAGCATTCAATAATTCTAGAGTAAATTTTTCTAGTTTCATTAGTTTGAATTGAAAGCAATAGTGGATGTTTTTGTGTGTTCATTTTGCTATAATTTGAAAGCTCTCAACTCTCCCGTAGATAGCTCTTCATTGAACAAAACGATATTTTCTGGCATGTAGTTTGCATCTAGAGGTTTTATGAGATCCAACAATTGATAGGGCCTTGAAATCGAAACGTAAATTGAATATCAACTTTAAAATTTACTAAATTAACCTAAGGCAGCATTGAAACTTAATGGAACATCTAGTAGTCTAAGGCAGAGACATGTTCTGTCATTTTTAAGCCTAGTAGCTGTCGCTCGCCATCTGGCTTTAGACAGCGCTAGTACGGACTTGTGCTCCTCATACTATTGCGTATATAAAGGGATACCCCATTAGGTTTCAAATTCCTTATCCATAGGAATCTGAGTCTGACGCCTTTTACCCATGATACACCGGACACAACATTTGGGGAGATTACCTGCATGTACGTTAATTCCTTGTTTGATTTTTTTTTCATTTTTACCAAGGTGTATATGGCAGTTCACAAGTATCTGGTACACCCATTTACCTAGATTACCAGAGCAGTCACTTTGATCTTTACTGACTCCCTAAATTTGAAAATATCATCGCGCTCTTGTCCTTTGAAGCTCGTGTCCAACCTAAATGTGATAGAGTCATGTTTTTCTTGTTTCTCAACTCTTAAAACATGAAACAGTAGAGTTTTCTTTCAGTTTCTTAAAAATTAATCACCCATGAAATATTCCTGGTTATAATTTTTGTCCTTAGTGTTTTATTTCAAGGTCATTTCTGATGGCAATTTTTCCAGAGTTTTCCAATCAAGGAGTCCCCTCTGAAGGGAGTCCTATTTGTTTTTCTGCTTTAGGAAATATTGGTGCTCCTTATATGGCCACATTATCCCTCCCTAGGTTAATTGTTGGGTTGCCTGTTTGGTTGTTTTCAACCTCCCTAGTCTCAAGTGTCCTGGCTACCGTACCATCCACTCCTCCGCCTGAGTAATGCCATGTTGATTCCAAGGTGGGCCTCTCCCCTTCTTTGCCTATTTCTTTGTCCTCATCTTCTACTTCGGCTGGTGAAAGTTTGGATTCTAGTACCCAGGTGGCTAGAAGAAGAAGAAGAAGACTAAGAAGAAGAAGTCAGATAAGCAAGAGGCTAATTTTGCAGTTGTTACTTCCAAAAAACCTGCTCTCGATGAAACTCCTAACCCTCCATGGAAATTTAAGTTTCCTTGAATGTTGTGCTAGGAAAAACATCTTCTTCAAGATTGCCATGGCATTCTCAAGGTGCTTGAAGTATGGTCTGATGGTCGTCCACCGTTTCCTTTGGCTTCTGGAAGTCATGTTGGTACCACATCCTCGACTAGTGCTAATAAGACTCGTAAGAAACATGGTAAGGTTACCAATCCCTGTAAGTTGTGTGAAGGGCATCATCCCATTCACATTTTTCCATACATGGATGAAGCCAAGAGAGTGTTGGAAAACCCTATTGTTTCTACACCTTGCCTTCCGGTTGGTTACTAGAAGCTTTCTTCAAGTCCTCCACTATTTGATTCAAAAATTGGTCAAGAGTCATCCTTGGTCGATCCCGCTCCCTCGGAAATTCAAATTGAAGAATCCGTTCCTAACCAATCATTGGACGTGGCATCAGTTGACTTGATCCCGTCTATGGTTCATCAAGTATTTTTCGTCGAGAGTGGATCTAATCCCCCTCATTTTCTTCTTGTTTCATCAGATTCTTCGGACTTGGAGAAATTTTCTTCTGTCCCTGTAGGTCAAGAAGTTTCTCCCCCTACTCCTGAGATGGAGATCTAGGAAGATGCTCTTCTTGCTTCGGTAACACCGAGGGAAAACCATCTCAGTCTGATGGTATCCCCTCCAAGTAGTTTGGTCACTTCCTTTGATTGGATTCAATTTTCTGGATACCACCTTCCGTCTTATGTGCCTTTCGAGATAACAGTACAAATATTTTATCTGGTCATACCCAATACCATTATAGATGAAGGCACGTCTATTAGTATTATATCTTCCACTACTTGGCAAGCTTTTGGTTCTCCACCGCTTATGCCTGTTACATAGAATCTGTTGGCTTTTAACAGAGGAACCAGTCAACTGTTAGGGATCCTTCCGAAGTTGCATGTTACTTTGGGAGGGAAAACTGTACATATGGACGTGATGGTTGTTCCTGGCCCCTTGGACTTTAATTTACTCTTGGGCCGCGATTATACTTATGCCATGGGAGCGCTTGTCTCCTCCCTCTTTCGTGTGATGTGTTTTCCGCAACAAGGTCAGATCATGACCATCGATCATCTTGCATTCTTTGGTCCGGATATGGAAGCTAGTCCCCCATCATCCCTGCCAGATCTTTCACCGTCGGTTCTGTCATCCCTATCACATGTCAATTATGTGGCTACCTGTCCTATGCCCGTATTCAGTAATAGTACCATTGTACATCATGTGCTGGGGGCATTGGGTCCAAACTTCCAAGATTTTTTCCTTCCATCGGATAGGAAAATCTTGGAAGCTTTGAATTCTTATTCATTATGATGAGGTCTATCAGAGCAAGGTTCATTTTCTTGTGTCAAGCTCCTTCAAAAATGAAACAAGGTCTTCAGATCATGGTTCATTTGCTTGTGTCAAGCTCCCTAAACCATGAAACAAGGTCTGTTGGAGCATGGTTCGTCTTCTTGTGTCAAGCTCCTTAAACAATGAAACAAGGTCTGTCGAAGCAAGGTTCGTTTTCTTGTGTCAATCTCCTTAAAAAATGAAATAAGGTCTGTCAGAGAAAGGTTTGTTTTCTTGTGTCAATCTCCTTAAAAAATGAAACAAGGTCTTCGGAGCATGGTTCATCTACTTGTGTCAAGCTCCTTAAACCATGAAACAAGGTCTGTTGGAGCATGGTTCATCTGCTTGTGTCAAGCTCCATAAAAAATGAAACAAGGTCTATCAGAGTAAGGTTTGTTTTCTTGTGTCAAGTTCCTTAAAAAATGAAACAAGGTCTGTCGGAGCATGGTCCATCTACTTGTGTCAAGCTCCTTAAACCATGAAATAAGGTCTCTTGGAGCATGGTTCATCTACTTGTGTCAAGATCCTTAAACCATGAAACAAGGTCTTCGAAGCAAGGTTTATTTTCTTGTGTCAAGCTCCTTAAAAAATGAAACAAGCTCTTCCGAGGACGGTTCGTTTACTATGTAAACCTCGTTAAAAAATGAATTCGGAGCTGAGGATAGTTCTTTTAATGTGTCAACCTCGTTAAAACAATGAAACACTTCCCTTTTCAATTTGATTCTTTGATCAGATCTCGTAAAATCCTAGTCCAGTCTTTCTCAGATCTCGTGCTTTGAAGCTTCACTCCATCTACCTTTCATACGAATTGAAGCTTGGGGGGCATGTACCTCGAATTGAGTCATCATGTTGGGGGCATGCTTAATTTTTCAAGCATATTTTATTTTCGTTTCAAGCTTGTGTAAAATTCCCATTTTACCTCTCTTGATTGCTTTTTTATCAGCCTGTTTTGCCAGATGAGCCTTGGTTTTCTCATTCCACCGTCACTATCTGCTTAGCTGATCATATGCCTTCACTTGGATGTTTTATGCATTCCTGAGGAACCACTGCAATGAGTTGTCTTTTTAGCCATCCTGTTGACCATTATTTATTCTGAGCAGTTCCACCATTACTCAAACCAGTTGCTACCCTTTATACCACTCATTCCTCCAGGTGGAGTCACCTTTCAGCTCTATTCTGACTCTCTAAAACTGAAAAGATTGCCAAGTCGCTTGTCGTTTTGAGCTTGTTAGATTAGCTATGAAATGAAATCTACCTAGTATACGTTTACCCCTTTTTTGGGCTGGGATAGATTATTTACGAAAAAGGAATACCCTAGCCTATCGTGACTAGGAGGTTCTCTCAGACATAGTTTTCTACCTTTTCAGATCTGTGGGACTATCTACGAAAAGGGATTTCTAGAGTTTTCTTTTCCATTGTCTTTTCAAACTCTCTAAATATGAAAATATTCTGAGTTCTTCCTTTGTCAGACTCGTTAAAAACTAATGAAATCGGACTCCATCGTAATGACGTTACTCAAGTTCCGCCTTCCTAGGGCTCGTTAAATGTACTAGTTTTGATTTTTCCGAAGGAAAAACTTATATCGCAAGAATATGCTATCCCCTTCAAGCTTGTTTTCAAAAAATAATTGGGGTGCTCACCAAAAATGGTGGAGGAAAATGGAACCAGTATCATAGCCGTTTCGGCAGTATGTCGCTCTTGAACATGGCACTTGTCTTCATTCGTGTCGGGTTGGGGACATCTCATTTTGTTATCTACTTACCTTCATGGGTTTGGGTAATCTCTTTTGAATGCTCATTTGCTCTTTTCCACATCACCATGACCTCAAATCCCATGATGTCAAATACTTCCAAATCCAATGTCATCCCACCGATATGTTCAAGAGAAGTTGGCCTCTGCAGTTTTCAACCTCCCTCTGATTCTCTGTTGGTCTTGATTCACAAACATCATGTTCCTCTATCTCGTGTCGATGATGTGGGAAAAATTATGGCCCACCTTTGATCAAGGTCACTTCCTATTGACTTCAGCTCATTACCCAGGAAGCTGATCCAGAGACTCCCTTCAGGTACCTTGGAGCCTGCATGCCTCAATGGTAGGTTCTTTGCATTCAATGCAAGGTTGTCATTATTAGCCTTCGATCAGATGATTCTGCAGGTGTTAGACACCAGCTCACTGTTCACATTCTGTAGATTGTAACTTTGTACCTTGAGATCAATTTTCATTATTAGTGGTTTCTCTCACGTCTGTTAATGACTTGCATTATTGGCTGGTGATCAGACGATGTTCTTGCATGTTCGACTTCAGCTCACATATTCGCATGCTCGAACTTGTACTATGTTTGGGTCAAGATGGAGCGCAAGACCCTAGATTTTGTCTGATATACATCCAAGCTGTAGGTTCTTTGTGGATTATTATGATTTATTACATGAATCATTTGATTGGATGGTTGCGACCATACTTGAGTCTACTTGTTGATCCTTATTTACTAGATGGCTGCGTCCATACCTTGGATCCCAGTTTTTGTACACTCTATTATGGATGGCTGCACCCATGCCACATATCAAGTATTAGAGATATCCATTGTATTTGTATTCACAGATTTTTAGATGGTAGTGTTTTCAGTTGGGCGCGTTCTCATAAATCATTTCACCCCTCCTTCTCTCTTGGACCTCATTCTTTAGAGGGCATCTGTTACACAACATTTTGTAGTTGTCCCTGCAATCCCTTGTCCTGTACATTGGAGGACTATTCCCATGACCTATGAATAGTAAATGTCTTGAAAACACCTTGATGGTATCCTTCTGCATAAGGGCAAGAATTATCCTGAAGAACATTTCCTCTGGAAAACCCTAAAAACCCATGTTTTGGCATTTGTGCGGGTAGCCAATTCATCCCTCGCACCAATGGGGGAAATGCACACTAATGGGAGCACCAGCTGGCGCTCTGTCCCTATGTTTCACTCATGCCAAGCCTATTAAGGAATGTTTTTTAACAATGGAAGGCGGAATTTTGATTCTAACAACTCTAGAACGGATCACCAAAATGAGGTTGGGTTGTTTGCCTCTAGATCTCCTTGATTAGGAAGTGGTTTTCCACCTCTCATGGAACCTTCCTAAGAGATAAGACTCTCCCCCATGATTATAGGGAGCCTAACCTCTCTTTCTCCCTCTATAAAATCCTGCCCTCTCCATTCGCTAGCTCGATGAACATTTGGGAAGAAAACTATAGCTGAGCGACTATTGAAAGCAGAGGTAAGGAGAACCACGTAAGAGAGAGAGCCTTATCTAAATTCCTGATGAGCTTTGTGAGACATGCTTCGCTGGAAGCATTTCCAAAGGAAGAACGCGACGTCAAAACTCGGTTGTAATCTTTCATTCACATTTTAATGTATGCTCTACTATGTTATTAGTTCGACTATTGTATTTCTTATCTGTGTAATGTAATTTAGTTCAATCCTTTCAGACTAATTGATAGTTACATGTTTTAATTATTAAGTTTTATGCCGTTGTTTCTTCTCTGCATGTGTACAGGTGTCCAGAAGCGGTGAGCAGAAGTATTTTGATCTTTCAAGATAGGAACAGGAAGCAACACTTTTTCTTTGACAACAACAGCGTAGGATTTGAGGCAGGCTATCTATCGTAGCTTTGACTTTTGTAACTAGGAATCAGTATCGTAGCTTGTTTTGTTTGTTTCTAGACCCACTCTAGGGCTAGTGCGATCGCCTCTATCTGCAGAGGGGATTTACCTCTCCAACAAAGTTCAAGGTTAAGGTTAACACTAAGGTTAGGGTTATGTTATGGTTAAGGTTAAGGTCAGGTTAAGGTCAGGTTAAGGTTAAGGTTAACCTTAACCTTAACTAAACCCTTAACCTTTACCTAACCTTTACCTTAACCTGACCTTAACCTTAACCTTAAGGTAACACAAAGGTTAATGTTAAGGGTTTAGTTAAGGTTAAGGTTAAGGTCAAGGTTAAGGTTAATGTTAAGGTTAAGGGTAAGTTTAATGTTAATGTTAAGGGTTTAGCTAGGTTTAAGGTTAAGGTTAAGGTCAGGTTAAGGTAAAGGTTAAGGTTAAGGTTAATGTTAAGGTTAAGGGTTATGGTTAAGGTCAAGGGTAAGGTTAATGTTAGGTTAAGGTTAGGTTAAGGGTTTAGTTAAGGTTATGGTTAGGTTAGGGTTAAGGTTAAGGTTAACCTTAACCTAACCTTAACCTTTACCTTACCCTAACCTAGCCTAACCTAACCTTAACATTGACCTTAACCTTAACCCTAACCTAACCTTAACCTTGACCTTAACCTTAACCTTACCCTTAACCTTAACATTAACCTTAACCTTAACCTTACCTTAACCTAACCTTAACCTTAACCTTAACGCAACGTTAACCCTGACTTAACCTAAACGTTATATTTAACCTTTACCTAACCTTAACCATAACCTTAACCTAACACTATGGTTAGCCTTAACGTTAAACTTAACCTAACAATAACCTTAACCTTAACCATAACCTTACCTTAACCCTAACCTTAACCTTGACCTTACTTTAACTTGACCTTAACCTTAAACTAACCTTAAATTTAAGGTTGAGGTTAAGGTTAAGTGTTTAGTTAATGTTAAGGTTAATGTTAAGGTTAAGGTTAGGTTAAGGTTAACGTTAAGTTTAAGGTATGGTTATGGTTTAGGCTAAGGTTAGGGTTAAGGTTATGTTAAGGTTAAGGGTAAGGTTAAGGATAGGTTATGGTTAAGGTTAAGGTTATGGTTAAGGTAAGGTCAAGGTTAAGGTTAGGTTAAGGTTAATGTCAAGGTTAAGGTTAAGGTTAGGTTAGGTTAGGTTAGGGTTAAGGTTAAGGTTAACACTGAGGTTAGGGTTAGGTTATGGTTATGGTTAAGGTTAATGTTAAGGATAAAGGTAATTTTAATGTTAAGGTTAAGGTTAAGGTTAAGGTCAAGTTTAAGGTTAAGGTTAAGGTTAAGGTTAAGGTTAGGTTAAGGTTAAGGTTATGGTTAAGGTTAGGGTTAGGGTTAAGGGTAAAAGTAAGGTTAAGGTTAAGGATAAGGGTAAGGGTAAGGGTAAGGGTAAGGTTAAGGTTAGGGTTAGGTTAAGCTTAAGGTTAAGGTTAAGGTTAAGGTTAGTGTTAAGGTAAGGTTAAGTTTAAGGTTAAGGTTAATGTTAGGTTAAGGTTAACTTTAATATTAACCATAGTGTTAGGTTAAGGTTAGGCCTAAGGTTAAGGTTAGGTTAAAGTTAAGGTTAAGTCAGGTTAAGTCAGGGTTAAGGTTACGTTAAAGTTAAGGTTAAGGTTAGGGTTAAACTTAAGGTTAGGTTAGGGTGAAGGTTAAGGTTTAACTTAAGGTTAGGTCAAGGTTAAGGTTAGGTTAAGGTTAAGGTTAAGAGTAAGGTTAAGGTTAAGGTTAACGTTAAGGTTAAACTTAGTGTTACCTTAAGGTTAAGGTTAAGGTTAAGGTTAACACTTAGGTTAGGGTTAGGTTAGGGTTAGGTTAGATTATGGTTAAGGTTAAGGTTAAGGTTGTGTTATAAGTTAGGGTTAACCTTAAACTTAACTAAACCTTTAACCTTAACCTTAACCATAACTTAACCTTAACCTTTACCTTACCCTTGCCTTTAACCTTAACCTTAACCTTAACCTTAACGGTTACGTTAGTTTAATTTTAAGGTTAAGGTAGGTTAATGTCAAGTTCAAGGTTAAGGTTATGGTTAAGTTTAAGGTTAAGGTTAAGGTTAAGGATAAGGATAAGGTTATTTAAAGGTTAAGGTTAAGGTTAGGGTAAAGTTTAAGGTTAAGTTTAACGTTATGGTTATGGTTAAGGTTAATTTTAGGGTAAGGTTAAGTTTAAGGTTAAGGATTTAGTTAAGGTTAGGGTTGTGTTGAGATTAATGTTAAGGTGGAGGTTAAGGTTGGGTTAGGTTAAGGTTAAGGGTTAATTTTAATTTTAAGGTTAATGTATGGTTAAGGTTAATGTATGGTTAAGGTTAAGTCTGAGGTTAAGGTTAAGGTTAAGGCTAATTTTAATGTTAAGGTTAAGGTTAAGGTTAATTTTAATTTTAAGGTTAAGGGTAAGGTTAAGGTCAAGGTTAATGTTAGGTTAATTTTAAGGTTAGTTTAAGGTTAAGGTTAAGTGTAAGGTTAAGGTAAGGGTATGGTTAAGGTTGGGGTAAGGTTAAGGTTAACCTTAGTGTTATCACAAAATTTCACTTGATTGGCTGGTAATCATACAACTTCATGTAACTATTTCAAACCAACTTGTAACTAAAGCTTATCCTCTTTAGTATGAGAGGGCTCTCTCAAAAAGGGTTAATGATATTTGATTATGATGAAACTAGATGGCTAACTCTACTTGGAAAATAAATTTCTTGTGATGTGTGTAGGTTGAAAAGAGTATAATTCTGCAATCATTGGGCTTATGGAGTAAAAAAATTCATTATTTCAGTGGTAAGTTAACTTAACATGGAAGCTGAGGTAGGTAATAGTTTTTAGTAGAGGTAAATCACACATGAAACATGGAATAACATAGCCAATTCATCAAAAATGAAGTCAAAGCATACACCTATGAATTCCGAGTATTAAAGATGAAAACCATTGCAAATGGTACACATAGAAAGTATAGATAAAATAAGCACTAAAAACTCCATGATAATCTCAGGTTAGTCAAGTAAAAGTCCTCTTTATTACTGAAAACAATCAAATTACATAAAGCTGCAGTATTGCCAAAAAATCTCCAACCCTTTACAAATTCGAATATTTTCCCTTTAATAGACTTGTTACATGAGAGATGATCTGCCTCTTGGCTAGATTCATCAAACTTTTCCTAATGACACCTTGCAAAATAGGAAAACATGTGCTTTAATGAGAATATGACAACTACACTATGAAACAGTCCTTTTCCTAATAGGACTCAAACTGCTACTTATTACATCAACTACCTTATCTCTAAAAATAGTTACATATTTGACAACTAATCCTTCACATGTTTGAATAGGTTGTGACAGAACTCATCACTACATGACATCTTAATTTTCCTCCTCCAAATATGGAAACAAACCCTATTTTTAAGGAAAACTGGTCCTTATCTTCAATGAATGGTTTGGCTGATGAGTTGTCTTCATCTCATAGTCTTCAAGTCTTGGATGACTACTGACATAATCCTTTGACCCTTTGAAAGTATCCACCTATCCAAAAATCCCCAAAGACATGCTCATTAACCTTCAAAAGAACACTCTATGAAAGTATGATAGTTTCGTAGCATACATAAAATGCCCTTTGCCATCAAATTTTCTGATTCTTTCCTTTTGCATTGTGTTCATTATGCCTTGACACATCCTCCATATCATTGCCTCCCCTTAAAAGTTACCCAAATTGATTTTTGAAGAAAAAATAAAGCTATAGGTGGTTTCGCAGTGTTTTCTTGGCTTCAAGCCTATGAAACACTATGAAACTACTGAAAACTATGTAAATTCCATATTTTTTCTTAACTTCAAAAATATTCCTTCGAGATGTATGAAATTTGTTTCCAACATGCCATTTACCATTCAAAACATAAACCAGCTCAAACTAGGACTCTTGAGGTGTTTCTTCCTCATTGATGATGAGTTGAGCTATTAGCTCCTCAACTACTGTCATTTTTAGGCCCTTCTTCTCCAACTCCTCATGGATTAGTTCTAACTATTCTTAGAGGTCTTTAACTTGATCTTTCAGTATTTTGCTGGTAGATTTCAAATGAAAGTTCATTCTTCTGAAATGATTCACCTATGTTCCTAATGGCATAGTCCATTTGATTAATTGTTATGTGTTGTCTAGGGTCTTTGATACACTGTCAACCTGCTCTTCCCAAACCTCTTTCATCTTTTCAAACTGAATCTTTTGGATATTATGCTTCCTTGCCTCCTTCTTCGTGATAACTATTTCATGATTAGCCAACTTCAATTTTTCTTCAAGGTGTTCAAACTCTTTTTTTTCAATTACTTTCTCCTTTCCTTTCTTTGGCTTGCTAACTGTATCTTTCTCTGTAGGTGTTGAAATATCAATAATTCCTTGTCGTAACTTGACAGTGTCAGTGACTAGATGAACTTCTTTGCTACTCTCCAAAAGTTTTCTAGCATGCCTTTTCATGGGCTTCCTAGCCTGGAACATAAAACTTGCATCCTCACCTTCAAAATCTAACTTCTTTGTAGATTTAGCTTTCTTGAAGTTATGTCCAACTTCATTTATATCCTTAGTCTAGAATATAGGAGTCTCTTCAATATAAATGGCATGTAATATGTCTTCTAAATTTCCTTTATCCACTGTTTTGTCTTCTAAAGCCATTGTTTGACTCCTTGAAATCCTTTTTCTTCCTTGTTTACTCACAGCTTGCTCTTGTTTTGCAAGTTTGCTCATTGTTGACTTCTGTTTTGAAGGTGAAATAGTGGGTGTATCAAATATTTGCAACTGTTCTATTTCCATCATGACTGGTTCACTTTGTTCTGCCACTAAAGGTGATGGCATACCCCTAGATTTAGAAGTTCTTATAGGGGTAAGGGTATCCATTTCAAAACCACTAACAAACAGGAAAGAAGCCCAGCCTCTACCTAGTCTTCGTAGCTCATTTAAAACAAGAAATTTTATTAAACCATGATGAAACAATGAGGTTTCACTTCCTTCAGATTTTGCTTGAACTTTATCTACCATTTTTGCTAAAATTTTGTGTAAGTAGAAAGGAAAATTAGGATATATCTTACTAGCAAAGTGTAGGAGAAGCTTGAAATGGTACAAATAGACTTTATGGTATCTCCCTTCACAAGTGAAATATTTATGGATGATAAGAAAAATTTGAGAAATTATCCTTCATGCAGCTCCTTGGAATGGCATTTGTAAGGTCCATTTCACTATTTTCTGGCTTGATAAACTATTTGCACTCCTCCATGTTGAATTTGAACCCTTTGAACCATTTTTCTTGTCCCCTTGGAATCCCTGTTGCTGCTGCAATGATCTCTGGTGTAATGGTGAGATTTAGCATCCCCACATTAGTAGTTTTTCCATTGAAGTTTAGGAAAAATTCTTTAGAAACCTGTACATGACAACCTTGTAGTATTTCACAAAACTGTAAACATCGTATCCTTCTGAAGAATTCTACAGTTGTTGGGCCTTCATTTATCAAGTTCATATCTGATGGCTCATATATGAGACATTTTCCACCCTTATTTGTCTTTCTTTTTGCAGCCATAGTTTCTTTAGTATCTTCTCTGCCTCGCTTGATAATTTTCTACCTCGCTTGATCAGTGATATCCGCAATCCTTTGAAAGAAACCAGCCACAGCTTGGCCTCAATTAAACATCTCTCCAGACCTCAAAAACACGCAAAGAAGAAATGGAGAATGACAAATGACTCAATTTGGAAAGATTTTGAAGTTAAATGAACACTCATATCATAATGATGACTCATGCATGCTTAAAATGGTGATGATGACTTCAGCCTTGACTATGTACCTTGATATTTACCCTAACTGACTCGAATAGCATCTAACTTATCCTTTTCAAATCATTTTCTGACACCTAACAGTTAATTTGACATGACAGATAGGAAAACTTATTTTCATAGCATTTCTAGTGTAATTCTGGGCCTTTTCGCTATGAAAGTATTAGTGGTTTCCTAGATAAAAGTGCATTTTTTCTCTGTATTGCGCTATGAAAGTGTGGTTTCTTGGCCTAAATGACACTTTCGGTGCTATAACCTTAGGAATTGAAAAAATTCAAAAAATCATGATTGATCTGACATGAGAGGATTTGAATGAGGGTGGGTTTAGACCTTAGTATAGACTAAATAACAAAAAATTAAAATTTTCCTTGACCAAGTAATGAAAAATGAATCCTATAACCCTACCTTTGACACATGAACCTATATGACTTTGTCAAATGATGCTTCATTTTTTGAGTGATAACAATTAGTGTTACAAGGTTAAGGTAAATATTAAGGTTAGGTTAGGGTTAAGGTTAAAGTTATGGTTAAGGTTAAGTTTAAGTTTTAACTTAATGTTAGGTTACAGTTAAGGGTAATGTTAAGGTTAGGTTAAGGTTAATGTTAGGCTAAGGTAAGGTTAGGGAAAGGTTAAGGTTAAGGTTAGGTTAAGGTTAATGTTAAGGTTAAGGTTAAGGTAGGTTAGGGTTAAGGTTAAGGGTTTAGTTAAGGTTAACCTTAGTGTTACCTTAAAGTTAAGGTTAATGTTAAGGTTAAGGTTAAGGTTAAGGTTAACACTGATGTTAAGTTTCGATTATGGTAAAGGTTAAGGGTAAGGTTAAGGTTAAGGTAAGGGTAAGGTTAAGGTTAACCTTAGTGTTACCTTAAGGTTAAGATCAAGGTTAAGGTTAGGTTAGGTCAAGGTTAAGGTAAGGTTAAGGTTAAGGTTAAGGTGAAGATCAGGTTAAGTTTGTGTTAAGCTTAAGGTTAAGGTTAGGGTAAGGTTAACGTTAAGGTAATTTTAAGGTTAAGGTTAAGCTTAGGTTAAGATTAAGGTAAGGTTAATGTTAGGTTAAGGTTAAGGTATGGTTAAGGTTAGTGTTACACCAATTTTTTGGTCATCTAACTCATTATCATTAGATGAACCCAAGTACACCATGTAAGACCAATTTTACCCTAAGTAAAATTGCTTTCACCATATCAAATAACATTTGTCCATATTTCATGGTCATATTTAACCCAAAACAAGGAAATTAACTAAATAAATCATTATTTATTTAATTATTTCCCAGGAATAAATTATTTAAACCATTATTTAATAATATTCCTAGTTAAATTTGACTAAATCATTTTTAAATAATTAAATAAATCATTATTTATTTAATTATATCCCCATCATCTACATAAAATAATAAATAAATCATTTATTTATTTATTGTTTATAAATAAAGGAATTGACCCAAGTGAAAAGACCTTTTCCCTCCAACAAATATAATAAAATATTCCTAAGGGGTGATTCTAGAATTTGATTAATAATATTTTATTCATACACTGAGTTCTAGAACACCCCAATATTTTGTTATAAATAGAAGGGTTTTCCCCATTCATTAGTCACCTCCATTGCATTAGATCACACTAGATATACTCTTGGTCACCATTTTCCTTTTTTGCCTTGTGAGCTCCCATTGAGTTCTACGTTTGTCTGGGTTTTCTACCACAATAAGAGAGAGGAATTTTAGATCTGAAACACTGAGGACTTTCAAGAACCCATCCCATTGAGGAGAACCGGAAAACACCTTTATTGTTTTCCTCTCAGGTGCCCCATTCTTTCATATAATATAATATAAAATTATTTTAAATGCATTGTTCTTGTCTTTTCTATTGGATGCATGGAGCCATATTATATTTTATCTGCTTAATGTCTTTTGTGCTTAGATCTGGATTTGTGCAGCAAACTTAAAGATATTTTGTAGCCATAATCGATGTTAGGGCTATTTGTTATGCATAGCTAAAGTGATATTTTACGATGAAAGATTCATACTAACAGTTAGGTTAGGTAAGGTTAAGGTTAAGGTTAGGTAAAGTAAGTTTAATGTCAAGGTTAAGATTAACATTGACGTTAAGGTTAGGCTATGGTTAAGGTAAGTATAATGTTAAGTTTAAGGATAGGTTAAGGTCAAGTTAAGGTAAGGTTAAGAATAGGGTTCAGATTAAGGTTAAGGTTAAGGTTAAGGTTAACGTTAAGGTTAGGTAAGTTAAGGTTAAGGTTAACACTAAGGTTAGGGTTAGGTTATGGTTAAGGTAAGGTTAATGTTAAGTTTCAGGGTAATAAGGTTAACACCGAGGTTAAGGTTAAGGTTATGGATAAGGTTAGGTTAAAGTTAAGGTTAAGGGATTAGTGAAGGTTAATGTTAACGTTAAGGGTAATAAGGGGTTAAGGGTTTAATCTAGGTTAAGTTTAAGGTTATGGTTAAGGTTAAGGTTTATCCTAAGCTTAAACTTAAGGTTAGGGTTAAGGTTAAGGTTAAGGTTAGATTAAGGGTAAGGATAAGGTTAAGGTTAAGGTTAGGGTAAGGTTAAGGTTTGTCCTAACGTTAACCTTAAGCTTAACCTTAAATAAACCCTTAACCTTAACCTTAAGCTTACCCCTAACCTTAACCTTAACATTACCCTTAAACTTAACCTTAACTAAAGGTTAGGTTAGGTTAGTTTTAGGCTAAGGTTAGGTTAAGGTCAGGTTAAGGTAAGGGTAAGGTTAAGGTCAAGGTCAAGTTAAGGTAAGGTTAAGGTTAGGTTAAGGTTAACGTAAGTTTAAGGTTAAGGTTAAGGTCAAGGTTAAGGTAGGTCAAGGTTAAGGGTAACGTTAAGGGTAAGGTTAAGGTCAAGTTAAGGTATGGTTAAAGTTAGGGTTAAGATTAAAGGTTATGGTTAATGTTAAGGTTAAGGGTAAGGTTAATTTTAAGGTTAAGGTTAGGTTAAGGTTAAGGTTAAGATTAGGTTAAGGTTAAAGTTAAGGTTAACAGGTTAGGTTAGGGTTAAGATTAATGTTAAGGTTAATTTTAAGGTTAAGGTTAGGTTAAGGTTAAGGTTAAGGGTTTAGTTAGGGTTAAGGTTAAGGTTAAGGTGAGGTTAAGGTAAGGTTAAGGTTAAGGTTAGCTTAGGTCATGTTAGCGTTAAGGTTACGATTAAGGGTTTAGTTAGGTTATGGTTACGTTAATGTTAAGGTTAAGGTTAAGGTTAATGTTCAGGTTCAGGTTAATGTTACGATTAAAGTTAGGTTCGGCCAATGTTAAGGTTAAGGTTAGGGTAAGGTTAGGGGTAAGTTTATGTTAAGGTTAAGGTTAGGTAAAGGTTAAGGTTAAGGTTAAGGTTAGGTTAGGTTAGTTTAGCTTTAAGGTAAAGGTTACGAGTTTAGTTAGTTATGGTTAGGTTAATGTTAAGGATAGGGTAAAGATTAAGGTTAGGTTAAGGTTAAGGTTAATGTTAAGGTTAAGGTTAGGGTAAGGTTAGATTAGGTTAGGGTTAGGTCAGTGTTAAGATTAAGGTTAGGGTTAGGTCAGTGTTAAGGTTAAGGTTTGGGTAAGGTTAGGGTAAGGTTAGGTAAAGGTTAAGGTTAGGATAAGTTTAATATTAAGGTTATGGTTAAGGTTAAGGTTAAAATTAAGGTTAACCTTAGTGTTACCTTAACTTTAAGTTTAAGGTAAATTTTAAGGTTAAGGTTACTGTTAATATTAAGGTTAAGGTTAACAATGAGGTTAGGGTTAGGTTATGGCTAATGTTAAGGTTAAGGGTAACGTTAATGTTAAGGTTAGGTTTAACACTGAGGTTAGGGTTAGGTTATGGTTAAGGGTAAGGTTAATGTTAATGTTAAGGTTAAGGTTAAGTTTAGGTTAGGTTTATGTTAGGTTAGGGTTAAGTTTAAGATTAAGGTTAAGGTTAAGTTTAAGGGTTTAGCTATGGTTAAGGTTAGGTTAGGTTAAGGTTAAGGTTAGGTTAGGGTTAAGTTTAAGGTTAAGGTTAAGGTTAAGGTTAAAGGATTAGTTAAGGTTAAGGTTAAGGTTAATGTTAGGGTTAAGGTTAAGGTTAAGGTTAAAGGTTTAGTTAAGGTTAAGGTTAAGGTTAACGTTAGGGTTAAGGTTGAGGTTAAGGTTGGGGTTAAGATTAAGGTTAAGGTTAACACTGAGGTTAAGGTTAGGGTTAACCTTAGTGTTACCTTAAGGTTAAGGTCAAGGGTAAGGTTAAGGTGAAAGTAAGGTTAAGGATAAAGTAAAGGTAAAGGTTAAGGTTAAGATCAAGGTTAAGGTTAGGTTAGGGTTAAAGTTAATGTTAAGGGTTAGGTTAAGATCAAGGTTAAGGTTAGGTAAGGGTAAGGTTAATGTTAAGGTTAAAGTTTAGTTAATGTTAAGGTTAGTTTAAGGTTAATGTTAAGGTTAGGTTAAGGTAAGGTTAGCCTAACCTGCTTATTAGGGTTAGGTTATGGTTAAGGTTAAGGGTAAGGTTAAGGTTACGGTTAGGGTAAGGTTAAGGTTAAGGTTAAAAGTTTAGTTAGGTTAGGTTAGGTTAGGATAACATTAAGGTTAGGGTTAAGGTTAGGATAGGTTAGCGTTAAGGTTAAGGTTAAGGTCAAGGTTAAGTTTAGGTTAGGGTTAAGGTTAAGGTTAGAGTTAGGTTATGGCTAAGGTTAAGGGTTAGGTTAAGGTTAAGGTTAACTTGAGTAATATCACACAAACGATGCCTATTGACATTTCTGATAAACCGAGAATTGTCGAGAACATCCATATTGGGGTCACCTATTCTTCAAATGAAGTCAAAGTTTATACTATAATTTTCTATGAGTTTTGCGATGTCTTTTCATGGTATTACGAAGAGATGCCCTTCATTGATCCTAGTATAGTTGTGCATGAAATTCCTACCTATCTTGGTACGAACCCTATTTTCCAACATCTTCATCCTGTGCACCCTAGAAAGGCTGCAAATATTAAGGGTGAAGTTGAAAAAATTATAAAAGTTGGTTTTATCTATATCATTCCCTTGAAAGAATGGGTTTCTAATATTGTCCCTGTGGATAAGAAACAGGGTACTATTCGGGTCTCTATTGATTACCATGATATTAATCTAGCTTGCCCTATGGATAATTATCCTACTCCCTTTATTGATAAAATCATTAATGACTATGCGGGGAGTGAGATTTTCTCCCTTATGGATGGATTTTCTGGCTACAACCAAATTAAAATTCTCTTGACCGATCAACATAAGGCTACCTTTATCTATCCTTGGGGTACTTTTTCATATAAAAAGCTTCCTTTCAGTCTGAAAAATGTTGGGGCTACATTTCGGTGACTGATGTCCTATGCTTTCCACAATATTAAGCACATCGTTCATCCTTATTTATATGACCTTCTGGCTCATTCAGCTAAACTTAAGGACAATCCTGACCATCTCCATCAGATTTTTATTCGCTATCGACACTATAACATCCTGATGAACCCGCATAAGTGTGTCTTCTATGTTAACTCTAGTAGAATTTTAGGTTTTATCATTTCCAAAGACGGAATTTGCCTCAATCTGCTCAAAGTTGAGGCTATCATTAATCTCCCCTCTCCATCCTCATTACATCAGTTATAGAGTTTGCAGGGGAAGGCTAACTTCCTTCACTGTTTTATACCTAGCTATGCCGAAGTGGATAAAGGATTTACGCGATTACTGAAGCGGGGCATCCTATTCCTTTGGGATGAGATCACTCATAAGTCATTTGATGCACTCAAAACATTGCTTGTTAACACTCCTATACTCCTTCCTCCGAATTATCATCATGATTTTTCCCTCTATTTGGCCACCACTTTCAGCACAATTGCCATGGTTTTTGTACAAGATGATGACGCTAGTGATGAACATGTCATTTATTATCTGTGTCATAACCTTCTCGATACTGAAACACGATATGCAGATGTCGAGAAGTTGGTGTTGGTTGTTGTTCAAGTTGTTCAACGTTTTCGTCACTACATTCTATTGTGTACAGTGACGGTGATTTTTGAGTGCAACCCTATGACCTACATATTGTCTTGTCAATTGCAGGGGGGCAAGTACTCGAAGTGGATTCTCATCCTCTAAGAGTTAGATATGGATTTCACCACTGTCAAATCAAAGAAATAATTAGTCTTTTCTGATTTGATCTGCTCTCTCCCTTCCGACTCCGCTCTGTCTGGTTCCGAGGAACGCATTCTAGATGATACGCTTTTTTGGATCAACACCCTCGATCCTTGGCATGGTGATATCATTGTATATCTTTAGACTTCTACAATTAGACTTGAGTTGATGAAGGATGCTCACCAAAACATTCGTAATCAATTGCAACCCTATCATATAGTTGGAGATACACTTTACCTCATCGGAGTTGATTCCATTCTCCGCTAGTGTTTGACTCTCAAGGAGGCTAAGAAAGCCTTGAATGACAGTTAGAGTAGCGCCTATGGCAGTTACATGTTTGGTTATGCTACTGCATAGAAAATTCTTTGCGTTGGGTATTTCTGGCCGACCATCTTCAAAGACAGCATTCTCACTATTTGTAAGTGCCATGATTTCTATATCTATCAGCACAAGATGTGCACGCTACCTACCTATCTCCACCCTATCATTATCGTTGGTCCCTTTGCGAAGTGGGTTATCAATTTTATGATGTGTAACCCTCAATCGGTCGGCAAGCATGCTTATATCATTGTATCCATTGACTACATCACCAAATGCTTAATTTAAGGTTAAGGTTAAGGTTTTAGTTACGGTTAAGTTTTACGTTAGGGTAAGGTTAGGGTAAGGTTAAGGTTAAGGTTAGGGTAAGGGTAAGGTTAACCTTAGTGTTACCTTAAGGTTAAGGTCGAGGTTAGGTTAGGTTAGGTTAAGGTTAAGGTTAAGGTTAGGTTAAGGGTAAGGTTAAGGTTAAGATTAAGGTCAAGGTTAAGGTTAAGGTCAGTGTTCCTTAACCTTAACCTTAATCTTAACCCTAACCTAACCTAACCTTAACCTTAACCTTAACTAAACGCTTAACCTAAGCTTAACCTTAATCTTAACCTTACCCTTAACCTTAACCTTATCCTTAACCTTAACCTAACCTTAAAGTTAACCTTAATCTTAAAATTAACCTTAACCTTAACCATACCTTAATCTTAACCTTAACCCTAACCTGAACTTAACCTTGACCTTAACCTTAACCTTACCCTTAACCTAACCTTAACTTTAATCTTGACCTTAACCTTAACATTACCCTTAACCTAACCTTAACCTTAACACTAACTTAACCTTAAACTTGACCTTAACCTTAATCTTAACCTTAATGTTAAGGTTAAGGGTAAGGTAAATGTTAAGGTAAAGGTTAAGTTCAGGTTAAGTTCAAGGTTAAGTTTAGGTTAATGTTAAGGTTAGGTTAAGGTTTAGGTTAAGGTTAAGGTTAAGGCCTAACCTAAAACTCACCTAAACTAACCTTAACCGTAACCTAACCTTAACCTTGACCTTAACATTAACCTTAACCTTAACGTTGACCTTAACCTTAACGTTAACCTTAACCTTACCTTAACCTTACGCTAACCTTAACCTTAACCTTAACTGTAACCTAACCTTAACCTTGACCTTAACTTTGACCTTAAACTTAACCTTAACCTTAACCTTACCTTAAACTTACGCTAACCTTAACCTTAACCTTAACCTAAACCTTAACCTTACCCTAAGCTAACCTTGACCTTGACCTTAACCTTAACGATAACATTAACCTTAACCTAAACCTAAACCTTAACCTTAACCTAACCTTAATGTTGACCTTAACCTTAACCTTATCCTTAACCTTTACCATATCCTAACAAAACCCTTAACCTTAACCTTAACCTGACCCTTAACATTAAGGTTAAGGTTAAGGTTAAGGTTAAGGTTGTTAAATGTTAAGGTTAGGGTTATGTTTAAGGTTTTTAAGGTTAAGGTTAAGTTTATGTGAGGTTAAGGTTAAGGTTAGGTTAGGGATGAGATTAAGGTTAAGGTTGTTAAGGTCATGGATAAGGTTAAGGTTAGGGTTAACGTTAAGGTAGGTTAAGGTTAGGTTAAGGGTAAGGTCTAGGTTAAGGGTAAGGTCTAGGTTAAGGTTAATGTTAAGGTTAAGGTTAAGGTTAATTTAGGTTAAGGTTAAGGCCAAGGTCAAGGTTAAGGTTAAGGGGGTAAGGTTAAGGTTAACACTAAGGTTAGGGTTAGGTTATGGTTAAGTTTGTGTTAAGGTTAATGTTATTGTTAAGGTTTAGGCTATGTTAGGTTAAATTTAATGTTAAGGGTTTATTTAAAGTGAACATTAAGGTTAACTTAAGGTTAAGGTTAGGTTAGGTTAGGTTAAGGTTAAGGTTAAGGTTAAGGTAAGGTTAATTTTAAGGTTAAGGTTATGTTAGATTAAGGTTAAGGTTAACGTCAGGTTAAGGTAAGGTTAAGGTTAAGGTGAGGGTAAGGTTAAGGTTAAGGTTAGGTTAGGTTAAAGTTAGGTTAAGGTTAATGTTAAGTTTAAGGTTTAGGTTAGGGTTAAGGTTAAGGTTAGGTTAAAGTTAAGGTTGGGTTAAGTTTAAGCTTAAGGTTAAGGTAATGTTAAGGTTAAGGTTAGGTTAAGGTTGAATTTAAGGTTAAGGTTAAAGTTAAGGTTAAGGTCAAGATTAAGGTTAACGTTAAGGTCAATGTTAAGGTTAAGGTTAGTGTAAGGTTAAGGTTGTGTTAAGGTTAAGGTTAAAGTTAAGTTAAGGTTAGGTTTTTTTAGGGTTAACACTGAGGTTAGGGTTAGGTTATGGTTAAGGCTAAGGTTAATATTAGGGTTAGATTAAGGTTAAGGTTAGGTTAGGTTAGGTTTAGGTAGACTTAAGGGTAAAGGTTAGGGTAACGTTAAGGGTTTAGTTAAGGTTAAGGTTAAGGTTATGGTTAAGGTTTAGGTTAAGGACATGTTAAGGTTAGGGTTTAGGTTTAGGTTATGGTTAAGGTTAAGGTTAGGTTCAGGCTAAGGCTATCTTAGGTTAAGTTTAAGGTTTATGTTATGCTTAAGGTTAGGATAAGTTTAGGGTTAATGTTAGGGTAAGGTTAAGGGTTTAGTTAAGGTTAACGTTAAGGTTAAGGGTAAGGTTAAGGTCAAGGTTAAGGGTTTAGTTAATGTTAAGGTTATTTAAGGTTAAGGTTAATGTTAAGGTTAAGGTTAAGGTTAGGGTTAAGGTTAAGGTTAATGTGAAGGTGAAGGTGAAGGTTAAGGTTAAGGTTAAGGTTAAGGATAGGGTAAGGTTAGTTTAAGGTAAGGTAAGGTTAAGGTTAAGGTCAGACTTAAACCTTATCCTTAACCTTAACATTAACCTGACACTAACCTTAACCCTTAACCTTTTAAAGGTAAGGTTAATGGTAAGGTTAGGTTAAGGTTAATGTTAAGGTTAAGGATAAGTTCTAGTTCTAACCTTAAGGTTGAGGTCAAGGTAAAGGTTAAGGTCAAGGTTAGGTTAAGGTTAAGGGTTTAGTTAAGGTTAAGGTTAACAGTGAGGTTAGGGTTAGGTTATGGTTAGGGTTATGTTAAGGTTATGTTCAGGTTAAGGTTAAAGTTAAGTTTAAGGTTAAGGTTGACACTGAGGTGAAGGTTAGGTTATGGTTAAGTTTAAGCTTAATGTTAATGTTAAGGTTAGGTTTAAGGTTAAGGTTTAGGGGGTTAGGTTAAGGTTAAGGTTAATGTTAAGGTTAAGGTTAAGGTTAATGTTAGGCTACATTTAAGGTTAAGGTTAAGGTTATGTTAGTTAATTTTAAGGCTAAGGTTAGGGTTAAGGGTCAATTTAATGTTAAGGTTAGGTTAAGGGTAAGGTTAGGTTCAGTTAGGTTAGGTTAGGGTTAATGTTAATGTTAAGTTAAAGGTTAACCTTAACCTTACCCTAACCTTGACCTTATCCTTAACCTCAAATAAACCCTTAACCTTTACCTTAAATTTAACCTTAACCTTAACCTTAACCTTAACCTTAACCTTAACCTTAACTTAACCTTACCCTTAAGCTTAATATTAACCTTAACCTTAACCTAACATTAACCTTAACCCTAACCTAGCCTAACCTTAACCTTAACCTAACCTTAACCTAACCTTAACCTTAGCCTTGACCTTCACCTAAACTTATCCTTAACCTTAACCTAACCTTAACGTTAACGTTAACCTTAACCATAACCTAAATAAACACTTAACCTTATCAAACATAACCTTAACCTTAACCTTAACGATATCCTAAACCTTCACCTTAACCTAACCTTAAATTTAACCTTAACCATAACCTTAACCTTAAACTTAACCTTAGCCTTAACTAAACCCATAACCTTACCCTAATCTTAACCCTAACCTTATCCTAAACTTAAGCATAACATAAACCTTAACCCTAAGCTAACATTAACCTTAACCTTAACCTACCCTTACCCTTAACTTTAACCTTAATCATAACCTAACTAATCCCTTAACCTTAACTAACATAACCTTAACCTAAACTAAACTAACCTTAACCTTACCTTAACCTATCCTTAACCTTAACCTTAACCTTAACCTTAACCCTAACCTAACCTAAACTAACCTAACCTTAACCTTAAACTCAACCTTAACCTTAGCCTTAATCATAACCCTAACCTTAACCTGAAGGTTAAGGTCAAGTTTAAGGTTAGGTTAAGGATAAGGTTAATGTTAAGGTTAGGTTAAGGTTAAGGTCAATGTTAAGGTTAGGTTAAGGTTAAGGTTAAGGTTAAGGTTAAGGTTTAGTTAAGGTTAAGGTTAAGGTTAATGTTAAGGTTAACCTTAGTGTTTCCTTAACGTTAAGGTTAAGGTTAAGGTTAACATTAGTGTTACCTTAAGGTTAAGGTTAAGGTTAGGTTTAGTTATTTTATGGTTAAGGTTAAAGATAAGGTTAAGTGTAAGGTTAATGTTAAGGGTTAGGTTAAGGTAATGTTAAGGTTAAGGTTAGGGTAAGGTTAAGGTTAAGGTTAGGGTTAAGTTAGCTTAGGTAAGGTTAACGTTAGGTTAGTTTAGGTTAAGGGTAAGGTTAATGTTCAGGGTAATGTTAATGTTAAGATTAAGGTTAAGGTGAAGGGTTTAGTTAAGGTTAAGGTTTAGGCCTAACCTTAACTTGACCTCAACCCTTACCTTAACCTTAGCCTTAACCTTAACCTTGACCTTGCCCTTAAACTTAACCTTAACCTTAACCTTAACCTAACCTTAATCTTAAACTAACCTTAACCTTAACCTTAACCTTAACCATAACCTAACCTTAACTTAAACTTAACATTAACCTTAAGCTTAACCTTTATATTAACCTTAAACTTAACCTAACCTTAACCTTAACTAAATCCTTAGCCTAAACCTTACTGTTACCATTAACCTAAATCATAACCTAACCCTAACCTCAGTGTTAACCTTAACCTTAACCTTACCCTAACCTTAACCTTAACCTTAACATTAACCTTAACCTAAAATTAACCTTAAGCTTACCTTAACTTGACCTTAATGTGACCTTAACCTTAACATTAACCTTACCTAACCTTAACCTTAACCTTACCCTTAACCTTAAATTATCCTTACCCTTAACCCAAACCTTAATAGGTTTAAGCGTAACGTTAAGGCTAAGGTTAAGTTAAGGATAAGGTTAAGGTTAAGGTTAACGTTAAGGTTTAGGTTAGGTTAAGGTTAACCTTAGTGTTATAATAAGATTAAGGTTAAGGGTAAGGTTAATGTTTAAGTTAAGGGTGAGGGTAAGGTTAACGTTAACATTAAGGTTAGGTTAAGGTTAAGGTGAAGGGTAAGTTAAAGATAAGGTTAAGGATAAGGTTAAACTTAACGTAAAGGTTAAACTTAATGTAAAGGTTAAGGTTAAGGTAAGGGTTAAGGTTAACACTGAGGTTAGGGTTAAGTTAAGGTTAAGTTAAGGTTAAGGTTAAGGTTAAGGTTAGGTTAGGTTAGGGTAAAGGTTAAGATCAAGGTTAATGTTAATGTTAAGATTAAGGTTAGGTTATGATTAGGTTAAGGTTAAGGTTAAGGTCAGGTTAAGGTTAGGGTTAAGGTTAAGGTTAAGGTTTAGGTTAGGTTAGGTTAGGGTTAAGGTTAAGGTTAACGTTAAGGTTAACCTTAGTGTTACCTTAAGGTTAAATTTAAGGTTAAGGTTAGGTTAGGGTTAGTGTTACCTTAAGGTTAAGGTTAAGGTTAAGGTTAGGTTAAGGTTAAGGTCGAGGTTAATGTTAGGGTTAGGTTAGGGTTAGGGTTAGGGTTAAGATTAGGGTAAGGTTAAGGTTAGGTTAAGGTTAATGTTATGGTTAAGGTTAATGTTAATGTTAAGGTTATGGTTAAGGTTAATGTAAATTTTAAGGTTAAGGTTAGGTTAGGGTTAAGGTTAGGGTTATGTTAGGGTTAAGGTTAGGTTGGGTTAGGGTAAGGTTAAGGTTATGGTTACGGTTAGTGTTAAGGTTAAGGTTAAGGTTAGGTTAGTGTAAGGTTAAGGTAATGGTTGAGGCTAATGTTAAGGTTAAGGTTAAGGTTAAGTTAGGTTAAAGGTTAAAGGTTAAGGGTAAGTTTAAGGTTAAGTTTAATGGTTTACTTAAGGTTAAGGTTAAGGGTTTAGTTAAGGATAGGTTAAGGTTAAGGTTAGGTTAAGGTTAAGGTAAGTTTAAGGTTAGTTTAAGGGTAAGGTTAATGTTAAGGTTATGTTAGTTAATGTTAAGGTTAAGGTCGAGGTTAAAATTAAGGTTCAAGTTAATGTTTAGGTTTAGTTAATGTTAAGGTGTAGGTTAATGGTTAAGGTTAACGTTAAGGTTAAGGTTAAGGTTAGGTTAAGGTTAATGTTAAGGTTAAGGTAATGGTTGATGTTAAGGTTATGTTAGTTAATGTTAAGGTTAAGGTAAGGTTAAGGTTAAGGTTAGGTTAAGGTTAAGGGTAAGGTTAATGTTAAGGTTAAGGATTTAGTTAGGTTATGGTTAAGGTTAAGGTTAAGTTTAAGGTTAGGTTAGGTCAAGGTTAAGGTGAGGTTAAGGTTAAGGTTATGGTCAAGGTATTGGAGTCTTGTGTTTTGGTAGATTGGCATACCAAGTGACAAGGCAACATCAAAACCAGTCTTTAGAGTTCTAGGACCTAGCCATTCTAGTCTCAGAGAGGGATCTCTAAATTGTTTGCAAATATATGACTTGTTTTCTTGCAAAGGGTTGATTTTAGGCTAGTTATTAAGCATGAGTTTTTTTGATTGTTTGGTGGGACATGATGATATGGGTAGCATAGATAGAAAAGGGAAATATCTAAGTCATTGGTAAATGGATTCAAGTGGAATTTGTAACAATTTTGTAAAGGGGTCAGGGGTATCAAAGGGAAAATCTAACTTGGCCAGTGGATCTACAAAGTATTTCAGGTGAAATGAAATGGACATTAAAGTTTTAGAATGAAAATTAGAACTAAGGGAAATTAAGAATCCTTAATTATATGCAATTCTCAACAAAACGACTTAAAACATCATCTGAATATGAAGAGGAATTTCATAGACAGGGATAACCATAAATTCTAGAAACCACACTTAAGTAAATAACAATTTCAAGACAAACTTTTCAAGTTAAATCTAGGAGTTGAGGAACGCTCTATTTCATCCAAAGATTTCACTTTCAAGGAAAAGAAAACATTCAAGATTCACAAATAACTGCATTCATAGAAGAGGGAACTCCTAGACATCTTTGATTACAGCTATGAAAACCTTTAAAAAAAATATTTGAGCAAGTACAAAGGGTATGATCAGAAAAAAAACTCTTTGGAAGACTTTGGACAATGGTACTTTGAAGGGAGACTTCAGAAACAGTTTTTAAGTGGCAGCAAGTAAGCAGGGAAAACCATAAATCATTCTTGAGGCCAACTGTATTGAACTATTTAAGAAATAAACAAGCATAAGGGTTCTAGAGAGAAATTAAGAATTCTCTAGAATATCTTAGCAGAAGAAAACATAAAGACAGTGAAGAGTAAACAAAAATAAGGTGCTTTCAAAAGACATTTCTTAGCCTAAAATTTTTACTCTACTGCAACAAAGAATGGTGAAACATAATGAAACAGGAAATAACAATAAAAAATTAAGAGTACTTCACCAACAACCAAGCTTAGGGATCCAATGACAGAGCTTTCCCCATCAACAAACAGGTCAAAACATCCATAGGTTCTAAAACATCAATTTCCTTTCAACTTCATCAAAGCTATGTATTACTTCAAAAATTCATCAAATGCCCACATACAATGAGTTCGAATGCAGTAATTATGCTGCAAAGGAGGAGGTGGAACTGATCTAGGGTCCAAGTGTTATTAATTATAGAGTAAATGGATTCCTGACCTTGGAAACCATGTAAGGCATAAGGTAGGAATATCTGCAACTACTTCTCTATTTTAATAACTCTGCCTTAACTTCTAAGAGAAAACAAGTGAAAAGTTTGACTTTTAGGCCTATTCTTAAATATTACAATAACTGCTTTGACAAACAAAAATATCTTTTAACTGTGTAATCACCGTCAATTTTCCCTTTAGGATATAAAGTAGGCCACAGGTGGCAGTTAGATTTCCTTATGGTTAATTTATTCGAGGCTTTTTAGCCTATCTTTCCTTAATTTATCCATTTAAACTGTGTTTTTGGCCTAATTCTGCAATCAAGCCTTTAATCTTCTGTCTTCTCCTTTCTTCTTCACTGATCTTTTGTTCTTGTTTTATTGTGTATAGGGGTTTCCTTTTGGTGTGCTGGAGGGTCTTATGATTCAACCAGTGGTCATGAAACACTGATTAAACCTTTGGATCAAACCCTTAAACCCATTCTTCATCTATTCGGCCTCATGGATCATCATCCATAAACCTTAGTCACTCAATTTGGCTGTGGGATGACATGTAATGTCTTAGACGCCATTAAACCTACACAAATAAACAAAACATTAATAAAAACCTGCGTTTTTGGTCTAAACTATTTTTCAGAGGTCCGGAATGGGTTTGAGTTTTTCAAAGGAGCATTGTAGAGGAGAGGAAGAAGTAGGGGAGGGTTCCGAAGGCAGAATTAGGTGGAGAGGTGAAAGAAATTTGAAATTGGGTGTGCAGACAAGGGAGGTGTTTTTGTGAAAACCGGGGATGGTTTTCGCGTTGCATATGGGAAGTAAGTGATTTATGCCCTTTCAGACATGATACGGACGAGAGAACGACGCGTGTCCTAGTAAAAACCACCCATTTCCCGTAGAAATGGGCCGTTAAACCTTGGCAAGGGAATTTTCGTGATATACAATCTCTGCCATCAGATCTCATGGAGTGAGATCGATGGCGCGGAAAGAGTTCGATTGGGGGGCGCAAGTTTGGTGGATGGGACTCGGTGGACAGGTGGAGGGTGGAGATTGGAGTGTGGGATTCTGAGTAGAGGGTGGGGTAGGGGTAGTGACGTGGGAATTTTTTTTGGGTAGTGTAGGTTTGTTATAAAACAGGATGAAGGGCAGAGTATTAATGATCGTTAGATCGGGTGTTTCAACAGTCGAGATGGCTCGGGGAAAGCGGTGGAGTGGGGCGAAGCAAAGATAGGAAAGGGGCTTAAGGGATGACTGGAGGAACGGTCCCGTGGGGATAAGGAGGACCGGGAGTTGGGGTAAAAATGGATAGGGGCTTAGTGTTTGGTTAAGGGTGTTGGGTCATATGAGAAAGGGGCCAGGGGGCTTAAGCCTGCAGGGGCTTAAGGCTTATTTTTATGAAAAGTCCGAGAATAGGCCAAAAAGTTGGTTTTTGGTTTTTTAAGAAGTTTTCGGTAAGGTGAAAATGGTGATTTAAACCGCATAAGGGTGTATATCATGGTTTAAAGGGTTTTCTTAAAGAGAATGGAGGATAAATGAGAAAGGCAGAAAACCTTTTTTGCAAGGGGGAAATGACTGTTTGGATAAGTGAAAATGAGTGAAAATGGGCAGATATGATGGAGGTGAAAAATGGGAAATATAGCCTGAAAAAAATTTCTTTTTGAGATGACAGGATAACTTGGAGGATTTAAGTGAAGATATTTAGTGAATTGATAGACTTGGGATAATGAAGGCAGTGAGATTTCTAGAACTCACAATGTTTTTGCAAATTTTGTTTCTAGAAATATGAAATTTTCAACTTAGTCATCTTTGGATAAACTCAAAATTATGGATGACTAATAGTGGCTCCACTTGTGGAGGACAGCTTGTTTTTTAAGGTGTCCAGAACCTCAGAAAGTAATCTTTGTGTTTTAGCAGACCAGTGCCTTTCCATTGGGTATATTTATTTTTCTCTTTTGCAGATTTTCTTTTGGATTTGATAATTTTTCAACAACCTGCAGCATGTAATCTCTTAAAAACAACATCTCTACCTACCCAATATTACTTGTCCTAACATTTTATCTTCTTTTGAGTGCACTTGAATTGACATTTTATTTTGAAAAAATAAATAAAATATCTAATCCTATCCTTATTTCTTCCAAGAGTCCAGATTAAACTGTTCAACTCTTTATTTCTCTACCTAACTATCTACATGTCAAGATTAGGTTGTTTGACAGATTTTATTCTCTATTTCTAAGACAGGAAATTTAAACACAGTCAAATAAGGATTAGATAGCCTAATTTTCTATGTAGGCTATGGAATTTATGTATAAGCTTCACATAGACTTTATTTGCAGAAAATTAAAAACAAAACTGTGAATGCTTAAGATCTGAAAATTATGAATATCCTTCTTCCATTTTTTAGCTCTAATTTTGATCTTTTTGAGAGTTATTTTCCATTTCCTTTCTTGGTTTATATTTTGAGTTTGTTTGAACCATTTCTTCTTCTATCCTAATATATTCTACTGATAAGTCAAGTCTGAAATAATCTTATCAATCAGTGCTTCTACCAACTTATCAATATAAATTTAAAGTATGTTCAACCACGATTAGGCTAGACAACTGAACAATATATCATTTTTTAATGAGCAGTGGCACTTAGATTTGCTCACTTCAGAAAATTCTCTTTTTTGGGTATGGGGTTGTACCTCTTTTGAATCTGCCCTCCTTTCTTTCTCTTTTCTTTTATTTTTTTTGTATTTTTCATGATTTCTTTTCAAATGGATTATGTACAATGAATAAAAACTTTGAAGCTAAGACTCTTGATAGAAGTAGTGCTTGAGCATCCTGCCATTGAAAAGACCTCCAAATAAATCTTCTCCATTCATCTCTTGTAGAAAGAATGCATTATGACCCTTGATAGAATGAATAATGTAGGGCCCTTTCCAAATATTCTCAAATTTTCCATGTTTCCCCTTTTCTTCCCTTCTAGAATCCCACTTTAGAACTATACTTCCAACTTCGAAATCATTGTATTTAGTCCTCTTGTCAAATAATTTCTTGATACTCTCTTGGACTGTTTGTGTTCTCTTTTACACTTCCTCTCTGGACTACTATAGATGAATGGTCTGATTGATCCTTCACTGCATATCATTTTATTCAGTTTGTACTTCTTGAAGGTGTTTTATGACAGGAACTCCTAAAGATGTTGGGAAGACTGCATCCATGACATACACCAGCTGATATGGGGACATATTTATTGACTTCTTAGTGGTTAATCCATCCAACAGTGAAATTATTTTAGACCCAACCACCGTTTGGAATATGTGATCCATTTTAGGCAAGGGGTAATTTTCTTTTAGGGAGGCTCTATTTAGATTTCTAAAGTCAATGCAGAGCCTGATCTCCCCAGTCTTTTTCCTGATAGATACTAAGTTGGAAACCCATTCTGAATATTTGAGGGGAACTATGATCCCAACATCATACATTTTTCTAATTTCTTTCTCAACTGAAAGCAGTAAAATAGGATTTATCCTTCTCATTTTTTGTTTGAAAGGTTTCTAATTTTCCTTAAGAGGGATTTTGTGTTGAATGATGCTAGTATCATATGATTTCAGATCCTTGTAACCCCATGAAAACACATCTCTAAATTCTTCGAAAAGTTCTATATATTTTTGTTTGATATGAGTTGGAAGAGTGCTAGATAGCTTGATCATTTTGGGTTCTGCTAGGCTGCCTATGTTATGTTCTTCTATGTTTGTTGCTACAGGCTCCATTCTTGGTTCTTTGGCTACATCATTGAAATAAAAAAGCTACTCTAATGGTGTAAGACCTCTTGGAATTGTATCATCTTTACATTGTAAAACTTCCAGGTCTTTTTGGTCTATATTATCAACTATTTCTTTTCTAAAAGGATGTTCAAAATGGTTTATATCAGCAGAAAAAGACAACACTATTTCAGGGATTCGTTCCTTATCTAAACAATTTTCCTCATGGCTAGTGTTTGATGTTGGTATGGAAAAGTCATTTTTTAATTGCAGAAAATCATCTATGTGTTTGTCTCCTTCAAACACTTGCCAATAATCTTCATTGTTACGTATTGCAGGCATTTTTTTAACCTTTATATTGAATTGTTCATTTATCTATGGTATTTGGAAATTACTAGCAGTAAAGGAAAGTTCATTTTCTAGATGATTTTGAGCTCCTGGGATGAAAATGAGTTCATACTTTTCAAAGGTTTTTAGGAGATTAAGGGCAAAATTTCTATATTCTTTAAGTTTTGAGTTCTTGGCTAAATATTCCCCTTTAATATGTTTAATGATTAACTCAGAAACCCCTTGGACTGATATTTTCTTAGCTCCTAAATCTTTGAGTAAGTGTAGGCCAATAAGGACGGCTTCATATTCAACAATGTTATTTGTGCATGGAAAATCTAGTTTATAGGAAAATCTTTTGTTTATGTTTTGTATCCATACACCAGCCCCTGAACTTAATTTGCTACAAGAGCCATTAAAGTCTATTTTCCAAGGTATTTCAATCTTAGTTTCATTTTCTTTCTACTTTTCAAGGCTGCTAAAGTTTGAATTGTTATGTACTTGAGTTGAGGGTAGATTTGATTGTTCTGGTGGACGAAATTCTTTCTCATTTTCATTTTCTCGTTGGTTGATTTCATCTTCATTATACAAGATAAAGGAATCTAAATCTGAATGAATAGAATAAACAGGAGTATTGTTTGGCCTATCTATGTTACTTACCATGTATTTCATATGAGACTCCCTGTATAGTCTTCTAGTTTGGTTAAACACTGGGATAGTGGATAGGACATGTACATTTGAAGGCTCCCTTAAAATTTTGCTCCCCATGATCTAGATAAAAGCATGCCATATTTTGGGAGAATTTCAGCTACTTTAATGTCCATAACTAGACCTTTAGCAGGAATATATGCCAAATTGACACATTAATTTTTGATTAGGCCTAAGTATTTGACCCTGCATGAATCAAAGGAATATAGGTCTTTATATGGTTTAGTAATTTCTAAGCCTAGGCTTTCCATTACTAGTTTGGGCATAAGATTGTGAGAAGCACCTGAGTCTAGCATGGCATTGTGTAGGATTTTGTTATGTATTTTTAGGCTAACATAGAAGGGAGGGACAACCGCTTCTTGGTATTTTCCTTCAACTTCAGGACCAAATAACAATTCTAGTTTATCATCTATCAAGTTTAGAGTGTCAGTGTCACTACCTATATTCAAAGCCTTCAAAACTTGATTTTTGTATAGATCTTGGGTCACTAATTTAGCCAAGGGTAAGGTGATTTTGATTTTGGAAATTTCTCCCTCAAGGCTGAAAGGAACTAATGTTTTTGAGATATTTACGTCTGTTTTTTCACTTACAATTATTTCAAAAATTCTGGTTTGCTGAATTTGATTTGGACTGTTATTTGGGATAGATTTGTTAGGGCCACTAGCAGAAGTACTAGGGAAGATTTGTTCAACACTTTGCTGGCTTTTTTTGTCATTATTTAGATCAATTTACTTGACCATAGTGTTGGTGTTACTGGTTGTCTTCTTAGTTTGATTTTCTAAAGTTTTTCTAATAGTAGTACTAATGTTTTTGTGAATGGAAATCTCTGGGTTCCCTTTGCTCCTAAGATTATATTGTTTTTGTACCTCCATGATTGCATTTTCAAACCCCAATCTGTAATCTTCATAATCCTCATGGTTGTTTTCAGTTTTTTCTGAGGAGAAGAATCCTTGTTCTTCTTCAGTGAGAAAAACATCTGTCTCACTGTCATATCCTATCAAATTTACATGGTTTTCTTCCAAAATTTCAACTTCCCTTTCTTCTTCTTGATCAACATAGTTTTTTTGAAAGGGAATCCTTGTTCTTCTTCAATGAGAAAAACATATGTCTCACTGTCATATCCTAACAAATTTACATGATTTTCTTCCAACCTTTCAACTTCCCTTTCTTCTTCTTGATCAACATAGTTTTGTTGAAAGGGAGGCCTAATCTGTTGGTCATTGTCTCTTTTCCTATCTTGATTAGGGTCTCTTCTGAAATTTGGGTTTCTATTTCTATTTTGCAGGTTGTTTTGGTTTTCTATAGGAGGCACTCTATCATTCAAATTTATATTTTCCAGCATCATTTCCATCACCCTTACTAAGTGATCAATTTTGGTATTTGATTATGAAGTTGATGCTATTGTATCACCCCTGTATGTAACTCTTTTTTCTGTTTTCAGCCTAGCTCTTTTCACAATCAGATTTGCCTCTACACTTATGGCTCCACTTTGCATATCTTCTAAAGTCAAGGGGTCTATTTCTCTCAGTTGGTAGGCCATTTCAAGGTCAAAACCCTTTGGGAATTTAGCCAAGGCTAGGCCTAATGGAGGTTTCATGTCTGGGGGAAGTGAATTGTACACACTATTGAATCTAGTGCAATAATTTTGGACACTTTCCCCAGTATTTCTCTTGAGGTTATTATAATCTCAAATTATTTGGAGAGGGTTCTTTTTAATTTTCCATTTGTTTTTGAATGTTTGATATAAAGAAGTAATATCATTAATGCTGTGAGGTGCTAAGCCTTTAAACCATTTCTTGGCTTCTCCTCCTAAACTTTGAGCAAAAATTCTCATCTTAATGGTCTCCTCCTCTATTTCCATATAATCAAAGGCATCATTCATCTTATCTACGTGTCGTTGAGTAGTAGTAGGTTCAGTTCCAGTGAAATGGGGAATTTTGGATTGATATTCATTGGGTAAAGGAACCAAAGGTTGTGGTAACACTAGAGGGGCATACCATGCTTCCATGATAGGAAATAATGGGGGATTTACCAGAGGTGGATCAACAAGAGGGATAGTTGGCTGAAATGGAGTGTTTTGAACAATGGATGTGTGGATAGGAGTAGAAGAAACACCTAGGCCAAAAAACTAATGATGATCAGATCTATTATGGAAGGAGCTGAAATGATGGAGAAGCTGAGAATCAGGTGGAGTAGAAGGTGAAGCCTCTCTGCTAAAGCCCTGTTTCAAATCTGTGGTTTCAAAATCAGCTTGGTTTAAATCACTTTGAGACTTATTTCTAAATAGTTTCTTTGTGTGAGGTAAGTCAAAGTGAGGATCTTTCAAGACTGTGAGATTTTCAGGGATAGATCATCTTCTTGGGATGGTATTATCAATAGTTGGTTTTCCAGAGCTAGAAGTTTGCCACAAAATCCTTTCTGAATTATCAACTATGGTAGGAGGATTAAGATTTGGATGGAATCTAGTATTGACCCTATGTGAAGCCAGATTTTAGTTTCCAAAATTTAGAGAGGCTAAGGTTTTTAGGAACGTTTTCCTCTATGATCAATAGAGGATATATCATGATGTAATATATTGTAGGATTGATGCAGGTGACCGTTCCACTTTGTTTCCGGGCTCATCACATTGTAAAGCATCTCAATCAAATGTTCTTATTATTTAGATCTCATGCTTTAGGGGGAAATTGTTATAGATCAATTTGGGTGTCATTCCCCATGACCTGGTTAATTGGGAATCATCTCCTAGACCGATAATCAAGGGCATATCATTCCCTATCATCTCATTTTCTATATTCCCTAAGACAGGAAACAACATGAATCAAACAAGACTTTCATCAAGCAAGGATTTTCCATGGTTTGAAGCTTATTATTAAACATGTGGGAGCTCACCAATGCAGGCTCTAAATGGCCTAAGTGCATTGCATATGCAGGTATACCCATTCAAGGCTTCTATGTGTTGGTCACTTTAATTGCTTTAACAATTCAAGCACCACATAAATTTTCAACCTGGGAAGGTCTGTTTATTCCAAAGGCAATCACGCACTGGATATGCTCAATTCCAAAAGCAAGGAAATGTTGTAGTAGAAATCACACAATTAAAAATCATACAGATCTAGCTATTCACACCCAGTTTTAACAAAGTTGAAGCCTACTTGTGCTACAGCAGAATCAATTCCTCTATTACAGTCTTTCATTAAAAGAATTCTAAGAAAATATAATGAAAGGAAATCACCCTGCAGAAAAGGAAATCAATCAACCATAACAGGGAACAGGACCCTATTCCTCCAAACAGAAATCTTCAGCACCTGTTGCCCGATACTAAGCACACTGTAGAAAAAGAGAATCGAGCTACGGGGAACAGGACCCTATTCCTCCGAACATGAATCTTCAGCACTTGTTTCCCGGTATCAATCAAACAAATAACGGAGAAAGATCTCTTGAATTCTTAAGAAGGAATGATACAGAACTGATGCAGTGTTAAAGAAAACAGAGTGCTTAAAGAGCTACAGAACTATGTAAATGATTCTTCAGTAAACAGAGTTGAATTAAGGTGAAAATAACATAAAGAAATTTAACAAACTACAGGAGCGATTGGGTGAAACTTGTGATGAAGGCGGGCCCTTTCCTTCTCACAAGATTCCCCAGAAGAAAGAGTTAAATTGGAATGCTCAAAAGAAACCTTTATTCATCGGTCGAAAAGGAATGATACATTACAATGGAGTCTTGCTCCTTTTTGCTCAAAAATAATGTCTCTCCTACAGTCTCTAACTCCCCTTCTAATGATGATGTCTCCTCTTTTTAAAGAGGAGACATCTATTATAGTTACATCAGAGAAATCCTATATTTATCCAAATCTGTTCTTCTATCTTAAAACAGGGTCTTTCTATTCTTCCATAGAAAAAATATTGTTACAATTGATACAAAAAGGTACTGCCTTCAAAAAAATCCGTGTAACGACTTTTCTTGCTTGTCTTCGTCTTGTTGTCATCGTTCCTGAAATACTCTTTCAAGATCGAAAATCACGAGTAGTGACAGAATGTACATACCCGCTGACTTTTTCAGCAACAGATTTGACTGTTTCAACAACGGAGTCGACTGTTTCAGCAACGGCCGATTGTTTCAGCATCAGCATGTTCCTTATCATAAATTATCTGCGATCTTTTAGACTTGTGTTAGCAACGATCTACCTTCAATTAATGATGAAATATAAGACTAATGTGGAATTATATGTAAACAGATTAAATATATAGTAAAGAGAAGGATTTCAAATACCTTTGGATAAAATGGATGAAAATGATAATGTAACCTTTTTTTAATATAGTTATAAAGGGTGAGGTGGTGTCAAAATGTATAGTAAAAATGGTACATTGTGAGGTCCTAACATCCCCCCCCAGCTGAAAGGGTCGCATGTCCTCCGACAACTTTTAGTCCAAGTCAAAGTCTGAGTACTGACTCTTTGCATGCAATTTACTCAAGTAATAACTATGGAAGGTGGCTTCTGTCGAAGATCTGAATCCCTGGTTATTCTACAGTTTCTGCCATGCTACTACCTCGTCCCTATTAGCCAATTTGTAGTGAGACTGATATTGTTCTACCGGCATCCATAAGACAGGGAAGTGAAAATGATAACCAATCTAATTCTTAGCACATTTCTGAATGCATCTGATATATTTTGGTACCCTAGATAGTGCAGTTTTAAGATTATCAGGGCTAAAAGGATTATATTCTTGTCTTTCCTTACAGGACTGTTGCCAGAACATGGTGTTGGCCTTCAAGGCAGCAGTCTCTTTAACTCTGATTAAATGATGACACTTGAGGAGTATTGAGGATTGAAATTGCTATATGTACCTGCGCATTCCTAGTTTCTACAAAAATCGATGGTATTCTGCTACAAAAATGGCCGGATTTGAGGGTTCAGGTCTTATCCATAGGAGGCGATTATCCTCATTATGCCTACTTGCAATGAAAGCAGTTTGCCATGTGATTTGATTAGCAAGAAATGAAATAAATGCCCTAATTTGTATATCACCAAAAATTGGATTGAGGTTGACCTTTCTATTGTTAGGCATAGCCTCATTATGAATATAAAGTTCACATAACAAATGTTGATCACTAGCAGGGGCCTCAGCAAATGTTTTGACAAATTGTTCCGCTGTGAGCAACTCATGAGGTCTCCCATCCTTAATTGCTTTCAACTAAAAATAAACAAGGCATTCAAAAAGGAACAGAGAATAATTCAAGGAAGGTTTCCTGGTGGCTAACAATTTTTGTACTAATGAAAACATAAGAACCAGTTTGTCTTTCAACTCCTTGATTTCTTTCTTAGAATCTTTGAGTTGTTGAAGTGTCTGCTCCCAATTATCCCAGTTGGCATACATCTGATTCTGCCAGACCAACTTATGCTGTTGTAACATTTTATCTTGATCAACATCATACTGTTTCTTCCAGTTATTCATTATCTTCAATTCTTTCCATGGTGGAGTCTGTGTCCCGGCATTATAAGTACTGGGTTGGGGCATCGTCTGAGTAGCTGAGTTGACTAACACACGGCAGGATATCTGTGGCTTGGTTTCTTTTTCCAGAATTTTTAAGGGCCCTACTGGTTCTTGTGTGACAGTAGGGCATTCTTCTTTGACTGCAACTGATGTGGATGCCTCAGGCACTGGGACTTTGATTATTTTGTATCCGTCCTGTTGGTAAATGTTTCCACATTCATGGCACATGTATTCTTTACATGGGTCATTATTTTCTACTGATGTTGTGTGTGCCAACATGTAGAGATTTAATTCTTTATCAAAGGCTTCCCTTGCCATTACCAACTCTTTTTTATAGGCCTCTAATTCTGACTTCAAAAATTCATTCTCCTCCAATAAAGATGCCATGGTGAGTGAACCCTGTGTGTTGGTTGCTTTTGCTGGAGTTTATTGCTGATGCACAGCTGTAGCTGGTTCTTGTGTTTCAGCTACAGCTGGTTTCCTTATATTATCATGCTTGGTGTTTGATTTTTGTACCTCAGCAGCTGGTTCTTGTGTTTCAGCTGCTGAGTGAGTAACTGATTCTTGTGGAGCAGTTACTTTTTGAGTAGTAAACAATTTCATATTACCCTGGGCATCTAGTTCTTGTGGAGAAGTGCCACAGGACGAGACGGGTAATGGTTTGGGAATTTGGAATGGTGATGAGGATTGAATTTTTAACAAGATGGCTACGGGGTCAGGGGAAATGGGAGTGACTTCAGTTTCAACAGTCGTTTTCATTTTTCTCCTAGGTAGGAAAGCATAAAGGGTGGCTTCCATTTTTTTATGAGAAGATTATTTCCTAGGGGAAGGGCTATCGGAAGAGGTGGCAACTTGGGATGTGGCCCTTTTTTTCCTTTTTGAGACAGAGACTGTTGCAGTTCATCTCTTCCTTTTATGAGTAGGGGGAGATGGGAGTGTTTCAACTTGAGAGTCATCACTAGAGATGTGGACAGTAGGGTGGGGTGACTCTGCTAAATGGGATGAACTTGGGGGCGGATCAACTGGTTCTGAAGATGGAATCAATGGGGGATCAGGGATATCTTCCAGTTGCCGTTCATAAGAGCTTTTGGGAGTTTCTTGGGGGATTTCGGCTTCTTGGGAATTTCATGGGCTTGTTGGAGAAGTAGGGGTGGATTATTCAGAGGGGGGTTTTGCTGAGAAAAACCCCTCTGAATTAATAATTGACATAAGCGATGATGGGTAAGGGATAGTGATGGGAATTTTACCCGTCTACAGTAATATGACATGTTTTTAATACATCCAAGCAGATAATAAGGAATGTTAACTAATCGACCATGCCGCAAATGACTCATTAAAAACAATTCATGTTGATAAACTACTTGGTAACGCCCCTCGCAAGTCAAATAGTGCTTGATGAATTCAGCTAATGTTGGCCATGGGCGAGTTAATGAATGCAGACTTATACCGCGGCCTTTAATCTCAATCTGTTCCTCAGGAAGAAGGAAGTCCCGCTGTGCGTTTAAAATAACCTTTTTCCTGCTAAACCAGCGAGCGCCTGTGACCGGAAACCCTGAAACTAGTGCTATATCTTCCTCTGTGACTGAAATTTGGACCCCTTGGACTACGGAGTAATCTTCCTGAAAATTCTGTGCAAACTCTAAAACTTTCTGAGGATCAAATTCTCCTAACCTTTCGAAGTATGTAATCCAACCTGCCTGCTGAAAAATATGGTAGGCCTCTGGGAATAATTCAAGAAGAGTTATCGAGCCAGGCTCATGTCCGATATTTGAGCCTCCCATAGCTACTAACTTGAGTCAAATGCAAAGGTGCAGAGAACAGAAACACAGGCTTGATCAAGCTAATCGTTGCAACTGAGGATATGGAGTATCAATGACGGCGGAAATAATGGATATGAAGAGTGACAGTGGATTGGATGGTGTGGAATGATGATTCAGTTTTCGAAATTCCCACCTTACGTATGATGAAATGATGTTTAAGTGTGCGGGGATTATAATCATAATGAGGAAGATCCTCTCTTTAAAATATTATCTAACTGTATTACATAAAAAACTGCATACCTTATATTTTTACCTTTGTTTTTATAATTTCGAAGTATAGAGTGCTTCATAATGGCTTGATACTGATGGAAGAATCTTTAAATTTCTCTGGAATGTAGAAATAGGAGCATATCAGGATCTGCTCAATACTGGATAGTATTCACCCAAGGGATCTGAAGAATAAAAGTGGAGTACTGAAGAACTTGTGTAGCTGAGGAAAGGAATGGTGTTTTAATAATGGAAAGATGAATGTCAGGTTGCTGAAAGTGGTGTTTCAGCAATGGAAAAATGAATGACATGTTGCTGAAAGTGGTGTTTCAGCAAAGGGAAAAATAAGGAAAATGGAATTTAATGATTTGGGTTTAAGAAAAATGGGAGAAGTACTTGCCAAAGGATAATTTCAGCAGTAAGGAGCGGGAAATACTAGCTGAAAGATAATAGGTAGAAATGGTGAAAAATGGAAAAAGGGAAAGATGGAGAAATGGGATAAGTGATAAAAGGGATATTGCTGGGAAGTGGGTTGAAATGAAGGGAACAAAGCTTCTGTGATTTAAGCTTCAGATCTTCTTGTGATGAAACTGTCATCCTTAAGCTGCAAAATTCAATTGTAACATGCCAACCCTTGACAGGGATTATTAGTTTTAAATCTAATTTAATGCTAGAAATATATTGAAGAAAATTAAATGCTGTGAGGAGTAGAGGACTCCCCTAAAAAAATATAATGTGTATCATTCATGCAAGCAGCCTTGAAATCTTCTTTATAAACAGGGCGCTGGTACAAACGAAGCCTATGACCATTTACTAGTAGAGGTGTTTTAGAATCATCAATTGCTAAAAGTCTTACTGTTCCATTAGGAAAAACAACATCTACTTCATATGGTCCAAGCCATCGTGTACGTAGCTTACCCTGAAATTTTTAAAACCAAGAGTCATATAATAAGGCCCAATTACCTTTTTGGAACTGCTTGTGTTTGATAATTTTATCATGCCACTTCATTCTTTGTTGTTGAATCATGGTTGTTTGGTGAATGGCATCTAATCTCTTTTCATCCAATTCCAGAAGCTACTGCAACCTAGTTGTCTGCACATCAGTCAAATCAAGGTTGATAGCTAAAGCAGTTCTTAAAGTTTTAATTTCAAATTCAACAGGAAAAACAACATTTTTACCATACACCAATTCATAGGGAGAAAATCCTGTAGTATTTCTCCAGGTAGTTCTGTAAGCCCATAGTGCTTCAGGGAGCCTTTGAGACCAATCCTTCTGGTTATCCTTCATTGTTTTAGCTAGAATGGCTTCTAATACTTTATTTGTGCTTTCCACCTGCCCATTGGCTTGGGGGTGGTATGGTGTAGTCATTCTATGATGAATATGATATTTCTGAAGGGTAGATTTAAAACCATGAGAATTGAATGGAGGTCCTCCATCTGTAACTAGCTCTCTAGGAATTCCAAATCTAGTGAAGATCTCTTCAAATAAGAAAGCTAGGACAACTTCTTCATTGGCTCTAATAAGTGCTTTGGCCTCCACCCATTTAGTCATATAGTCTATAGAGACTAATATATAATTTCTTTGATTGGATGGAGGATTAATGGGTCCTATGAAATCCAAGGCCCATCTTTCAAATGGTTCAGATACTACCTGGGGGTTTAATGGCATTTGATCTCTATGATTGGGTTGACCCATTCGCTGACAGCTGTCACAAGCCCTCACAAATTTCTTTGCATCCTTAAACAATGAGGGCCAATAGTAACCCATCCTCAAAATTTGTGTGTTGTTCTTTTATCAACAAAAATCCCTCCGCAGGGGCCATCATGACAAGATTTTAGTATATCGTACACTTCATCCTCCCTAATGCATCTTTGGATTTCCTGATCAAGCCCTGTGTAGAGAAGACACCCACTTATCCAGCTATACCTGGCACTTTGTTGAACAACTCTTCTCTTTTCCCTATATGAAAGGTGTGATGGTAATTTTCCTGTAACCAAATAATTGGCAATATCTGCATACCACGGAGAGTGAGCAGAGACTACAAATAAATACTCATCAGGAAAGGAATCATCTACTGGAATATTATTATCATTTTTTAACCGTGAAAGGAAATCAGCCACAAAATTTTCTTTACCAGGCTAATCTACAATTGTAATGTCAAACTCCTGCAGTAACAATAACCATCTGGTAACTCGAGCATTTGTGACAGATTTTTTCATTAAATACTTAATAGTCGAGTGATCAGTGTGGAAAAAAGTAGAATAACCAGTGATATAATGTCAAAATTTATTAATGGCATAAATTATTGCAAGAAACTCTTCTTCGATAACTGTATAATTAATCTCAGTAGGGGTCATTTTCTTACTGATGAAATAGATAGCATAAGGAAGATGATTTTCCTCTTGTCCCAAGATAGCTCCAATTGCAGTGTCTAAAGCATCAGAAGATATATGAAAGGGGAGGGCCCAATCAGGTCCTCTCAAAATAGGAGCAATAGATAACTGGTGCTTGAGTTCTACAAAGGCTTTCTGACAAAGATTAGTCCATTTAAATTCAGTATTTTTCATAAGCAACACAAATAATGGAGAATCTATCTTAGAAAAATATTTAATAAATCTTCTGTAATATCCAGCATGTCCTAGAAAACTTCTCACGTCAGTTTGTGTTTTAGGAACAGGAAGATTTTGAATGACCAATATTTTAGATGGGTCTACCTGAATACCTTGAGATGAAACAAAATGTCCAAGAACTACTCCTTCACTCATCATCATATGACATTTTTCAGTACTTAGGGAGAGGTGAGCGTGTATACAACGTTTAAGTACCTTCTCAAGATTTTGTAATGCATCTTCGAAAGACACACCATAAGGAGTAAAATCATCCATAAATATTTCCATAGAGTCATTCAGCATATCAGAAAAGATTCCTATAACAGCCCTCTGAAAATTTGTTGGTGCATTACATAGCCCAAATGGAAGAACTCTATAAGAAAAAGTTCCCCAAGGACTAGTAAAAGTGGTCTTATCCTGGTCTTGGGGTGCAATTATGATTTGGTTATACCCACTGAATCCATCTAGAAAAGAAAAGAATTTATTTCCTGACAGACTATCCAATACCTGATAAATGAAAGGTAAAGGAAAGTGATCCTTTTGAGTAGCTTTACTTAAGGCTCTGTAATCAACACACACTCTCCATTTCCCGTTTTTCTTAGGGACTATTACCAATGGGGAAACCCATTCACTGTCAGATATGGGGTATATAAATCCTGCATTAAGCAATTTCTGAAGTTCTTCTTTAACAATCTCTCTTAAATGAGGGTTCATTCGTCTTTGGGGTTGACAGACTGGTCGGCATCCTTATTTAATATAAATTCGGTGAGTACATAATTCAGAAGAGATTCCCTTCATATCCGTGTAATCCCATGCGAATGCTTCCTTATTTTCAAGTAATAACTTCATTAACTGCTGTGTTTCAGCAACTGTTAGATGAGGATTTATATTTAATGTCTTGCTAGGTTCGATTTCGACCATTATGCTTTTAGATGAGATGGTGGTTAATGTCTGAGATAAATCTTCAGATTCAATCTTTTCCTGGGTATCCGTTTCAAAAAGTGCAGTCAATTGATTGTGTGTTTCAGCAATTACAGAGGAAGGTTCGCAAATAAAATTATTAATTATTTCATCCTCTGTATTGTCTTTAAGAGTTAAAGCTTGTCCGATAGTTAAAATGGGTTGAATAGAATTATCATCATAATCCCTCCACATAGAATTTTCATTATTAATTATGGGTGTAGCATGAGGATAAAGAGTAAGCTGTTTAGTTTCATAACCATTAGAAATTGTCATTGAACCAGATATACAGCTTATAAAGGCATTGGCTGTGGCCAGCCATGGTCTTCCTAGAATTAAAGGGTGTCCCCCCAGCTTTGTTTTAGCTTGTAATACCACAAAATCAGCTGGGTATTTCTAGGATTCAACTGAAATTACTAGATCTTCAACAACTTCTTCTAGTTTAATTGTAGAACGGTCAGCTAATTCTAGGATGGTTGGTGTATCTCTAATTGTGTTATTCACCTGTAACAACTGTGAAGTTTCAAGAGTCATAATGTTTATTGCAGCACCTAGATCTACCAGAACTTGAGGAATTATTGTTTTACCAATTTGAACTGTCACGGTAGGATGGCCTAGGTCACCATATTTCACAGGAGGGGTTTTTTCGGACATTAATGCAGATAAATCACCCATAACATGAATTGTAAGGGGGTCTTTAATCTTCCTACCAGGTTTCTTAACACAAATGTCCCTTATGGTTTTGGCATAAATTGGTACATCTCTCAGTGCTTGTAAAAGTGGAATTTTAACATACAAGTTTTGCAATTCCCCTAAAAGATTAAAAGCAGGTATTTCAGGTGTTTTAGTTAAAACTAAACGCTCGGGGAATGGTGGTTCTGTTATTTCAATACCCTTGTTAGAGGGTGGTTGTGCTTTTTTATGTTTCTCAATTTCCTCTTTATCCGAATCAGAAGAGGTTATATCATCAATGATAGGTTCTACTATTTTCCCGGATCTCAAATGAATATCATTACATTACATAGTAGGAAATGTAGGCTGATTCTGAATATCAATGACTTGCACAAATTTATTATTGGGGTTAGGATTTGGTTGCACAGGTAGCTGAGGTCTCATTTGATTATTTGGTGGAGCATTTGATGGTAGAGGAAGTGGTTGTTGAAATTGAGGAAATTGATTTGGATACAGGAGTTGTTGGCTTCTCCAGTTTGAATTCCAAGGATTAAAAGAAGATGGCTGTTGTGGGGGGCAAGGAGTCCACATTGTAGGATAAAAAAAGGGAGGGTTTTTTTGTTGCATGGGTGGGAAGTTCATCTAATTAAAGGGTGGTTATTGCATTTGATTAAAGGGAGGGTAATTTGTCCGACTGAAGGTAGAATAATTATTCCAACGATTAAATGGAATACTAGAATTCATACCTTGTCCTTTTGGTTGCCATTGTCTTCTTTGTGTTAGTAGGTAAACTGCTTCAACTTCTTCTTCTGTTGGCTGCAATGCTACCTTTATTCCCGATAGAGAGGGACATTGTTGTGTTTCATGATCTTTCTCACAAAGGGTGTAGATTGGTATTTTGTCCTATCGGCATTCCCTTAGTGGATGTTTGTCTCTGCATTTAGGGCAAAAGACAGCCAGAGCTGCTTCTGCTTCAGCCTACTTCTTTTTAACCTGCAAGGTGTCAATTTGTGAAGAAAAAGAACTTAACAACTCAGTTTTAAATTCCTCAAGTAAATTACCTATTTCAGCTCTTGTTGCTCCCCCACTGGCTGATTTCTGCACTCTTGAATAGGTGGGATCTATGTTACTTACTATGTTCCTTGCAGCTCCTCTGGAACATCTTTTACAAAGTTCAACAATCTCATCATATGATTCTTTAGATATATCTCCCTTTCCAAGCATGTTTAACATGTCTAAAAAATCATCCCTTAATCCTCTAAGTAATATTGTTTTACGAATTTCTTTACTTACATTTGGATGATCAGATCTCTACAGATTATACTGCAGCCTTTCCACATAGTCTTCCAGATTCTCATCCGGATTTTGTGCCATGTTGAATAGTTCCTCCCTCTTTTCTCTCATCCGAAAATAGTCTTGATATTTAAGCAGAAATTTCTGTTTCATCTGTTCCCATGTTGTTATTACCTGACTTCCAAGGCTCATGAACCATCTTAAAGAATTTCCTTTTAATGTTTCTGGAAACAGTTTCAACTTCTGAGCATTAGTAACATAATCATAACTTCTGCATAATATATCAAATTCAAAAAGAATCCGGATCTTTAGAGGATAAACCATGGAAATTGGGTAAAGCTCACAATGGAATATTCTTCATAGGAGTTGTTCCTCTAGGGAGATCACTGATAGGAAATCCCAAGGTAGAGAGAGAATTTTCATCCCTTCCTTCTCCTTCAGGATCTACATGTCCACCACCAAAGAATTCTTCGTTGTTTCCTTCCATTGGCTATTCTCCTACTACACTTGCTTGATCCTCAAGATCTTCTACTAGCTCCTCAATGTTTTCCACTGGTCGTCCAATACTATCTATTAGTTCCTCAACGTGCTCTGCTAATTCGCTAGCACTTTCTTTTGATTCTCCCGCACTGGTTGTTGGTTCTTTAATATCCGTTACTAGTTCCTCTATGTTTTCAGGGACCACAACTTCTTCTGTTTCATAGTTTGATTGAGTGGAGCACTGAATTTTTGGTCTTCGAGAACTTAATCTCTATGATGATTCAGCCTTTGATACAATTTCGTCAATAAAAGTCTTTCTTCCTCCCCTTCCTTTTCCCTTGCCACTTGTAGGATTAGTTTTCTTCTGGGTTTCGCGTCCTCTCATACAATCTGCACATCTAGAAGGAAAATATCAATGCTTTTGAAATCTATAATTGCCCTCCCCGGCAACGGCGCCAAAATGTTGGTCACTTTAATTGCTTTAACAATTCAAGCACCACATAAATTGTCAACCCGGGAAGGTCTGTTTATTCCAAAGGCAATCACGCACTGGATATTCTCAATTCCAAAAGCAAGGAAATGTTGTAGTAGAAATCACACAATTAAAAATCATACAGATCTAGCTATTCACACCCAGTTTTAACAAAGCTGAAGCCTACTTGTGTTACAGCAGAAGCAATTCCTCTATTGCAGTCTTTCATTAAAATAATTCTAAGAAAATATAATGAAAGGAAATAACCCTGCAGAAAATGAAATCAATCAACCATAACAGGGAACAGGACCCTATTCCTCCAAACAGGAATCTTCAGCACTTGTTGCCTGATACTAAGCACACTGTAGAAAAAGAGAATCGAGCTATGGGGAACAGGACCCTATTCCTCCGAACAGTAATATTCAGCACCTGTTTCTCGGTATCAATCAAACAAATAACGGAAAAATATCTCTTCAATTCCTAAAAAGGAATGATACATAAATGATGCAGTGTTAAGGAAAACATAGTTCTTAAATAGCTACAGAACTATGTAAATGATTCTTCAGTAAACAAAGTTGAATTAAGGTGCAAATAACATAAAGAAATTTAACAAACTACAGGAGCGATTGGGTGAATCTTGTGATGAAGGCAGGCCCTTTCCTTCTCATAAGATTCCCCAGAAGAAAGAGTTAAATTGGAATGCTCAAAAGAAACCTTTATTCATCTGTCAAAAAGGAATGATACATTACAATGGAGTCTTGCTCCTTTTCGCTCAAAAATAGTGTCTCTCCTGCAGTCTTTAACTCCCCTTCTAATGATGATGTCTCCTCTTTTTAAAGAGGATACATCTATTACAGTTACATCAGAGAAATCCTATATTTATCCAAATCTATTCTTCTATTCTTTGAAACAGGCTTTCTATTCTTCCATAGAAAAAATATTGTTACAACATATACAGCATCGGCTTCGAACAACTGTTGCTACGACTTTCCTTGCTTGTCTTCGGTCTTCGTTGCCATCGTTCCCGAAATACTCTTCAAGATCGCAAATCACCAGCAGTGAGCATGTATCTCTAACGATCATTTTAGCAACAAATTTGATTGTTTCAACAACGGAGTCGAATCGTTTCATGAACTTCCGCCTATTGTTTCAAGACTGGTCATGTTCCTTATCATAAATTATTCCATCTTTAGACTTAAAAACGTATCTTACCTCGATTAATGGTGAAACATAAGAGTAATGTGAATTATATAAACAGATTAAATATATAGTAAGTGAGAAGCGATTTCATATACCTTTGGATAAAATGGATAAAAATGATAATGTAACTTTTTAAATATAGCTATAAAGGGTAAGGTGGTGTCAAAATGTATAGTAAAAATGGTACTAATCGTGAGGTCCTCTAACATTGCGTAGCACTTCCACATTCAAAGGGGGCGTTGGTCATTGGGAGGAAATTATCGTTTCTGAACTCACTGGCCGTTGTCTTCAGACCCATCTGCATGTGTCAAGTTTTCGGATCCAAGTGTCCATTTGACATCTACATGACCGGAAAATGTCTTACTTATTTTTGGAATTCTTATTGACGACAACAAAATCCCACAATTCAACTACACACTGAACGCATCTAAGTGTTTGGGAAGAATTTGAGTAGGTAAATGGAGAATTTCGTTAACAGAGAGTTTGATTTGTGAGCTACTTCTAGAGAGATTTATACCGTACAGAGACGTGGGAAATCCTCGTCGGAAGGAAACTTAAAAATCAGTCACTAGGTTGTAACCTCTCCTTCTATCATCAATAAAGATTACTTCTTGTTTTTCCCTACATGCATCTATGTTTACTTTGATTTTCTATATTGCAAGATCTTGGTTGATGAATGTAGTTTATGCTTAACTGATTTAGCTAACTAGCTTGAAAATATATCTATATTATTGCATATTCTCTTGTTTCAGTGTTCTTTCTTGCAAGAAGCATTCAGCCAACAAAACTGCTTGAATTTGAAGCTGTAGTGGAAGTGACATAAAGGACCCATTTGGAAGAGACTGAAACAAGTAAGCCTCCAATCCTCTCTGTGTATTTGTTCTGAGTTAGGAGAGATGGTAGTATAGTCTTTCACCTATTGTTCTAGGCTAAAACCTGCCTAGGGAAGCATAATTTATCTGTAGATTACAATTTTGGCCCAACATTAACCTTTACCTTAACCTTAACCTTGACCCATGGTGAAGGTTAATGATAAGGTTAATGTTAGGTTAAAGTTAAGGTTAAGGTTGAGGTCAAGGTTAAGGTTAAAGTTAAGGTTAGGTTAGGTTAGCTCAGAGTTAAGGGTTTAGTAGAGGTTAAGGTTAAGGTTAAGGTTACGATTAAGGGGGTAAGGTTAACCTTACCTTAACCTTAACCTTAACCTTAACATTAAACTTACCCTTCACCATAACCTAACCCTAACCTCAGTGTTACCCTTAACCTGACCTTAACCTTAACCTTTTGCTTAACCTTAACATTAACTTAACATTAACTTTAACCTTAACCATAACATTAATCTTAACCTTAACCTTACCTTAACCTTAACCTTAACCATAACCTAACCTAATCTGACCTTAACCTTAACCATAACCTTAATCATAACCTTATCCTTAACCTGAAGGTTAAGGTCAACATTAACGTTAGGTTAAGGTTAAGGTTAAGGTCAAGGTCAAGGTTACGGTTAGGTAGGGTTAAGGTTAAAGTTAAGGTTATGTTAAGGTTAAGGTTAACGTTAAGGTTAACCTTAGTGTTACCTTAAGGTTAAGGTTAAGGTTAAGGTTAGTGTTCCTTTAAGGTTAAAGTTAAGGTTAAGGTTAACCTTAGTGTTACCTTATGGTTAGGGGAAGGTTTTAGTTAAGGTTAAGGTTAGGCTAAGGGTAAAGTTAACGTTAAGTTAGGTTAAGGTTAAGGTTGAGGTTAAGGGCTTGGTCAAGGTTAGGGTTAGGTTATAGTTAAGGTTAGTTTAAGGTTATGTTAAGAGTAAAGTCAAGGTTAAGGTGAAGGATAAGGGTTAGTTATGTTAAGGGTAAAGTCAAGGTTAAGGTGAAGGTTAAGGGTTAATTAGGTTAAGGTTAACGTTAAGGTTAAGGTTAGGGTTAGGTTATAGTTAAGGTTAAGGTTATCGTTAAGGGTAAAGCTAAGCTCAAGGTTAAGGTTAAGGGTTAAGTTTAGGTTAGGTTAAGCTTAAGTTAAGGTTAGGTTAAGGTTAAGGTTAAGGTTAAGGTTAAGTTAAGTTCAAGGTTAAGGTTAAGGATAATGTGAAGGTTTAGCTTAGGGTTAGGTTATAGTTAAGGTTAAGGTTACGGTTAAGGGTAAAGTTAAGGTGAAGGTTAAGGTTAGGCTAAGGTTAAGGTTAAGGTTAAGGTTGAGTTAAGGTTAAGTTAAGCTTAATTTAAGGTTAGGTTAAGGTTAACATAAACGTCAAGGTCAAGGTTGCTGCTGTTACAAGGTTAGGTTAAGGTTAAGGTTAGTTAGGTTAAGGTTGTTGCCATTAGGTTGTTATTAAGGTTAAGGTTACGTTGTTTAGCGTTTAGGTTACGTTGCTGTTGGCACAGTTATGGTTAATTTAAGGTCATGGTTATGTTGTGTTGCTATGTTAGGCGACATGGTGTTGCTGTTGCGCCAAGTTGCTTTAAACAGTTGGTGTTGGCGTTATTACAAGAAGAAGTTAGGTTAAGGTTAAGTTATTTTAGGTTAGGTTAAGGTTAAGGTTAATGGTTTGGTAAAGGTTAGGGTTAGGTTATAGTTAAGACTAGGTTAAGAGTAAAGTCAAGGTTAAGGTGAAGGTTAAGGGTTAGTTAGGTTAAGGGTTAAGTCAAGGTTAAGGTGAAGGTTAAGGGTTAGTTAGGTTAAGGTTAATGTTAAGGTTAAGGTTAGGGTTAGGTTATAGTTAAGGTTAAGTTTATGGTTAAGGATAATGTTAAGGTTAAGGTTAAGGTTAAGGGTTAAGTCAAGGTTAGGTTAAGGTTAAGGTTAAGGTTAAGGTTGAGTTAATGTTAAGTTAAGGTTAGGTTAAGGTTAAGGTTAATGTTAAGTTAAGGTTAACGTTAAGTTAAGGTTAGGTTAAGGTTAAGTTTGAGGATAGGTTAGGTTAGGTTAATGTAAAGTTAAGGTTAGGTTATGTTAAGGTTAAGGTTAAGGTTAATATTAAGGGCTTGGTCAAGGTTAGGATTAGGTTATATTTAAGGTTAGGTTAAGGTTAGGTTAATAGTAAAGTCAAGGTTAAGGTGAAGGTTAAGGGTTAGTTAGGTTAAGGTAAAGTCAAGGTTAAGCTGAAGGTTAAGGGTTAGTTAGGTTAAGGTTAATGTTAGGGTTAGGTTATAGTTAAGGTTAAGGTAATGATTAAGGGTAAAGTTAAGGTCAAGGTTAAGGTTAAGGGTTAACTTAAGGTAAGGTTAAGGTTAAGATTAAGTAAAGATTAAGTTAAGGTTAAGGTTAGGTTAAGGTTAATGTTCAGGTTAAGTTAAGGTTAAGGTTAAGGTTAAGGTTAAGGTTAAGGTTAAGTTAAGGTTAAGATAAGGTTAAGTTAAGGATAAGGTTAAGGTTAAGTTCAGGTTAAGGTTAAGGTTAAGGTTAGGTTAAGGTTAATGTTAATGTTAAGGTTAGGGTTAGGTTATAGTTAAGGTTAATGTTATGGTTAACGGTAAAGTTAAGGTTAAGGGTTGAGTTAAGGTTAGGTTAAGGTTAAGGTTAAGGTTAACTTAAGGTTAAGGTTAAGGTTAATGTTAATTTTAATTTAAGGTTAAGGTTAAGTTAAGGTTAGGCTAAGGTTAAGGTTAAGGTTAAGTTAGGTTAAGTTAAGGTTAAGTTAAGGTTAGGTTAAGGTAAGGTTAAGTGTTGTAGAGGTAAATCCCCTCTGCGAACAGAGGCGATCCCTACTAGCCCAGATCGGGTCTAGCAACAATCGTATCACGCTAAGGTGCAAGTTCCTAATTGCAATAAACCAAATGGTGAAGAAGACTTACCTTGAATTCAATGCTATTGTTCGTAGAGAAAATAGTGCTCCCATTCCCTTGCTCTGGCAGATAACAATCGTCATGCTCGCTGCGATCAAACACCTATACACGCAAGAAACATGAAAAACACAAGCGTAAAACCCAATATATGCAATTATTTATTAGTCAGAGAAGACACAACTCATGATCATAATGAACAATACGAGTGGAACCATAATCAAAGTCGCTTATCATTAACTCATACAAAGGAAAGTACAACCTGGCTCTGATGCTGAATCTTCCTTTGGTGGGTCGTCAGTGGAATACGTCTCGGTAAAGCTCGTTGGGAATGGGACAAACCTCTCTCTTCAATTATCAATCTCCTTGCTACTGATTTGGCTCTATGAGGACTATCAAGGATCTTGCAACATTCTTTAGGCTATGAAGGCTCTTGGAGATTAGCTTGCAAAGGAAAATGGCAAGCTTATATAGATGGTGGAAGGGGAGTTGGGATCCCTAAAATCATGGGATTGGCCCTATCCTCAAGGAAGCTTCCATGAGAGGTGGAAAGCCACTTCCTCTACATGGAGATCCACAGCCAAACCTCCCAACTCAATTTAGAGACTAGTTCAGGAATTGGTTGGAGTCAATCTTCTGCCATTTATTTTTTAAAAATGCTCCTTAATAAGCCTGGTGTGGGTACAACGCTAAGACAGTGCACCAGCTGGCGCACCCTCTTTGGAGGATTTCCCCCATTAGCGCGGGTATAACACTGACTAGTCATGCCAAGGCCCAAAAGGCTATTTTTAGGGTTTTTCACAAGGAATTGTCTTCAGGGGAATGAATGTCCTTGTTCAGGGGGATGCCATGAAAGTGGTTTCAGGTCATGTCACTGCTCAAAGGTCATGGAATAATCCCTCCAATGTGTAGGACGAGGGATTGCAGGGACCATGACAAATTGTTGTGTAACAAATGCCCCATAAAGCATGAGGCCCGAAAGAGAGAGAGGGGTGAAATGCTTTACAATAATGCGTCCAAATGAAAAAACTGTCGTCGGAAAACCTGTGTAGACAAGTACAATTGATATCTCAAATACATGATATATGTGGTATGGGCGCAGCCATCCATAATAGAGTATAGAATAATCCAGATCTAAGGTATGGACGCAGCCATCCAGTGAGGATCAATAAATAGACTTAGGTATGATCACAGCCATCCAATGAATGAGTCATGCAACCAATCATAATAATCCACAAAATCATAGCCTGGATTCTAACAGACAAAATCCAGGTTCTTGCACTCCATCTCGACCTGAACAAAGTACAAGTTCAGGCATGCGAATAAGTGAGCTGAAGTCAAACATGAAAGAACATCGCCTGATTACCATCCAATGATGAAAGCTGTTAAGAGACACGAGAGGTACCACCAATAATGACAATGGCCCTCAAGGTAATATAGGTACAATCTACGGCCTGTGAATTAGTGAGCTGGCGTCGAACACCCGTAGAATCACTCGATCAGAGGCCAATGATGAAAACCTCACGTCGAACACAAAGAACCTGCCATTGAGGCATGCAGGCTCCAAGGTACCAGAAGGGAGTTTCTAGACCAGCTTCCCTGATAATGAGCTAAATTCGATAGGAAGTGATCTTAATCGAAGGTGGGCCATAGTGTTTCCCACATCATCGACGTGAGATAGAGGAACATAATGTCTTTGTGAATCAGGATCAGATGAGAATCAGAGGAAGGTTGGAATTTTGCAGAGGTCAACTTCTATTGAACATATCGGTGGAACGACAGTGGATTTGGAAGTATTTTACATCAAAATATCTGGGGTCATGATGACGAGGAAAAGAGCAGATGAGAGGTCAAAAGGGACTACCCAAACCCATGGAGGAAAATAGAAAACAAGATGAGATGTCCCCAACCCGACACGAATGCAGACAAGTGCCATGTTCAAGAGCGACAAACTGCCGACGCAACAACGATTTTGGTTCCATTTTTCCCCACCATTTCTGGCAAGTAGCCCAATTTTTTTTGAAAAAAATCTTGAAGGGGATAGCATATGCTTGTAATATAAGCCTGTCCTTTAGACGAATCGATCCTAGTACATTTACCGAGCCCTAGGAAGGAGAAACTCGAATATCGTCATTATGACTGAATCTAATGTCATCAGGGTTTAACAAGTCTGACAAAGGAAGAACTCAACGTCTTTTCATGTTTAGAGAGTTTGAAAAGACAGTAGAAAAGTAAACTCCAACGGTCCCTTTTTGTAAATAGTTCCTCAGATCCGAAAAGGTAGAAAACTATGTCTGAGAAAACCTCCTAGTCGCAATAGGCTAGGGTATTCCTTTTTCGTAAGTAACCTATCCCAACTCGAAAAAGGGGTAAACGTATACTAGGTAGATGTCGTTTCATGGCCACTTTAACGAGATCAAAATGACAAGGGACTCGACAATATTTTCATGTTTAGAGAGTCAGAAAAGAGCTGAAAGATGACTCCAAAAGAACTTTTTCGTGTTTTTACCGAGTTCGAAAAGGTATAAAATACAACTCGTATCACCGTTCAAGTCGTGTAAAAACCTATCGCTGCACATAAAGGCAAGTGTAAAATCCACTTTTCGACAAAATATGTTAAAATATTGAGAAAAATGACTTTTAAAACCTAATTTTGACTTCAAAAGTTATAAATATGCCATAAATGGTAAAAAATAATTTAGTTTTACTTTTTACCTCATTTGGAGAGCAACAATGGTCCTTTTGTGTGTGAACTTGCAGCGGTGATTGCGACTGATCCTGGACACCATTCATATCCTCATTTGTTCCAAGTAAGACGCGCTCCCTTAAGCTCTGTTTTGATCCATTTTTATGAATTTTCATTGTGCATTAAATCTCTGGAGGAGAACTTTTTAAATTTTAGGGCTCCACCCATTGGCGCGAGTATCGGGCACAGACCCGCGCCAATGGAACAACGGGTTTTTCCGCTTTAAATTTCTAAAATGTGAACCATTCATATGGATTTTTAAGTGTAACAGAGATCTAACAAGGCATTTTGACCATGTTGGTGCAGGTATCCAGGCACAATGGTGATTGAATGGAAAGAGAGGGAACATGGGGAAGAGGATGAAATGGCCATGGAAAATGAAGCTTGCATGAATGCACTCTGAGACTGTGGTCTCAAGAAATTCTTCCTCACTCCATGTTTATGAGCTCAACCTAAGCTATTACAGTACTTGGTCAACATATGGGATGAAAATGAAGAAGTGTTCAAACTTCAGGACCAAGTATTAGCTCTTGAGGTCTCTGATGTTTACTTTATAACCGGATTGTCGCGCAGAGGTCCAGTGCCGATCATAACGGGTAGCAGACCTTCCGAATAGAAAATGGACATGCTAATGGCAAGAGTGTGCCTAGGGGCACGAACAAGATTAGGAAGTCGGAAGGTGTACATCCACACTATCTGCGACCTAGCACTCAGGGTAGTGCTTCATACCATTACGCAGGCTGCAGGATCACAGGCCCCGCGTGAGGCAACAAAGGCGCAGCTCCTATTAGCCTCTAAGTGCATGAATCCTACACTATTTGATTGGGCTACTACAGTGAAAACCAACATCAAAAAGCAGCTAAAAAAGTGCAAGAAAGCCAAACTAAAGCAGTTTGAATACGGTTCCATTTTGGTGTCATTCATCTTGGAACGACTACCCATTTTCTAGGGCCAAGGGGGAATAGTTGCCGAGCCGGTACCAAGAGAGCCAAGGATGGCTCACTGGGCAGCACTTATGCCCAGGTCAGGAGGAGGCCAACAAATGTCCTAGAGGCCTGAGTTCTTTGTGTGGTTACGGTGTCAACTGATCGTGGTTGAGGATTGGCCCTATGCTGGGACCGATTTCACTGGAGATCTCGATCTTCTGCTCCCGGAAGGGGAGGAATGGGACGAGGTGTTGGGTATGATTCTCTTTTTGATTTTTATGTATTTATGAATTTTTTTTGTAATACATTTTCGTTATAACAACAGTTTTATGTGTGTGTAGATGTTGGCCCAGAGAGGCCCGCGGGCATGTCGCCCATTGCGCGGAGAACCCATATCACACATGACCCTCAGGCTGAGGGTGGCGAAGGAAGCGAGCTGATCCAGAACCTGGAGGGCATTGCCTAGGGAATCCTAGACTATGCACGGCTGGTAGACGTCCCATTAGCTTACCAGTGACACACTGTGGGGGTGCCAAGTCACCTTCACTGACTGTTGTGGCGATTGGTGCGCACTGTAGCATGTTACCATGAGAACCATGTTGATTAGCTATCTAGGGCTTTCATATGCATATTTTTTTCGAGACATGTTTTCTCTGGGTATTATTAGACAAACATGTATATTTTTTTGACTTTATGTGATGTACTGCAAACTATTCGACACATATATCTATATATCTATTTCTGGATGGATATTTTTACATGTGATGATGTTTTTATAAGTTGCGCAAATGTCGATCTAAAACCAAATTAGCTACTACATCTATTAACGTATTCATATGTCTGGGTATGTGTTGATATGTGATATAATCAAAATTTCTTTCCAATAAATGAATACGTAGATACAGATGTAAAACGGATGGGTTTCTTACAGAATAGTGACTGTTAAGTTGTAATACTACAAGCTGTGAGTCCAGATACACAAGTAATGCATGAATACCGAGGTTGATAGCCTCAATTAATAATTCTAAAGTAGCACTATACTCCGCAAAATTATTTGTGGTAGGCCCTAGACACACACCCTGCAAATTAACCAACTCACCAGCAGGATCATAGATTACCCAGGCTGCTGAGGACAGATTCCTGGTACTGTGGGAGGCACCATCCGCGAAACTGAAAAAAGGAGTAAAAGACATATGCACAATCAAGAAGACCCAATCAACAGAAGGATGCTTAAAATACACATCACACCACACATGCACACAGACGAATATACACACCTATGTGTACACACCACACCAAAAATAACTCAAGCTTAGTATTTTTAAAGGTACAACTCGTTCCTAGGCTGTGCCAATGGAACTCCTTTCTAATAGATAAGCTCATAAGCCCCATTTTTCAATGCTCGTTTTATTATGTAGGGCCCATGCCACATGGGTTGGAACTTGTCTTCTCCAAGTTTGTCATGCACTTGGTCATATAGGATGACAAGGTCCCCTTCGACAAAGGAACGTGGAGAAACTGATTGATCAAAATAAGCTTTGACCCGCTTCTTCTGTGCTTCAATGACTAAGGCATCCAAGTGGCGGGTTTCATCCAGCCGTTCCAAATATAAGAGACACTCTTCTTTAGGAGAAGTATCAGGCAGAAGTTCCACATCCAACTTTAAGGAAGGAATTTCGCACTCAACCGGAAGAGTTGCTTCCAGACCACACACCAATTGGAATGGTGTGAATTCGGTGGCACTGTTTACTGACGTTCGGTAGGCCCATAGAGCTGAGAACAATTGGATATGACAATTGGAGTTATGAATACCAATTTTTTTTGAAGCATTGTGACCAAAACTTTGTTCACGGCCTCAACCTGGCCATTGGCCTGGGGGTAATACGACGTTGAGCTATCATGTCATAAGCCCAATCTTGATGTCAGCTCGGCCATCATGTAATCTCGAAAATGAGTTCCATGATCGGTAACAATGGCCTGAGGGACCCCGAAACTTGCAATAATGTGGTTAAAAATAAACTGGGTAGCTATCTTACCATTGCCAGCTAGTGTAGGCATCGCTTCGGCCCACTTAGTAAAGTAGTCGACATCGATGATTATATATGCATGCCCCCTGGCTGAATGAGGGTTACACGACATAAAATCTACGCCCCCTTTTGAAAAAGGGCTGACGGTAATGACAAGGTGCAGAGGGAGAGGTAGCGCACTCATCTTGCGCTGAAAAAACTGGCACGCATGACATTTTCGGACTGCAATGATATATTCTTTGAATATCGACAGCCAGAAGTAGCCCGCACGTAAACTTTTCTGGGCAGTGGCATATCCGGACATGTGACCACCATAGGCGCCACTATGATAGTCATTCAAGACTCTTTCGGCCTCTTCCAGGGTCAGGCATCGGCAGAGCACTGAATCTATTCCAACCAGGTATAAGGTAACTCCTATAATGCGGTAAGGTTGAGACTAATGCCGAATCCGACGTCGGGCATCTTTGGTCAACTCTGATCAGAAGGTTGACATTTGAAGATACAAAATAATGTCGTCGTACCATGGATCGCAAGTACTGATAAGGAACAGGTTTTAGTCTGGGATATGTTCCTCGGAGTGAGATGGGGTGGAGTCTGTCGGGAGGGAGCAAATGAGATCTGAAAAAACCAGTGATTTGGTCAACTTAGCGGTGGTAAAATCTAAATTGAACTCTTGAAGGATAACGATCCATTTGGATTATTTTCCCCATTTTAATTTTCGAGATAGAATATATGTCATGGGGTTGCAATCTAAAACCACGGTTACTGTACGCAACAGGATGTAGTGGCGAAAACGCTGCACAGCTTGCACTACGGCTAATGCCAGTTTCTCGACGTGAGCGTAACGGGTTTCTGTGTCGAGAAGATTCCATGATAGATAATAAAAAATGTGTTCATTTCCATCATTGTCATCCTACACCAGAACCATAGCTATGGTGCTAAATGTGGTGGCCATGTATAGAGTGAAATCACGGTGATAGTTTGGAGGACGAAGCAATGAAGCATTAACAAGTAACATCTTAAGCTTCTTAAAGGATCGTTGAGCAATCTCGTCCCAATGAAAGGGAACATTTTTCTTTAAAAGATGCGTAAATCCTTTGGCCACTTCCGCGTATTTTGGGATGAAGCATCGAAGGAAATTAGCTTTTCCCTGTAGACTCTGTAATTGATGTAATGAGGAGGGTGATGGGAGATTGAAAATAGCCTCGACCTTTAGAGGGTCGAGGTGAATCCCGTCCTTGGAGACTATGAACCCCAAAAGACGGCCAAAATACACAGAAAAGATGCATTTATGGGGGTTAAGCCAGATATTATAGCATCTACAATGAAGAAAAATCTGGCGGAGGTGTTCGGGATGGTCCTCTCACCGAGCTAAGTGAGCTGGCAAATCGTCTAGATAAGGCTAAATGATATGGCATATGTCGTGGAATGTGTAAGACATAGCACGCTGGAAAGTGGCTCCAGCATTATTCAAGCCAAACGGGAGCTTTTTATAAGCAAAGGTACCCCAGGGACAAATGAATGCAGTCTTGTGTTGATCGACAGGTAAAATATTTATCTGATTGTACCCAGAAAAGCCGTCCATCAGGGAATAGATCTCACTCCCAGCGCATTCATCAATGATTTGATCTATGAAGGGAGTGGGGTAATTTTCCTTAGGACAGGCCCACTTAATATCACAGTAATCAACACAGACTCTTATAGTACCCTGTTTCTTGTCTACAGGGACAATATTTGAGGCCCATTCTGTGAGGGGAATCGAGTAAATGAAGCCCGCGTTCAGAAGTTTTTCAACTTCTGCTTTAATGGCAGTGGCTTTGCGAGGATGCACTAGGCATAGGAATTGTCGCATGACTTTCGCACCAGGATAGGTAGGAATCTCGTTCACTACTATGATGGGATCAATCCTATGCATTTCCTCGTAGGACCAAGCGAACACGTCTCTAAATTCATGGAAAATATCAGTGTAAAATTTTATCTCGTCAGGAGAACAAGTTAATCCCACATGTATGTTCTCGACTATCCCCCGTTTGATGGAGATGTCGATCGGAGTGGTTTGAGTAATGTTGCTTAGTTTTCCCTCCGAAAGAACCTCATGTGTCAATATAGGCATCTGGAGAGGTGGAGTAGGAACATGAGATGCAAAACGCTCTAGACAATGGGACATTTCCCCCAGGCTGGGCATGAAGGAGGAACGATGATGTCCATCATTCCAAGGTAGCTCCTCAAGAGACATTGTTTCAAAAATGGCTTCATCAAAAGGGAAGATCTCTTTAAGAGGATCATCTGAGTCGGCCTCGCCGAGCTAAGGGGATTGAGAATAGATATCTAAAGCCATGCTTGAAGAGCATGTTGAGGAGGACGAGGATCAGATGTGGCGACGATTTCACAGTAATTAATCTCTACTGGAGTTAAGGGCATTGATTCTCCAAAATAAGTCACATGTTCAGGCGAAGGGATGATCCATGGGTCGTCAAACCTAGAGATCATATTAACTTGAATGGTGTGCAATGGTGGTGTGGGAAAAATACCCATGAGGATGGGGTCTTTGAAGAGACTAGGTCCTCCACTGTCAGGGGGATTGGGTATCTGATCCATGTAAGGAACATTGTTCTCAGAGGATGAGGTGAAGAAAGACAACTAATCCACAGTAATGATTTTTCCCTCATGAGGAAACTTGAGAAGTCAGAAGAGGGTGGACGACACACATAACATGGCGTGAGTCCAACTGTAGTCGAGATGAAGATTTTAGTTAAGCTTGGCGTCAACCACTTCTACTTCTACATTGAATGTCTTCCCTTGTAACTTAATTGGAAAACTCTCGAGAACACCTAGGGGTTTTGACTCTTGACCATCGAATGCTTCTAAGGCATTGGGAGATGATGAAAGAGTCAGAGAGCCAATGGCCTTCCAGCAGGCAGATGAAATGACACAGGTGGAAGCACCTTCATCCACAATGGCCCTATGGATGTTGAGGCCGTTGATCCTGACTTGGATCACAAGAGAAATTTGATGCGGAAGCTGGGGGGTAAAGTTTTCTAGGTTGAAGGTGAGAAGATTAGAATCAGTGGGATCGATTCCACCGATCGCAGACAATAGAGCTTTCCGTTGTGAAGGGAAACTTTGAATGACTTCCAATGCAGACATGGCAGAAGGTTCCTGTGCCAAATCATCAACAATAATGTAGTGCTGAGCGGCACGGGAATTTGGATTGTAGGAAGATCTTCATAGAACACCTTTATAGGGTGGCCTCACAACAGGTTCAACAGTAGGCTTCTCAATTTCCAAAGGACCAGAGACAGGAGGAGGAGGTGGACCATCCACGACTTCCTTCCCAGCTTCCTGACGCGATTCGGCATAATCCTTCGAGTGCGTAGCAATTGAGACAGGTGCGGCACCATTCATCATAAAGACTTGGGACCCAAATGGTGCAGATGGTGAAGTCTGTTCAACCATCTGGGTCTACTTAGATGAAAACGGTTCTTTGAGAACTGTCGGAGTCCCTTTGGAGCCTTTGAGAAGTTGACTAATTTTAGATTTTTGTGGAAAATATTTGGTATAATGATCTCCTTCACAAATAAGGCAGGGGTGCTTTGGTTTACGTTCAGAACTGTCATCAGTATGAGGTTTAGAAGACTCTGGTTTAGGGGCGTTGGGTTTGGATTTTCCTTTTCCATTCTTCTTTCATTTGGAGGCCTTTTCCGTAGGATTAGCCTGAATGACATTGACCTCTACAGTTTTCCCAGAATATGGAGGAGCGGGAAGAGAAGAATTATTGGAAGAATTGGACTTTTGCTTCCCATTTGAAGATTTTCGAGAATTTTGAGACACGGAACCAATAACACCATCCACCACAGGGGTAGGTGGTGCTTTAGAGGTTCCCAGCCATGGAGAATCAGTCAAAATATCATAAAGCGTGCCAGGCTGAGAGTACACCATATCTAGGTACTGGGCACACGCGATGGCTTGTTCTTCAATCACACATGCCCCCATAGCAATATCTTGAGTGATTTTGTTAACAAAGGAGGTGGTGAACCAATGATTTAGTAGCTAATTAGGTATATCAAACTTGATCAGTCTACGACGACGTCACCACTCATGAATATGATCGGATATGTGGGTGGCTTTATCCTGCTTCAAAGAAGTCAAGATATCATCCCGGCTTCATAGCGAACCGATAACTAGAAGTGAGTCAGAAAAGCCATTGCTAATGTGTTGAAATCTTGAAAGCTGCCATGGGGTAATTCGATATACCACTTAGCAGCAACACCGATAAGAGTGCGCTGGAAGAGACGTAGACGAATTGAATCATCGACCCAAGAATTAGACAAACACCACAGATGGTAGGTCATTACATGAGCTTGGGGGTCCTCTCCAGCTTTACCTTCAAACTTAGGGCAGTCGCTGAGTACCTTGGTCGGAACCGGGGGCTAATAAGGATTGTGAAGAATTAGATCATTGGTTAATTTAGAAACATCCGGTAACTCCAAGGTAGCCAAGAATGGAAATTGTGGATTAAAAGGCATACCAAGCCCTCGAGAAGGACCTGTACCTGTACTCCATGCTGGTTGAGTGTATCCTTGCTCCCATGGGTTCTGTCCCAGAGGATTCTGACCATAGGGGGTATAGGGCATATAACCAGTCTGATATGGCTGCTGGTAACCAGTGTACGGGGGTTGATAACTAGAGTATGGACCTTGATTATATGTCAGCCCCGTTTGAGCAGTCTATGGATTTGGCTGTTGAGTATAGGTGTAGTCGGGTTGTTGAGTGTAATAATGGGAACCTTGGGGCGGGTTATAAGTTGATCGAGATGGACCTTGAGAATAGTAACCGCCTTGGGGTTGACCAGGCTGCTGGTAGGTGGGACCCTGATGAGCCTGATAATTAGGGTGCACTGATTGATTCGGTTGTGGCATTGAGTAAATAGACTGTTGAGCAGGGTTGACAGGATGTGCAGGCTAGCCTGGTTGGATAGGCTGACCTGGTTGGATGGGCTGACCTAGCTGAGCAGGTTGACCCAGGTAAACAAGTTTTGTCGGTTGTGCAGGTTGACCTAGCTGATGCGGGACACTAGGCTGAGCCGGATGGGCCAGTTGGCCGGGTGGTGGAACGGGGCCAGGTTGTGGATGGTAACTAGTTTGACCTGCAACAGGACCGTAAGATGATCCTAGCTGATGTGTGACATTCGGACCAATAGGATACTGATGTTGCATAGGTTGTGAAGGTTGGACTTGCCCCCCAGGACCATACAACGGCCCCGTTTGGTACCCCGATTGACCTGTGGGTCCTTGAGGTTTCCTTGGTTGGACCACAGGGTGAGGCTGGATAGGTTGACCCAAACGGTTGTAGGATTGTCCTTGGGGACCGTATAACAACCCCTGGTGTCCCGAAGGATAGCCTTGTAAGGGCTGTCCTTGCGGGTCGTTAGGATAACCAGGTTGGCCCGAAGGTTGGCCCTGGAAGGGTTTCCCTTGCGGGTTGTAGGGTTTCCCAGCCTGGTTAGATGGAAAACCTTGACCATGGAGATAAGCCTTTGGAGTGGGTAAATGTTAAGGGTTTCCCTGCTCATTGTATTGATATGGAAAAATGTAAACAGGGGTACCATCCTGTGCATAATGCGAAAAATACGGGTGGTTGGGATCTTGAGAGGATTTTCTGACCTCGAGGTTTGATTGTTGTAGGGAAAATCGATACTCCTCAGGAGAAATGTTCTCTAGAATAGAAGACGCTATATAGATGTCTTCAGGAAGCGACGTGGTCCTTACAGACTGAGTGGTAACACCAGGTGTAGATGCGGCCACACAGACGGTGGGCCTGACAGGAACTGAAGTGACCTGAGGGGATGATGTGATGGGTGTCCTTGGATACATCCCCAATGAAGGAATAACCGGCCTCGTAGAGGGAGTTGATATCCCCATAGAGGCAACGACAGTCATGATCTGACTCAAAGATCTATATCCTGCTGGAAGTGAGGGACCAGGTGAAGACATGACAAATAACTCGGGGTTGTATTCTAGGAACAACTGGTAATCTTCACCAGACGTGGAGATTTCCTCACTAGGAGAATGGCTGGATGTGCCCATATCTGAACCTGCCACTAGATCTCGTAATAGACAGCGAGGACTAGGAGGAATAACAACAGCTATAAAAGGCGAACCCGATGTAAGAGGAGGGAAATGTTTCCCTGCTCTAAATCTAGACCAAGTGTCGGATAAGGGCCAATTGAACTCAACTGGTCCTCCAAAGGGAAGCTCAGACAGAACCGGTCCCCCGTCGGGAAACTCAGAAACAATGGGCTATTGTGGTTCAGCAGAGGATTGCGAGACCTCTGATGAATCGTTCGTATATGGACTACCAGTAGAATAAACTGAGTGTTCCGCCACTGTGACAGTAATGACAAAAGGAAAAGATCAAACACAACACACGGGGTGAAAAAATCAAGGCACACAATCAAATGGCCAACAAGCAAATTCTAACAGGGCGTGTGATCGCAGGTGATTTATTTTACCTCATTGAAACTTAGAAACTTCATTGTTTCATGTTTTAAGAGTCGATAAACAGATGAAAGGTGACTCTATCTCTTTCAGTTTTGAGGCAAGCGTGAAAGGACAAACACTTGGTGATATTTTCAAATTTAAGGAGTCAGATAAGATCAAAATGACTACTCACGAATGCTAGGCAAAGGGTGTACCAAATAACTGTGAGCTACAATATACACCTTGGTTTCAAAATGAAGGAGAAATCAACCAAGGACTTAATGTACGTGCAGGAAATCTCCCCAAATGCTGTGTCTGGTGTATCACGAGTATAGGGTGGCAGACTCGGCTTCCTATGGATAAAGGATAGAAACCTAGTGGGGTCTCCTTTTATATACGCGACGATATGGGGAGCACAAGTCTGTACTAGTGCTATCTAAAGCCAAGAGGTGAACGAAAGCTACTAGGTTTAAAGACGTCGGAACACGTCTCTAGCCTAGACCTCTAAATATTTCATTAATTTTCCAATGCTACCTTAGTGTAAATTGAATAAATTTTAATGTTTATCTTCAATTATATTTCAATTTTCAGGCCCTAGCGAGTGTTATGTCTCAAAATCTCCTAAATGCACACTACATGCCACAGTATATCATTTCATTCGATGAAAGCTAATTACGAGAGAGTTAAGAGCTTTTCACACAATAACAAAATGATCAGACAACAACCAGTAATGTCTCTAATGCAGCTAATGGAAAATAAAATCTTTTCTTTCAAAGTTAATAATCACTAATAACACATAAAATATTTAATTCACACTAACTAATCAAAAGCAAGAGATTTTTTTTTGTATTTTCAATGTTTAAGAGCAAATTGCACTAAAAAAAATGAAAACTAATGAAAAGAGAAATTTGAGAAGTGATAGTGAAGGAGTAAAAACAAGAAAATTTCACTCAACGCAAACACACAATCAGACCTCAAATTTTCAAAACAATCCCTCAAAACGAAGAGAATCACAAAGACTCAAATGAACCATGTAATCTAGGTCCAAAATGAGAGAAGGTGAAATTCGAATGAGGAAGAAACCAATCACTCAAAAAACGCAACAAAACTATATACAACCACCAAATGAATGCAGAGAAGAAATCACAAAGTTGACTGAACAGACAGAAACCAAAAATCCCTACAGGAGGCTCGACACACTATAGCACCTAGATGCCCTAGGGCTAGAATGCGAACTCGATAGAAATGGGAAAAAAACCAAAGGACGAAGGTCACAGTCAGTCAAACAAGGCTCCAGAACACTCAAGTAGTCATAAAAATGAGACTAAACACATATATCAAGCTCAAAAAGCTCAAAATAGAGTAAACCCTAGCACCTTATAGGATTGGCGCGACTATCAGGTGGAATCTAGCACCATAACAGGATTGGCATAGGTAATACACTGGCAACATGCGCCAATGGGCGCGACTGTCAGGCTAATAAGTGCGCTAGTCGAGTTTACTAAAGAAAAATAAAAATAGCAATCCAAGGAATAAACTAGTGATGGTAAAGCTAAACAAAAGACAAACACATAGAAAGAGCCAGCCAAAAGAGCTGATCAAGCAAGAAAAGTCATGAATCGACCAAAAATACAAGACAATACTCCAAATCAACGATCCCCAGTGGAGTCACCAGTTTTTTGTAGAGGTAAATCCCCTCTGCGGACAAAGGCAATCCCTACTAGCCCAAATCGGGTCTAGCAACAATCGTATCACGCTAAGGTGCAAGTTCCTAATTGCAATAAACCAAATGGTGAAGAAGGCTTACCTTGAATCCAACGCTGTTGTTTGTAGAGAAAATAGCGCTCCCGTTCCCTTGCTCTGGCAGATCACAATCCTCACGCTCGCCGCGATCGAACACCTGCACATGCAAGAAACACGACAAACACAAGCGTAAAACCCAATATATGCAATTATGTATCAGTCAGAGAAGACACAACTCATGATCATAATGAACAATACGAGTGGAACCATAACCAAAGTCACTTGTCATTAATTCATACAAAGGAAAATACAACCTGGCTCTGACGCTGAATCTTCCTTTGGAGGGTCGTTAGTGGAATACATCTCGATAAAGCTCGTCGGGAATGGGACAAGCCTCTCTCTTTGATCGTCAACCTCCTTGCTACTAATTTGGCTCTATGAGGACTATCAAGGCTCTTGTAGCATTCTTTAGGCTATGAAGGCTCTTAGATATTAGCTTTCAAAGGAAAATGGAAAGCTTATATAGATGGTGGAAGGGGAGTTGGGATCCCTACAATCATGAGATTGGCCCTATCCTCAAGGAAGCTTCCATGAGAGGTGGAAAACCACTTCCTCTACATGGAGATCCGCCGCCAAACCTCCCAACTCAATTTAGAGACCAGTTCAGGAATTGGTTGGAGTCTGTTAGGTCCCTATATTACCAGTATAGTCCCTTATTGTTATTAGTGTAACCCCTTTATTGTTATTATTGTACCCTTGTAACCCCTATTTTGTTATTATTGTGCCCTTAAATTATTATTGTTAGGTCGGCTAGGATTACATTGTGGCCCACTAGGATTACATTATGGCCCCATGGACTCCTATATATAAAAAGGAGGTTTTGTAAATTGTATCATCCAAGAATTTTTCATTTATGTAATGTATTGGAGGTTTCCCCCTCGAAGTGGCTCATTTCTAAGGCGTTGATATCTCTTTTCTTCTATTTTTGGAGTTGGTTACACAAAATTTCGTATCAAAGCTTTGGATTCTAGGGTTTCGCTGCTCCAAACAGGTCATCATGGAATTTTTGCTATAACGTTTTTTCTACGAAGTTTCAAAAGCTGAAATTTTTAGCGTACGAAGCCGAAATACTGAGGAAGATCGTCTAAAAATTTCAAAGCTTGGTTCACAATATTTTCGGAGATATGATCTGTGTAAGTTAGGTCTTTTTTCAGGCTCCTAAACAGGTCATCGTGGCAGTTGCACTATAAATTTTTGTCTATGAAGGTTCCGAATCTGAAATTTTTAGGGTGCGAAGCTGAAATCCTGAGGAAACTTTTCAAAAAATTTCATAGCTTGATTTGAAATATTTTTGGAGATATGATCTGTGGAAGGTGGTACTTTTTCAGGCTCCCGAATTTCATCTCAAAGACGTGATCGTGGGAAAATTTCAATGAATCTCTCTCTGAGCATCGGATTGAGTGCCATAAAAAGTGTTCGTAGGTACACGGATTGTAGTTTATTGGCTATCAATTTCATAGGTGAAGGACGAAATAGTGACACGTGGTAAGTCGTATAAGTTCGCTCTACTGAACTAGTCCATAATTAGGTCATTGGGGAGATTGGACATAACTTTGTCTTGGAGAATCCAAATCAGGTCAGACCTGTGGCATTCAAAAGAGAATTCATAGGGCTAATTCAGTGCTATATTTTAGATATTTAAGAGCCACAATCACAGATATAATCAAATTTCAATATCGAGCTCCTCAAAAGAAAGAAAAAAGTGTGTATTTTTTTCCGAATTGCATAAGTCTTGTTTGAAAAATCAATTTGAATTGATTTCAAGGGCATATTGTAGAATATATATCAGTATTGGGTTCTAAAAAATGCCCCGTAAAAATAATTCAACACCCATTAACCCTTCAAAAGGCTCTTCTATGACTCATGAAGATGAAGAATTGCAACAAGATGTATCAAAATTACAAGAGTAAATGCACCAAATTTCGCTCTCGCAAAGAGCAGCAAAAAATGAAATGGAAGTTTTGAAGAAAGGCATGGAAGAAAAGATGGATGGTTTGAAGAATAATATGGATGGTTTGAATAAATACGTGGAATCTAAGATAGATGACATGGCAGCTGGAATGGAATCTAAAATGGGAAACATGAAGAATGATCTAAAAGCAGGCATAGAAGGTTTGACAATGTTGATACAAGAAATGTTTCCTAATGGTGAAAAGATAGTAGAGGAAACTCATGATGAGAACAAAATAAATGTTAATCGTGATTTCATAAACTCTAATTTTGGCGGGAAGAACCACCATATTCCAAAAATGGATATGAGGAAGTTTGATGGACAGGATCCTGTAACATGGATACTACAGATGGAGCAATATTTTGATCTCCATAATGTGCAAAACACACAAAAGGTACGCGTTGCAACTTTACATTTAGAACAAAATGCATTTATATGGTATCAATGGCTTTGCTCCCGTAAAAAAATTGTCACTTGGTCAATTTTTACGGAGGAAATGATATCACATTATGAGGATACAAAGAGCAACACCTTCTTTAGGCAATTGATAAATCTCAAACAAAAGGGTTTAGTGGGGGAGAACATTGAGGACTTCCAAAAATTGAATATAAGGGTAACTAATATTCCAGAGGAACACAGGATTGATCTCTTCATAGGCACGTTAAAGGATAACATCCAACATGAAGTTCGCGTTTTGGAACCTGATTCATTGGAGAAGGCATTTAGGTTGGCAAGAAAAATTGAATGTAAAATTATGGAGACAAGGAAGCCTACCACTCACTTCTATAAAGAAGGAAGTGTTTCTATGCCTAGATTTCCACAACCTACAAGGTTTACACCACAAAAATTGGAAGAAAAAAGAGCAAAAGGGCTTTGCTACAGTTGTGATATCAAATACACTAAAGGTCATAAGTGTGCTGAGAAGAAATTATTTTACATAGATTGTGAAGAGGAAGAAGAAAATGAACAAGAAGATGATATACACCAGGAACTAGCCCTAGAAGAGGAAGAAATGAATTTGAACATATTGTGTAATGCACTAGCAGGAATTACCACTCCTCAAACTCTCAATATAGAAAGACATATCAAGAAGAAAAAGGTAATAGTGTTGATTAATTCAGGTAGCACCCATAATTTTATTCATTGTAAGGTAGCCAAGGAATTAAATTGTTTCCTATACCCAGCACCAGAATGTCAAGTGATGGTGGCAAATGGAGGAACTATAAATTTCTCTGGAAAATGCCATAATATCAAGCTAACCATGGGGGAATATGTATTGACTAGTCCAATGCTTTCCATTCCTATGGGAGGTGTTGATGTTGTATTAGGAGTACAATGGTTACAATCTTTGGGGACGGTAGCTTTTAATTTTCAAGAACTTTTCTTGAAATTTTTTTCAGAAGGAAAGGAAGTCGAATTACGGGGTATTGAAGGGAAGCCAGGAAGGATAATAAGCTCTAATGTCATGATAAAGCTTCTAAAGAAAGAACAACGAGGCGTAATTGCACAATTATGCTCACTAGAAGTTCCGACATCAAAATCATCTATTTCTGCAGATCTCCGACAAGTCTTGGACAATCATTCCAAGGTGTTTGAAACTCCCAAAGGACTCCCACCTATTCGTGATCATGATCATGCTATTCATTTGATTCCAGGAAGTGTTCCTCCAAACATCAGGCCTTATAGATATCCTTATGTCCAAAAGAGCGAAATTGAACGTATGATTGCAGAAATGTTAGAGGCGGGTATAATTCAACCTAGTCAAAGTTATTTCTCTACTCCTATAGTATTGGTACACAAGAAGGATGGATCATGGCGAATGTGTCCGGATTATAGGGAGCTCAATAAGCTCACCATTAAAGATAAATTTCCCATTCCTGTGATTGATGAATTATTGGATGAATTACATGGAGCAATTTATTTTACCAAGTTCGATCTTCGTTCAGGATATCATCAAATAAGAATGAAGACTGAAGATATTCCAAAAACAACATTTCGAACTCATGAGGGTCATTATGAATTTTTGGTCATACCTTTTGGCCTTACCAATGCACCTTCTACATTTCAAGGGTTGATGAATTCCATTTTCAAACCCTTCCTTAGAAAATTTGTGTTGGTATTTTTTGATGATATACTAATCTATAGCAGGTCTTGGAAGGATCATGTTGAACATGTTGACAGGGTGCTCAAACTATTGCAGGAGAAACAATTATATGAAAAAATATCCAAATGTTTCTTTGGAGTACAAGAGGTGGAATATCTGGGTCATATTGTATCTCACGAGGGTGTTAAATTAGACCCTAACAAAATTAAAGCAATTAAGGAATTGAAAGTCCCCACAACCATAAAGCAGTTGCGAGGATTTCTCGGGTTAACAGGGTATTATCACAAGTTTGTTAAGAATTATGGGATAATAGCAGCACCTTTAACAACATTATTGAAGAAATAGGCATTTTCATGGACTCCTGAAGCAACTAAGGCCTTTGAACATCTTAAAGAGGCAATGTGCCTAGCATCGGTCTTAGCTACGCCAGACTTAAAAAAAATCTTTATTGTGGAATGTGATGCCTCAGGAAATGGAATTGGTGTTTTTTTAATTCAGGAACGAAGCCCCATTGCTTTTGAAAGTCATCCAACCAAAGGAAAGTATTTACAGAAACCTATTTATGAGAAGGAAATGTTAGCAATACTGCATGCACTAAAGAAATGGAGAACTTACCTAATGGGAAGACACTTCAAGGTAAAAAATGATCATGAAAGTCTTAAACACATTTTGGAACAAAGAATATCTTCAGAAGAGAAACAAAAATGGGTCACAAAGATGTTGGGTTATCACTTTGAAATAATCTACAAAAAAGGAAAGCTTAATGTTGTTGCAGATGCACTCTCAAGAAATAATTAAGAGGTGGAAGCATTTCTTTGTGCCATTTCTATTATCCAACCAGATTGGATAACCAAAGAAAGAGATGAATGGAAGAAGGAAAAAGATGTATGGGCACTCATTAAAAAGTTGCAGCAATATCCTAGTACATATAATACATTTAATTGGAAAAATGATTTGTTATGGTACAAAGATCGCTTATATCTTTGTAAGAATTCCAAAATAAAACAAAATATTCTTCTGGAATTACACACTTCTCCTTTAGGAGGACACTCAGGATTTTTAAAAACTTACCACAGGGTGAAGAAAGAATTTTTTTGGGATGGCCTTAAATCTGATATTCAAAAGTTTGTGGCAGCATGTTTGGTTTGCTAGTAGAATAAATTTGAGACAATTAATACCCTAGGACTTCTACAACCTTTATACATTCCAAGTCAATGTTGGGAGGATATTTCAATGGATTTTATCACAGGTTTACCTAAGTCTGAAGGAAAAAGTGTCATCATGGCTGTAGTTGATAGACTTACCAAGTATGCACACTTTTGTGCATTATCTCATCCATTTAAATCAAGTATAGTTGCTACTACATGTATGGACAGAATTCAAAAGCTACATGGAAGCCCAAGGGTTATTGTGAGTGACAAAGATCCCATTTTTACTGGAAATTTTTGGACAGAGTTATTTTCTTGTTTGGGTACTAAATTAGCTCATAGCTCATCTTATCATCCTCAACTTGATGGTCAAACTGAGATATTAAATAAATGTTTGGAAGGATATCTTCATTTTTTTTTATCTAATAAACAAGCACAATGGGTCAAGTGGTTACCTCTTGCTGAATGGTGGTATAACACTTCCTTCCATACTACAGCAAAGATGACCCCATTTATGGCACTTTATGGATATCATCCACCACCTATCACATCATATTTAAGGTCAAATTTGAAGGTTCAAGCAGTGGAAGATCACATCGAGCATCAGCAAGAAGTTCTCCAACTCTTAAAGGATAACCTAAATTTGGCACAAAATCGAATGAAACAACAAGCAGATCAACATCGCAGCGAGAGAATTTTTGATGTAGGAGATTGGATATTTTTACGGCTACAACCATACAAACAAATGTCCCTCAAGCAAGCTAAGAAGGATAATAAATTATCACCAAAGTACTATGGTCCTTACAAGGTGTTGCAAAAGATTGGTACTATGGCATACAAATTGGAGCTTCCTGCTTCTTTGCGAGTGCATCTAGTTTTCCATGTTTCATGCTTAAAAAGGGTTATAGGTGAAAATATTCCAGTTCAAACAATATTTCCAGAACTTGATGAAGAAGGAAAAGTCATATTGGAACCTGAAGCAGTCACAGAAACAAGAACTCGACAGCTACGAAATCGATCAATTTCAGAGTATCTCATCAAGTGGAAGAACTTACCCACTGAAGATTCTACATGGGAGGATGAGAAGTTTATACAGAAGCACCCAGAGCTATTCAAGCGTTGAGGACAACACTTTTTTAAAGGAGAGGGGCATGTTAGGTCCCTATATTACCAGTATAGTCCCTTATTGTTATCAGTGTAACCCCTTTATTGTTGTTATTGTACCCTTGTAGCCCCCGTTTTGTTATTATTGTGCCCTTAAATTATTATTGTTAGGTCGGATAGGATTACATTGTAGCCCACTAGGATTAAATTATGGCCACATGGACTCCTATATATAGAAAGGAGGTTTTGTAAATTGTATCATCCAAGAATTTTTCATTTATGTAATGTATTGGAAGTTTCCCCCTCGAAGTGGCTCATTTCTAAGGCGTTGATATCTCTTTTCTTCTATTTTTGGAGCTGGTTACACAATAGAGTCAATCTTCCACCATTTATTTTTAAAAAACACTCCTTAATAAGCCTGGCGTAGGTACAACACTAAGACAGTGCGCCAGCTGGCACGCCCTCTTTGGAGGATTTCCCCCATTGGCACGGGTATAACACTGACTAGTCGCGCCAAGGCCCAAAAGGCTATTTTTAGGGTTTTTCACAGGGAATTTTCTTCAGGGGAATGAATTTACTTGTTCATGGGGATGCCATGAAAGTTGTTTCAAGTCATGTCACTGCTCATAGGTCACGGAATAAGCCTTCCAATGTGCGGGACGGGGGATTGCAGGGACAGTGACAAATTGTTGTGTAACATTAAGTATAAGGTTAAGGTTAAGGGTTTGGTCAAGGTTAGGGTTAGGTTATAGTTAAGGTTAGGTTAAGGTTAGGTTAAGAGAGAAGTCAAGGTTAAGGTGAAGATTAAGGGTTAGTTAGGTTAAGGGTAAAGTCAAGTTTAAGGTGAAGGTTAAGGGTTAGTTAGGTTAAGGTTAATGCTAAGGTTAATGTTAGGGTTAGGTTATAGTTAAGGTTAAGGTTACAGTTAAGGGTAAAGTTAAGGTCAAGGTTAAGGTTAAGGGCTAAGTTAAGGTTAATTTAAGGTTAAGGTTAAGTTAAGATTAAGTTAAGGCTAAGGTTAAGTTAAGGTTAAGTTAAGGTTAAGGTTAAGGTTAAGGTTAAGTTAAGGTTGAGGTTAAGTTCAAGGTTAAGATTAGGTTAAGGTTAATGTCAAGGTTAAGGTTAGGGTTAGGTTATAGTTAAGGATAAGGTTACGGTTAAGTGTAAAGTTAAGGTCAAGGTTAAGGTTAAGGGTTAAGTTAAGGTTAGGTTAAGGTTAAGGTTAAGGATAAGGTTAAGTTAAGGTTAAGGTTAAGTGAAGGTTAGGTTAAGGTTAAGGTTAAGGTTAAGCTGAGGTTAAGGTTAAGGTTAAGTTTAAGTTAAGGTTAAGGTTAAGGGTTAGTTAGGTTAAGGTTAATGTTAAGGTTAAGGTTAGGGTTAGGTTATATTTAAGGTTAAGGTTACAGTTAAGGTTAAAGTTACCCTTAACCTAACCTTAACCTTAAGCTTAACCTTAACCTGACTAAACCCGTAACCTTAACGTTAACCTAACATTAACCTTGACCTAACCTAATGTTAACCTAACCTTAACGTTGACCTTAACTATAACCTAACCCTAACCTTGACCAAACTTTAACCTTAACCTTAACTTAAACTTAACCTTAACTTTACCCTTAACCTAACCTTGACTTTAACCTAAGGTTAGGGTTAGGTTATAGTTAAGGTCAAGGTTAAGTTTAAGGTTAAGGGTAAGGTTAAGGTGAAGGATAAGCTTATGGTCAAGGTTAAGGTTAGTGTTAATGGTTTGGTGAAGGTTAAGTTTAAGTTAATGTTAAATTTAAGGTTAAGGTTAGGTTAAGGGTAAAGTTAAGGTTAAGGTTAGGGGAAGGTTAAGGTTAAGGTTAAGACTAAGGTTAAGGTTAGGGTTAATGTTAAGGTTAAGGGTACAGGAAGGTTAAGGTTAAGGTTGATGGTAAGGTTAGGGTTAAGTTTAAGGGTAAGCTTAAGGATAAGGTTAAGGTTAAGGGTAAGGTTAGGATTTAGTTTAAGGGTAAGGTTAAGGTTATGGGTTTAGTCATGTTAAGGTTAAGGGTAAGGTTAACTTTAAGGTGAAGGGTTTGGTCAAGCTTAGGGTTAGGTTATAGTTAAGGGTAAGGGTAAGGTTTAAGGTTAACCCTAACCTTGACCAAACCTTAAGGGTAAGGGTAAGGGTTTAAGGTTTAAGGTTAAGGGTAGGGTTAAGGGTAGGTTATAGTTAAGGTCAAGGATAAGGTTATGGTTAAGGTTAAGGTTAGGTTATAGTTAGGTTAGGTTAAGGGTAAAGATAAGGTTATGGTTAAGGTTATGGTTAAGGTTAGGGTAAGGATAAAGGTTAAGGTTAAGGTTACAGGTTTAGTCAGGTTAAGGTTAAGGTTACAGGTTTAGTCAGGTTAAGGTTATAGTTAACGTTAAGGTTAAGGTTAAGCTTAAGGTAAGGTTATGGGTTTAGTCAAGTTAAGGTTAAGTTTAAGGGCAAAGTCAAGGTTAATGTTAAGATTAGGTTAAGGTTAAGGTTATGATTAGGTTAAGGTTAAGGTTGAAGTTAAGGTTAAATTTAGGTTAAGCTAAGTTTAAGGTTAATTTTAGGATAAGGTTAAGATAAGGTTAAGGTTAAGGTTAAGGTTAAGGTTAAGGTTCGGTTACAGGTAAAGTTAATGTTATGGTTAGGTTAAGGTTAATGTTAAGGTTATGGTTTGGCTAAGGTTAAGGTTAAGGTTAATGGTAAAGCTAAGGTTAAGGTTAAGGTTAGGTTAAGGTTAAGGCTAAGGTTAGGGTAAGCTTATGGTAAAGGTTTAGGTTAATGTTAAAGTTAAGGGTTTGGTCAAGGTTAGGGTTAGGTTATAGTTAAGGTCAAGGTAAGGTTAAGCTTAAGGTTAAGGTTAAGTGTAAGGTTATGGTTAAGGTTAGGTTAAGGTTCAGGTTAAGGTTCAGGTTAAGGTTAAGGTTAGGGGAAGGTTAAGATTAAACTTAATGTTAAGGGTAAGGTTAAGGGCTTATTCAGGTTAAGGTTAAGGTTAAGTTTAAGGTTAGGTAAGGGTTTAGTTTATGGGAAGGTTAAGGTTAATGTTAAGTTAAGGTTAAGGCTAATGTTAGGGTTAAGATTAGGGTTAGGTTATAGTTAAGGTTAAGGTTACGGTTAAGGGTAAAGTTAAGGTCAAGGTTAAGGTTAAGGTCAAGGTTAGGGTTTGGTTATATTGAAGGTCAAGGTTAAGGTTATGGTTAAGGTAAGATTAAGATAAGGTTAAGGGTAAGGTTAAGGTTAAGGTTATGGTTAAGGTAAGGTTAAGTGTAAAGTTAAGGTTAAGGTTAGGTTAAGGTTAAGATAACGTTAAGGGCAAGTTCAAGGTTAAGGTTAAGGGTAAGGTTAAGGTAAAGGTAAGGTTAACCTTAACCTTTACCTTGAACTTAACTATAACCTTCACCTAACTAAACCCATAACATTAACCTTAACCATAACCTTGACCAAACCCTTAAATTTAGGTTAAGGGTAAAGTCAAGGTTAAGGTTATGGTTATGGGAAGTTTAAGGTTAAGGTTAAGGTTAGGGTTAAGGTTAAATTCAAGGTTAAGGTGAAGGTTAGGTTAAGGTTAATGTTAGGTTAAGGGTAAAGTTAAGGTTAAGGTTTTGTTAATGTTAACCTTAACCCTTAACCTTATCTTACACTTAACCTTAACCTTAACCTTAACGTTAAATTTACCCTTAACCTAGCCTTACGTTAACCTTAACCTAACCTTAACCTTAACCATTACCCTTAACCTAACCTTAACCTTAACCTTAAGTTAATCGTAACCATGAACAAACCCTTAACTTAACCTTAACATAACCTTAACATTAACTAATATAGATTTATGGAAGAACACAACAGAATAAACATATAACCATAAATACAGAGATGTAGTGGAAATAACACTTCATTTCATTAATATCAAAGAACTGAAATTTTCTTACAGACAGAATGGAAATAAAACTAGCTAGGGCGCTGGTAGCTATCTCTGAGAAGAGATGTAGGGCATGGGCCTCCAGCGGGGTTCTGATGAGGCTCGAGGGCCTATTTATTATTAAGAAACAATGGAGAACCCTAAACATTCAAAAACCTAACCCTGGGAGATGAAGCGCCAAAACTATGGGCCCTGTTTGGGTAAATTGGTGTTTCAACTTCTCAGGGACGTAACTTTGGCATACTATCTCCGTTTGATGCACATGATACATCATTAAAAATCTCTATCTGAGGACTAAAATTTTCGCCACGAATATCATTCTGAAATGGCTTTGTAAGATCAGGACCCAAAAAATGTCGTTTAGGGCCTCAAAATGGCTCTGGAAGTTCAGGACCCGAAAAAATGCTAAAAATAGTAAGTTATGCTGAAACTAAAAAACTGAAAGAGACAATGGTGGGGGTCCAAGTGGAATAGGCGGGTGGCCACCAATATCCACCTAGATCATTAACTTTACCCTTAACCTTAACCTTCCACTAACCTTCACCTTAACCTTAATTAACATTCCCCTAACCTTAACCCTAACCCTAACCTTAACCTTAACCTTAACCTTACCTTTAACCTTAACCTTAACCTTAACCTTAACAGTTAACCCCTAGGTTATGGTGAAGGTTAAGGTTAAGGTTAAGGTTAAGGGTGAAGGTTAAGGGTAAGGTTAAGGTTAAGATCTGTATCCTTAACCTTCACCCTTAACCTTAACCTAACCTTGACCTTAACCTTAACGTTACTAAACCCATAACCTTAATCTTGACTTTACCCTTAACCTAACCTTAACCTTAACAATAACCTATCCCTAACCTTGAACTTAAATTTACCCTTAATTTTAACCTTAACCTTAACCTTAAACTTAACATTGACCTTAACTATAACCTAACCCTAACCTTAACCTTAACCTTAACCTTGACTTTACCCTAACCTAACCTTAACCTTACCCATAACCTAACCCTAATCTTGAGTTTAGGTTAACTTTGACCAGACCCTTAACCTAACCTTAACCCTAACCTTAACCTTGAACTTAACCTAACCTTCAAATTAACCTTAACCTTATCCTAACCTTAACCTAACCTTAACCTTAACCATAACCTAACCATAACCTTACCCTTAACCTGAACCTTAACCTTAGCCTTAACCTTAAATTAATCTAACCCTAACCTCGACCTTAACCTTAACCTTAACCTTAACCTAACTTAACCTTAACCTTGACCTTAACCTTAACTTTAATTATAACCTAACCCTAACCTTGACCAAACCCTAAGGTTAGGTTAAGGTTAAGATAAGGTTAAGGTTAAGGTTAGGTTAAGGGTAAATTTAATGTTAGGGTTAGGTTAAGGTTAATGTAAAGGTTAAGGTTAAGGTTAATGGTAAAGTTAAGTTTAAGGTTAAGGTTAGGTTAAGGTTAAAGTTAAGGTCAGGGTAAGGTTAGGGTAAAGGTTCAGGTTAATGTTAAGGTTAAGGGTTTGGTCAAGGTTAGGGTTAGGTTATAGTTAAGGTCAAGGTAAGGTTAAGCTTAAGGGTAAGGTTATGGTTAAGTTTAGGTTAAGGTTTGGTTAAGGTTAAGGTTAGGATAATGTTAAGGTTAAAATTAATGTTAAGGGTAAGGTTAAGGTTAAGGTTAAGGGTTTATTCAGGTTAAGGTTAAGGTTAAGTTTAAGGTTAGGTAAAGGTTAATTTTATGGGAAGGTTAATGTTAAGGTTAAGGTTAGTGTTAGGGTTAAGATTAGGGTTAGGTTATAGTTAAGGTTAAAGTTATGGTTAAGGGTAAAGTTAAGGTAAAGGTTAAGGTTAAGGGTATGGTCAAGGTTAGGGTTTGGTTATAGTTAAGGTCAAGGTTAAGGTTATGGTTAAGGTAAGGTTAAGATAAGGTTAAGGTTAAGGTTAGGTTAAGGTTATGGTTAAGGTAAGGTCAAGGGTAGAGTTAAGGTTAAGGTTAGGTTAAGGTTAAGATAAGGTTAAGGGCAAGGTCAAGGTTAAGGTTAAGGGTAAGGTTAAGGTAAAGGTAAGCTTAACCTTAACCTTAACCTTGACCTTGACCTTAACTATAACATTAACCTAACTAAACTGATAACATTAACCTTAACCATAACCATGACCAAACCCTTAAAGTTAGGTTAAGGGTGAATTCAAGGTTAAGGTTATGGTTATGGGAAGTTTAAGGTTAAGGTTAAGGTTAGGGTTAAGGTTAGGGGAAGGTTAAGGTTAAATTCTAGGTTAAGGTTAATGTTAGGTTAAGGGTAAAGTTAAGGTTAAGGTTTTTTTAAGGTTAACCTTAGCCCTTAACATTATCTTACACTTAACCTTAACCTTAAACTTAACTTTACCCTTAACCTAGCCTTACCTTAACCTTAACCGAACCTTAACCTTAACCTTGAACTTAACCTTAACTATTACCCTTAACCTAACCTTAACCTTAACTTTAACTTAACCCTAACCTTGAACAAACCCTTAAATTAACTTTAACATAACCATAACCTTAAATTTACCCTTAATGTTAAACTTAACCTAACGTTAACACTAACCTTAACCTTAACCTTAATTAACCTTCCCCTAACCCTAACCCTAACCTTAACCTTAACCTTAACCTGAACCTTACCCTTAACCTTCACCTTAACCTTAACTTTAACTCTTAACCCTTAGGTTATGGTGAAGGTTAAGGTTAAGGTTAAGGTTAAGGGTGAAGGTTAAGGGTAAGGTTAAGGTTAAGATCTGTATCCTTAACCTTCACCCTTAACCTTAACCTAACCTTGACCTTAACCTTAACCTTACTAAACCCATAACCTTAACCTAACCTTGACCTTAACTATAACCTAACCCTAACCTTGAACTTAAATTTACCCTTAATCTTAACCTTAACCTTAATCTTAAACTTAACCTTGACCTTAAATATAACCTAACCTTAACCTTAACTTTAACCTTAACCTTAACCTTAACCTTGACATTACATTAACCTAATGATCTAGATTTATGCAGGAACACAGAAAAATAAACATATAACCGCAAATACAGAGATTCAGTGGAAATAACACTTCATGTCATTAATATCAAAGAACTGAAATTTGCTTACAGACAGAATGGAAATAAAACTAGCTAGGGTGCTGGTAGCTATCTCTGAGAAGAGATGTTGTGGCTACAGGCCTCTGAACTGAGTTAAAATGAGGCTTGAGGGCCTATTTATTATTTAGAAACAATGGGAAATCCTAAACAGCCAAAACCCTAACCCTAAGAGATGAAGCGCCAAAACTATGGGCCCCGTTTGGGTAAATTGGTGTTTAAACTTCCCAGGGGCGTAACTTTGGCATACGATCTCTGTTTGACGCGTACCATACCTCGTTAGAAATATCTATCCGAGGACTACAAATTTGGAAGGAGAAGCATCGATCCATGGACCCATGTTTCTGTCCATTTTCCCAAAAAGCGTCGTTTAGGGCCTCAAAACGGCTCCGGAATTTTAGGACTCGAAAAACTGCTAAAAATAGTAAACTGTGCTGAAACTGAAAAAATGAAGAGACAATGGTGGAGCCCCAAGTGGAATAGGCAGGTGACCACCAATATCCACCTGGATCATTCCTCCCCCCTTAGGAGGCAATGGTCCCCATTGCGTTAAGTTCCTCCATGAGATGAGGAAATTTCTACTGAACTTGGTCCCTGGTGAACCACTTTCCTTGGTGCAGGAGTTGACGCTTTGACAGCTTTGATATAGTTGGATCTTATTGTTGGTGGTCATTCTTGATTTGCATGTCCATGATACAATCTATGGTGGCCTATTCCATGTAGTGTGGATTTAACTACGTTGTTGGTGTGAGTTGTTACTTACCATGTACGAGGTGTCCGGTAGAGGTGGGAAGTAGAGCCGAAGGTGATCCACATTGAGAGCTGGGTGCGGACAGGGAATGGTGGAATGCGAGCTCGAAAGGAATTTTTTCCCTACGACGCAGTGGTGTACGGCCCGTATCGGAGTGGGCGAAGCTTGCGGTGGGGTCCAGTGAGGCGCTCCTTCTGCAAATGTAGCCATACTTTGTCACCCACCTAGAAGTTGTGTGGCACACGGTGTTGATCATGGCGCTGCTTGTACTTCGCATTTGATCTGTCCAATATATCATGAACCTATTGGCGGATGTGTTGAATGCGCTCGATGAAGCTACTTGCTTTTTCAACTTCAGACTGGACATGAGCTAAATCGGCCTGAGCAGTTTCAAATGGCATGGCTACGTCAATGGGACATGGTGGTTGGAATCCCAAGCCCACCTGAAAGAGGCTATGGCCAATTGAACTGTGGAGAGCCCTGTTATAACTATGTTGTACATAGGGGAGGCTCTTGTCCCATGTGTGTGGATGCTTTGAATTTTACATGCGCAGAATGTGTACAATCATTCTGTTGACGACCTCTGTCTAGCCATCTGTTTGGGGATGGAAAGCTGTGGACTTGGTGAGCTTTGTGTCCAACATTGACGGAAAATTTGGTCCCAAAATTGTCTTGAGGAACTGCTATCCGTCGATATGAGTGAAGCCTGGCCGTGATATTCTTCTTGCAGGCCGCCATAATGGCCATCTTTGAGAATCTGTCGACGACCACAAAAACACAGTCATTTCCCTGCTTAGTAGAAGGCATGCCCGACATGTAATCCATGGAGATGGATTCCAAGGTCAACTAGGGGTAGGTAGAGGAGTATATAGGCCTTGCTTCTTGATGGTCGGTTTGGAAATGGCACAAGCAGTGCAGGATCTGATGTGCTTCTCGACATCCTTTCGAAGGTTCGGCCAATAGAAATACTTCTGCAGGATTTCTACTATTTTCTCGACCCCGAAATTCCCAGCGACTCGACTGTAGTGTGCTTCCCATATCATCTTGGCACGCTCACTTGAAGGAACACAAAGGTGTCCCATGTGACATAAAAGTGCATCTTGGAGGTGAAAATTTGGAACTTGCGTAACCCCCAAGAGTTCCTTGTAAGTGTGGCCGAATTCTGGGTCACTCTCATAGAGAAGCGGCCAATCAGAAGTCTCGTGCCCACAAGAGTTGAGCACAGTGGTGAGTGCCACGATCGGTGGTCGGCTGAGGCAGTCTACAACATGATTGGTGATACCCTTCTTGTACTTGATGTTCAAATGAAACTGTTGCAGATATGTGGACCACTTCTAATGGCGATCATTCTGCAACTTCCCTTGTGTCTGTATGAACTGCAGGGGCCGGTGGTCTGTGTGGATGATTGTTTCCTTCCCCAAAATATAATTCTTCCATTGTTGACAAGCTTGCACAATGGAGTACATTTCTTTGTCATAAGTGGGATACTTGCGAACTATGTCAGACAATGTCTCACTATGAAATTCCACTGGATGTCCCTGTTGAGTAAGAACTGCCCTAATAGCATAGTCAGAGGCATCTGTCTCAATCTCAAATGGTTGTTGCAAGTCTAGTAAAGTGAGCAGTGGGGCAGAACAGAGGCGATTTTTTAATTCTGTGAACGCCTTCTGTTGAGGTTCTGACCAAATTTTTTTTTCTCTCGCTCCTCCCTTGGTGACTTGACTCAAGGGCCAAGTGATATGAGAGAATCCCAACACGAACCTCCGGTAGAAATTAGCAAGACCCAAAAAGCTGCGAAGCTCTGTTATAGTGGTTGGGGCTGGCCAATCCCGAATGACTTGGATCTTGGCTGGATCCACATGCACCCCCTTTCATCAATAATGTATCCCAGATATTGAACCTGGGTCATGCCAAAAGTGCACTTCTCCAAATTGGCACACAACTTGTGTTGCCACAGTGTTTGGAGGACTTGTCGGATGTGGTGAAGGTGCTCTTCCCAAGTCTGGCCGAAGATCAGAATGTCATCCAAGTACACCACTACAAATGAGTTGGTGAATGGCCGCAATATGTCATCCATCATCCTCATGAAGGTGGCAGGAGCATTCGTCAACCCAAAAGGCATGACCAGCCATTCGAAAAGGCCTTCCTTGGCTTTGAAGGCAGTCTTCCACACATCAGAGGGTTCAATTGGTATCTGGTGATACCCAGGCTTCAGGTCGATCTTGCTGAAATATTTTTCACCTTTGAGTTTGTCCAGAAGGTCATCAATCCGTGGGATTGGGTACCTATTCCAGACAGTGATCTTGTTTAGCGCCCGATAGTCAATATAGAGTCTCCACGTCCCATCCTTCTTCTGTACCAACACGATCGGGCTCCCACAGGGCGATGAAATTGGTCTGATGTGACCTTTCTGCAACAGCTCCTGAATCTGCCTCTTGATTTCATCATTCTCCAGAACAGAGTGCCGATAGATCAGTCCATTAGGTAGCGGCACACCTGGGGTCAGATCAATCGGGTGCTTGACCTGACAGTGCAGAGGAACCCCTGTGGGTGAGGTGAATATGTACCCGTACTCCTCCACAACCTTATCCATTTGTTTTTGTTGTGCAGAGGAGCCTTGTCTAGAGGTCGTGGCCACAGTCTTCTTCTTTCCCTGGGGCCGGATCATCAGGAAAATGAATTTCCTGGTTTAGGAAATGAGCTTACTGCATTGTTTTGCAGTAACCAAAGAGATAGCGGCAGGAGGTGGTACCTCTGGTATCCTGTACAACTTATTTCCCAAAGTAACAATAATAGCACGAGGTCGAGACTCATACACAGCATGATGCTTCCACAATTATGGTTGTCCTAATAATACATCAGAAACATCAATAGGAGAAACGTCACATAATACCTCATCCGTGAAGGGCTTGATGCTATAGGGAAGGCGACACTGCCGACTGACGCGGAGATCTCGTCCTTGGTGAAGCCACCCGATGGTGTATGGATGTGGGTGAGCTATGGTCGGCAAGCCCAACCGCTTCACGACATCTGCTGAAATGACATTCTTTGGGCTCCCATTGTCGACAATGAACTATACCATGGAGCCCTTTACCCACATCTAGGAGTGGAAGAGACGCTCCTCCTCCTTTGGATCTTCCGGTTCCTCCTTCTAGATCTTTGTAGTGGAAACAGTGGCATTGGGCTCTGCATCAATAATCTGTTTCCCTTTTTCATCCCTTTTCAGGTTCTGATTCAAAGTTAGAGCATGCATCTAACTCAGAAGCCCTCATCTTGGCCACTAGCGACTGCTTGGCCTGACACTCACTTGTGTTGTGAGTGGAGCTCTTATGGAACTCACACCACTTTCCCGTGTCCTTCTTTGGCTTTGCAGTGTTGTTTTTTTCTTGTGGCTTCGATGAGTTGTCTTTAGCTACCATGCCTTGGCTCTGTCATTTTTTCTGCAGTTTGGAAGCACCTTTCCCTTGCTTTTAATTCGCAGATCCAAAGTCTCGCTTTTTCTGCTTCAATTTCTGCTCAATCTTGGCAGCATACCGGTATGTCGTACCAAGCGAGGAGATGTCGAGGAACTCCATTTCCTCTTGAATGTATCTGTGCAGATAGCTGCGATACTTTAGCACCAGATGTTTCTCTGAATCTTTGATACCCAACTTTGTGCGCAGGGTATGGAACAGATTCGTCAGCTCAAGCACATCTTGATCCCTTTGTTGTCGCAGCGTGGTCCATTGTATGTACTTTTCCTCATAGCTACCCACGGGATAGTATTGTTCCTTGACGGCGTCTCGGAAAGAATTCCAAGTTGGTACAGCCGAGAACAGAGAGGGTTCTGTCTGGTCCTTGTTCTCACAGTGGGTTTCCCACCAGTCCTTAACATGGGGGGTAGCTTTGAGGAGTGCAAAAATAATATTCTCCCTGTATGAAAAGTCATGAACCGAAAAATATCCTTCTAACAGATTCAACCATCTATCTATGGCATCTACATCTATTTGAACCTCAAATATGGGAATCTCAAAATTTACTTGTACCTTAAAAGGAGTCGTGCCTCTAGAGTAGCTGCTGCATGTAGATGCGTCACCGGTGGGTAGCCGTTGAAGGATTTGAGCAAAGTTATCCATCATTGCGTTCCTTTGTTTTTCGAGGGCCTCCTCGAGCAATATTTTGATAGGATATCCTACTCCCTCATATTTATTTTCATCCCCCATGAGCGTCCGTGAAGGTTTGTGAGGCTGATCTTGCAAAGGTTCCACCAGATCAAGCCCTAGCTCCTTATATCCCGACCTCGTTGGGGACATGCAAAGAAGGATCAAGAAAAAGACCACTCTGATACCACTGATCCATATTTATGCAGGAATGTAGCAGAATAAACATATAACCATAAATACAAATATGCAGTGGAAATAACACTTCATTTCATTAATATCAAAGAACTGAAATTTGCTTACAGACAAAATGGAAATAAAACTAGCTAGGGCGCTGGTAGCTATCTCTGAGAAGAGATGTGGTGGATATAGGCCTATGAAATGAGTTACAATGAGGCTCAAGGGCCTATTTATTATTTAGAAACAATGGTAAATCCTAAACATCAAAAACCCTAACCCTAGGAGATGAAGCGCCAAAACTATGGGCCCCGTTTGGGTAAATTGGTGTTTCAACTTCGCAGGGGCATAACTTTGGCATACGATCTCTGTTTGACACGTACCATACCTCGTTCAAAATATCTATCTGAGGAATACAAATTTGGAACGATCAACATCAATCCATGGACCCATGTTGCTCTCCGTTTTCCCAAAAAGCATCGTTTAGGGCCTCAAAATGGCTCCGGAAGTTTAGGACCCGAAAAACTGCTAAAAATAGTAAACTGTGCCGAAACTGAAAAATTGAAAGAGACAATGGTGGATCCCCAAGTGGAATAGATGGGTGACCAATAATATCCACCTGGATCACCTAACCTTAACCTTACCCATAACCTAACCCTAACCTTGAGGTTAGGTTAACTTTGACCAAACCCTTAACCTTAACCTAACCTTAACCTTAACCCTAACCTTAACCTTGACCTTAACCTAACCTTAACCTTAACCTTAACCTTAACATTATCCTAAACTTAACCTAACCTTAACCTTAACCATAACCTAACCATAACCTTACCCTTAACCTAAACCTTAACCTTAACCTTAACCTTAACCTTAAGTTAATCTAACCCTAACCTTGACCTTAACCTTAACCTTAACCTTAACTTGACCTTAACTTGACCTTAACTTTAACTTTACCCTAACCTTACCCTTAACCTTACCCTTAACCTTATATTAACCTTAACCAAACTCTAACCTAGAACCTGACTCTCCCTTAACCTAACCTTAACCCCTTAACCTTAACTTTAACCTTCCCATAACCTTAACCTTAAACTTAATCTTAAACTTAAATATAACCTAACCCTAACCTTAACCAAACCCTTAAATTTAACCTTAACCTTAACCATAACCCTAACATCAACCTTAACATAACCATAAGCTTAACCTTAACCTTGACCTTGCCCATAACCTTAACCTTAACCCTAACCCCTTAACCTTAACCTATCAGGGTCAGGATAGGCTCTAGTATGAATCTTTCTAGGAGCCACTATGTTGTGTTTTTCAAACCCAAATAAACAAGAAAATTTCAACTAGGCATGACAGTCTTTAAGAGGTCAACTAATATGTTTGCAAAAATTTTAATCCTACAGTCCTCTAACTAAGTTTAGATGATATTACAATTATAAGGGTTCTCCCATTGGAGTCTTAAGGTTTGTTCAGTATTCTGGAGTCGCCAAGTGGAATTTTTTAGCTCCTAGGGAGGTAAAAGGTTTTATGGTCCACCACCATGTTTATTAAAAAGGAATATGAAATATTTTTTGGGGTTTTGTGATTTATTTTTCTCTTGTGTGGTCTCTAAGAGTGTCCTAGATCTGTTTCACAAATTAGCTATGGTTATGAGACAAAGACAATCTACTCTTATGGCTAAGCCAGTTGATATTTCAAGGTTAGATAAAGTCTTATGAGAATCCTAGGTCTTGCCTAGTTTGTCACTGATTCAAACAAGCTTCATCATAATTACCATTTCTCGGTAGTGCCTAAAAAGGCTGCTTCTTACTCACTAAACAATTTTGGCATGAAATTTTAAAGGGAACCAGAGTTTCTGGGTTCTATCCCCAGTGGTTGTTTCCAGTGTTGCATATCCAGACACCTGCACCAGTGTTGGTCTTAATGCAAGACCCATCGAAGTGCATACTCCATAAAGGACTAGTCTCGAGTTTATCATTTGGGTTATTATGCTCTTCAATAAGTGTGCTATCAAATTGTTCTTGGAGGTTAGCACACTGTTGAACTTGTCCTAACTCCTCAGATTTTTGATTGGGTTGAGGACTGCTTTCTTGACTCTCAATGTTTAGAAGCAAAGGACACATGATTTGTAGCACAAGACCTGTGTTTTGTTTACTGGAGTTTATAGGTTCAGCAAACTACTCTGACACTCCTACATTATCTTCTTCCTCCTCTCTATCTATCATTAGTTCAGACCAGGTCACTTTTTCACTGAAAGTTTCATCATTGAAAAGGATATATGAATCCAGGCCTGTGTTTACAGAATACAGAGGAGAATTTTGTGGTCTGTCTTGACTTGTAAATGTGTATTGCATATGAGAATCCCTGTAAAGTCTTCTAGTCTTATTGAAAATAGGGATAGTCGCATAGGTCATATCCATTTTCATAGCCCCTTGTAACTTAGCCCCCCAAGATATTGATAATAATATTCCATTCTTTGGGGTAACATCAACCACAACAATATCCATGACTAAACATTTGGCTGGAACTTGAACTAAGTTGACATAGAGGTCCTTAATTAATCCTAAACATTTTACTGTGCTTGAGTCAAAGGAGTAAAGGTATTTGTAAGGTCTGGTGATCTCTAGACCAAGGCTCTCCATTACAACTTTAGGCATTAAATTATGAGAGGCGCTTGAATCATGCATAGCGTTGTGCAAAATTTTGTGATGAACATTTAAACTTACATAAAATGGAGGAATAGGTCCCTCTTGATATCTACCTTCAATATTAGGACCAAAAATAAGCTCTGGCTGGTCATCATTAATATTCAATGTGTCATTATTCTCTTCAATGTTTAAAGCCTTCAAAATTTGAGTCCTCTATACATTCTGGGTAGCTAACTCAGTAAGGGAACTAGAGATTCTGGGTTCGATCCCCAGTGGAGTCGCCAGAAATGTTAGGAATCTATAATCAGCAAGATTGGAAAAGTCCTATCACAGAAACAACATCATTTAAACCACTTTGGGATTCTAGGATCTACCCCTCCTGAATCCGGAGAGGGATCTCTCCAATAAGTGAAAATATGGATTTGTCTTTGAAGTTTGGGGTAATGATATTAGGCTAGTTATGAAGGCCGAGGGTTTTGTTTTTTTTTTGGATGGTTGAGCATGATTACTATTTGAGGTGGAAAGTTCTAAATGAAAATATTTTCAAAGGTGAGAAGTTGCAAGCAATCAGAACAAGCTTTGGCCAGAAAGATAGATAATTGCAGGTTTTAGTCCATTGGGCTATGGAGTCATAATAGGGTTTAATTGAAACAAAAAGGGGCAATAATGGTCCATGGGGAAAGTAATATATGTCTAAGGATCTCTTTAAAGTTTGATTTATGGAATGAAATGGTACAACAAGAAGGGGAATTAAACAAATGAAGAACAAAGAGTAGCCCAGGATCTGGTAAGTACTTTTAAACTAGCCAGCCTTTGACACACACTTAAGAAAAACATGAAAGTAAACTAGGATTTTCTAAGTACTTTTAAACTAGCCAGCCTTTGATACACTTTCAAAAGAAAACATATAAAAACAAAGGGAAACACAAATTATAACAAAGGATGGTCTAAGATCTGGTAAGTACTTCTAAACTAGCCAACTTTTAACACATTCCAAGGGAAACATTCAGACAGTATTTGGGGATAAAAATAGGACCAGGGCACACCATATATTCCTTAGTTCATCTCTACTTAACATGAAATGAAAGTAACATCCAAGAACAATATTCAGCTAAAACGATAAGACGATGGAATGCCAGCATTCCTATGCTTAAACTGAATTAAATCATTCCTAAATAACACAGATTGGAAGAAAACATTCAGGTAAAGATTTTCAGTCAGAGAAGGGTACTGATATACAGTAGGTCCTAACTCTATGCATTCTGTTCTTTATAAGAGAAGATGAACACAGTGAAAACAAAAACAAAATAACAAGTCACAATGAGAAAAACATCATTGTCAACATAGACTAGGATCCCATAAATCAGCTTGTATTAATGCTCCAAACCAATTATAGCTTTAATTCCAATGCTTTAGTTTATAAATAATCTACACATCTCAGCCTAACTTCTCTATCACAATCAGAGCTCCAAGAGCCAGTGAACACTATTTACAATCAGAGGTTTCCAGATCTATTACATTTCAAAGTTCAACAACTAACTCAACCAACCCCTCTCTCATCTTCTGTAGTAGTATTTATAAAAGAATGAGCAGGTGAGATCTAATAAAATATCTCCAAAGATAATTAATACAGACTTAATGGTTTCTTGGCCTTTTGGGGGCTCAATGAAGAAGCTTACATAGGTTTCCTCTATATTAAATAATTTACATTAAGATTTAAGCTCGGTGGGAGCTCTTTTTGACTTTTGAGGCTCTATGTAACATTAAAGCAACTCTGCTGATATTTTGTCATTAAGTTTATTTGCATGATTAACTTATCTAGCTGCGTTGAGGAAAATACCTGATCTTTATCAATAACTTAGGCCTCTGTTTGAATGCTTTGAGGCACAGGTGGCACTGTGGTACCTGGGAGGAATCAATTTTCCTCAGATGTGGCGGTGGAGGCTTTCTGTCTGATGAAACTTTATGATATACCTTTAAAATATGTTTTAATAGGGGGATTAGGCTTTTGATAAACCATCTTAGACGTAATCCCCACAGATCTATCTTCAATATCATGTTCTGGTGTGTTCCTGTCTTCGACACTGATATTCTTTGATTTATGCCTAATTCACTGTGTTTTTTAGTATGCAGGGCTACGCAGGGGTGATATGGAATCAATGCCTCATGAAACACCAATGAAACGTGGAGTTTAAACCCTGTGAATGATTCTCTTTGATGAATCAAAGGCAGAAGGATCGTCACCCTTAGCCTTTGAATTTTCTTCAGCATGTTGGAAAAACCATTTAAACCCTGAAAAACACAAAAAACATTACGAAATCCTGCATATATAGGTTTACTGCTTTGGAAGGATATGTGGGGAGAGCATGGCCGTTGGATGGAATCATCCAACGGTCGAGATTGATCAGAAGAATTCAAAGGGAAGGCAGAAGAAGAACTTAAATCGGAGCCGTCGATCGTGCAAAAATCGACAGTCGGGAGTGGATGTGAATAAATAACGTGAAGGGTTCACATTATTTGGAAAAATAAAATAAAAAGGGGAGAAAAAGGTTTAAAACCTTGTGTTTTGGCGAAAATGGTGAAAAAATGAGTGGGGAGTTCGAGACGAACGTGGGCCATCGGATGAGATCGGCCCACGCGATCAATGGTGGTAACGGGTACCACAAAACCTTAGAAACATGCCCCAAACTTCAAAACCTTTAATCAAACCACACTGTATAATTATTTCGGGTCACAAACTAGGCTTGATGGCTATGCGCGGAAACAATGAAGACTCGCCCCCATTAAATCCTGCCGCATGGACGCTGATGAGGCACTGGGGACAACCGACCGCCACTGTGGATGAGGGGACCAGGGCGATTGAGCGTGGGCCATCGATCTGCAGATCAGATCGACGACGAAGATTCTTTCATGACTGCGTCATACCTTCACTTATCGCAGGGGCTTCTTTAGAGCACGATCACCGTCTGATGAGCTAGCCTCAGATTGGATGGCATGCATCGATATCGCACTCACTTCACATCCAATCTTTAATGCCCAGGGAAAAAGGTATGGCCATACCACCCAAGGCCACGTGTCGACCGACGGATTTGATCACTTCCGATCGGGAAAAACCGCTTTCCTCTCAAAAGTAGTGCAATCAACCCACCTGGTTTTGAATAGTTAATGAAAGAAAATATTTTAAAACCCAAAAATTATTGTAAACAAAGGTTTATGTCGGGAGGTTTTTATATTCATGGCTTTGGCTTGGCGCCTGCACACAGGGCCATGGCCCATATCGAAATCAATACGACCAAGGGATTATAATGCACAGGGCAAATCGACATCAGAGCTTTTAACATCAAAAAATGTTTGTGCACTTGGCTCTTCGCGATGTGATAGGCGCTCGAAGGCTTAAAGCCTGGTTCTAGTACCAGGGCGTATGGAGGGGAAAGGTTTTAGACTTAGCCCATGGGGGCTTAAACAAAAATATGTATTTTTTGTACAGTTTTCAATGTTTTTCAAGGATTGTGAGAGTTTCGAATGAGGCAAAGAATGAGTCTTAAACCTTATCAAAAGGGGTTTTGATGGAGGGGAAGGAGAAAAATGAAAATGAAGGATTTTTATGAGAATGAAAGCGGTAGAAAATGATGTTATTTTTGAAGTTGAAGGAGGGGAAAATGGCCCTTGCAGCAGTTTCTTCTTACGAAATTAGAAGAATTCTAGAGCATAAAATGGGAACAGTCAGTGAAGATTTTGACAGAGGCATGAGGCCTTTAGGAGTCTTCAAGAGCCAACAATTTTTGCAATAAATTTTTTTCCTTGAAGGCTCCAAAAATGATTTAGCCACCTTTTGGTATAAAAAATTTCATAGGTGGCTAACAGTGGCTCCACTTGGGGATGGTGCCTTCTTTAAGGCATCAAGAACTTCAGACTTGCTTTCTCTGGGAGGTTGACCTATGCCTCATCCATTGGGCTTCCTTTCTTTCCTTGCATGATATTCTTTTGCTCTAAAAACATATTAGCATCCATAGAAACAATGGATCTTTGATCAACAAGCTGTATACCTACCCAATCCTAGAGATGTAACATTTTTTCTTCTTTAGAGTGCACTTGGATTGGAAAACTCTATTTCAACATTTTATTGTTTTGAAAGAAGTAAAACTAATCTATTTCTACTCCTTATTTCTCCATGGACTCAGATTAAACATTTGAGCCCATATAATTCTCTACCTAATCTACTGTCTGTTGGGATTAAATTGTCCAACAAACTTTATTCTCTAAATTCTACAATAGAAATTTAAAAAGAAATCAAGTCAAGATTGAACGGTATAACTTGATGTTGGTCTATGGCACAAAAAAAAACTGCACATAGACATTATTTTGCACAAAATTTAAAACAAAAACGGAAGGCTTGACATCTGAAATTTGAAAGCATTTCCTTCATCTCTTTTACAACTCTATTTTGACTCTTGTTTTGAGTTGTCTTTCCTTTGTCAAATGGTTCAAATTTTAAGCTAATTAGAACCATATTTACCTCTGTTTCAACTCACAAATAAGACAACTTTGAGTCATCTCTCTTCAGAAACTTAGGTTCAGATTTTGAGCATGTTTGAACCGTTAATTTCTATCCTAAACTATCTACTGATAAGCCAAGATTAAACAATTTGGAAAATCGAATTCGCTATTCTATCAGCAGAAAATTTAAAAATAATTATTCAAGATTAGGTTGTTTGACTAACTAGAAGTGTCTTCTCTAGGAGTGGCATTTGAGCTTGCACACTTTCAGATTTGTTTCTCTTTTTGGTATGGGGCTATACCTTTCTTGTTTTCACAATCTGCCCTCTTTTTTTTCTTTTCTTTGTTTTTGTATTTTTGATTTTTTTTTAACTTTGAATGCAATGGTGGATGAAATATTTATAATGGAAAAAAGATAAAAAGTCTTTCATAACATAAAACATATCAAGAGAAGTAATGCTTAAGCATCCTGCCATTGACAGGACCCCCAAACAATTCTGCTCCATTCAGCTCTTGCAAGAAACAGGCATTATTACCAACAGCTGAATTGATAGAGTAAGGGCCAAGCCATAAGTTGTCAAATTTTCCATGCTTGCCCTTGTCTTCCCTCCTTGAGTCCCACTTCAAAACTTCGTCCCCAATATTGAAATTGCTGGCATTCATTCTTCTATCAAAAAGCTTTTTAATGTTGTCCTACTTCTGTAATGCTTTGTTATAAACCTCCTCTCTGGTTTACTAAATATGAATGGTCTGATTTACTCTTCTGATCATGTCATTATCTTCAGTTTGCAATTATTGAATCAACTTCATCACTGGTACACAAAGTATGTTTGGAAAAATTGCATCAGTACCATACACAGGCTGGAAAGGTGACATGCAAATACATTTCTTCAAAGTCAATCTATCAGCCCAAAGTGCATGAACTAGCTTTGTGTGCCAAGAATTTTTGTTGTCCTCCAACAGTTTCTTGATTATGTTCACTAAACTCTTGTTTGAGGATTCTGCAAGTCCATTACCTTTAGGGTAATAGGCCGTGGAATGTCCCAATGTTATCTGATATCTATGGCAGAATTCAACCATTTTCTTTGATCCAAATGTTGCTGCATTGTCGGTGATGATCTTGGTAGGACAACCAAATCTAGAGAGAATATTACTCTCTATGAATTTTATAATAATAGAATCATTGGCCTGCCTACAAGGTATGGTTTCTATCCACTTAGTGAAATATTCTGTGGTAGTGAGGATCCATCTATGCTGGGTAGAAGATGGTGGATGGATCTCTCCTATGAAGTCAAGTCCCCACTGTTGAAAAGGAGCTTCAACAGTGATTGGATGCAGAGGTAGGGGTAGCAGTTTTCTTTTACCTTCAAAAATTTGACATTTATGACAGGAAATGATCATCTTGTGTATATCAGGAAAAAGAGTAGGCCAATATAAACCAGCCCTCAAAATTTTGCTGGCCGTTGTCCTCCAGTATAAATGACCTCCACACTCTCCTTCATGGAACTCGTGCTTAACCTTCTCTGCATCATACTTAGGCAAACATTTAAGAAATACACCACTTGCATTTTTCCAATAAAGACATTTATCTATAATGCAATAGTTTACAAGTTTTAACTTTAGGAACCTTTCCTTTGTTTTTGTCAAACCAGGAGGTGTATTCAAATTAATCAAAACATAAATAATATCATCATACCAAGAGGAATTTATAAAATGGTCTTCAACAATGGGAGTTGAGAATTCTTCTTGGTCATCTAAAGCATTAATCATATTAATATCAAGAAATTCAAAATTTGATTCAACCATTAATCTAGCTAGACCTTCACCGTTGATCAGCTTAGTGGGTTTTATCTCTAAATCATATTCAAGGATAACAAAAATCCGCTTACCTCTCTTACCATCTGGGTCCTGTGTTAGAATGTCTTTCACAACTGAATTTGGGACAAAGGCAATGATGTGTGAGTGAAGGATGTATATTCTTAAGTCTTTCAAAGCTTTAACCAAAGAAAAAGCTTGCTTTTCCATAATGTTATACTTCAGAGGGGCATCCCTCAATGCCTTGCTAAAGAATGAAATAGGTTTCTCTTGTCCTTGTGGATTTTTCTGTAAAAGGACAACATCTATGGTATGTTCTGATGCAAACAAAAAAATATAAAAATATTTTGAAAAATCAGGACTTATTAGAACCGGTGTTTTGGTTAATGGTTGTTTCACCAGCTCAAAGGACTTCTTTTCTTCCAAGGTCCAATTTAACCCTTGCTCCTTCTTCAACATGTTTGTTATATTCCTCAAGATCTCAGCCAAATTGGGGATGAACCTTCTAAAAAAGTTGATCTTTCCAATGAAATATTGCAACTCCTTGATGTTTTTAGGATGAGAGATTTGCAATATGGCCTCAATCCTTTTGGGATCTATCTTAATACCCTCTTCTGAAATGATGTGCCCAAGAATTTTACCTTCTTGGAGCCCAAATAGTGTTTTCTTAGGTTTTAAAGATATCCCAAAGTTTCTGTATTTCTCGAAAACTTTTCTTAAGTGTTCTAAGTGCTCTTCATCTATTTTTGAAAACACAGTAACATCATTAAGGTATATAATGATGAAGTAGCCCAGTTCCTCCGAGAATGCTATGTCCATGGCTCTTTGAAAAGTTCCTCCAACATTCATTATACCAAAAGGCATTTTCACATACATGAAAGTGCCCCATGGTGTAGTAAAGGTTGTATTTAATTGATCAGCAGGGTAAACTAAGATCTGATTGTACCCTGAGTAGCCATCAAACAAAGAAATTCTTCTAGACCCTACCACTCTTTGTAAAATATGATCCATCTTAGGTAAAGGGTAGTTGTCTTTTAATGAAGCTTTTTTTAAGTATCTAAAGCCTATAAAAAGCCTAATTTCTCTAGTTTTCTTCCTAACTAACACCAGCTTAGACACCCAGTCAGAATATCTAATAGGGACAATAATACCAGCATTGTACATTTTCCTGATCTCCTTCTGAACCAAAGGCAAATGGACAAGGTTTATTTTACGCAGTTTCTGTTTGAATGGTTTTTGGTTTTCTTTGAGAGGGATTTTGTGCTGTATTATTTCAGTGTCATAGGATTTTAGATCTTCGTAACTCCATGCAAAAAAATCAGAAAATTCTTTAAACAACTCTATGTATTTGAGTTTAATATGAGCTGGTAAAGTTTTAGACAGTTTGATCATTTTCAGTTTAAACTCACTGCCTATATTTCGCTCTTCCACTTCAGTCTCTACAGGTTCCAGTTTTGGCTTTTTGGCCACATCATTAAAATAAAAAAACTCTTCTAAATGTGCCAGACCGCTAGGCAAACTTTTATCTTCGGACTGCAAGGTTTCTGACTCTTCTGTTTCTAATTCTGCAGTGAGATCTATTTTGTTTTCAAGTTTGCTTGACAGTAAATTAATATTGGCAAGTTCAGGAGAGGTTTCTTCTTCTCCAAGAAAATTTTCTTCACTGCAGTCTGCATCATAATCTGAGTCCGAACTGTTTATTTCAAATTCATTTCTGAATTGCATGATGTCTTCTATTTGTTTGTCTCCGTCAAACACCTGCCAATACTTTTCATTATCAGGCATGGCTAGTCTAAATTTTATCTGAGTTTTGCAGTCTTTGGTTTCATATGGTGTTAAGCATGTTCTAGCTGCAAAGGCTAAATTGTGGGCGGAAATATTTCTTTTTCTTGGGACAAAAATCAGTTTGGACTCCTCGAATGTTTTTAAAAGGTCCGGTTAGGGTCCCGTGATTTGGCTGATTGGCAAGCCAAATGATAGTGTAAGATCAAACCAAGCTTTGGGGCCCAAGGACCTAGCCTTCATAGACTCAGAGAGGGCTCTTTCTATATGTGTAAGGGATATCTGTGTGTTTTCTTATTGTGTTCTGATTTTAGGCTAGTTATGAAGTAAGTTTTTTGTTTTTGGTTTTTAAGTTGTGAGGGATGAAACTGATCAAAGATATAAGATAGGTAAAAATATGTCAGATCAACTGGGCTATGGGGTCGAAAAGGTCAATAAAGCTATCAGACGGTGATACAAGGCTGTTGAAGGGCCGGTTTGATTCAAGGTAGAAAGGATTTTTGGGCAAAATGGAGTAAATGGACATCAATTTTGTGAAAACAAAGAGTTTCAAGCATAACTGGTTCAATAGATAACATAAACATGGTCGGGAAAACCATTAATCATGCAAAATGTAACTATAAGCTAATTAATACATATAAATAAACATTCAAGCCATGCATAGAAGTATATGACCCTCTAACTTTGGTAAATGGCTATCAGACTTTGGGGAAAACACTTAAGAAAGACAAACAACTTAACTTAATATGCCGGAACACCTAAACATAGTACTTCAAGTTATTGGGCATTTTGAACAACAAGATTTGCATAGTTTTAGGCAAATGGCTAGATCGAAACTAGGCCTCCTTGGTTCAAACAAAATGATAATCTAATCAGTCAAAGAGAAATTTCATGGATGGAACTATAGCTAGCCATAGGTAAGCAGGGCATACCGTAAGTCATACTTAGCATGCATAAAACCATGAATGAAACAAGCAACAATATCCTAAATATTAAAGAGCAGTCAAGAATTCTTTAATGTTACTTAGGAAGAAGAAAACAAAGAAGCTATGAAGAAACAGGAAATTTGAGGTGCCTCCATGGGAATGTCTCAAATTTTTTCTTTACTGATCTATAGCAAGCAAGAAACATGTATTCATGAATGTAAACTAGAATACAACAACAAAGCAAGAGACACTATACCATTCTACCAAGTCATGGAATACAACAACAATCCTTCTTCATTCATCCAAGAGCACCTAAGAGGAAATCCAAAAGCATAAGACAAGTATTTATTCCAAAGCTTATATGAACATATATTGCTTCTATTCTCAAGTTCAGTCTTGTTTTACAATGAAAGCCTTTGTACTATATAGGCCAAAGTGAGGAAAACCTCATGGTTCAACTTGCCATCCTATTGGCCTAATCAAAATATCTAATTTTTTCCTTGAGGCTTTGCAAAGCCCAAGGCACAAAATATCTCATAAAATATCTAGAAAATGCTAAAAAAGGAAAAATAATTGACTTTGCATCATTTTTCATGTGCAAAAATAGCTAAACGCACATTTGGAAAAAGCAATTTTTAAAGGTTCAAAAATTACAAAAATATTCAAAATTTATATCAGCAAAAGGTCCCCTCACTTGCCGGCAACATTTGGAAGACTTCCCAATGTTGAAATGAGGCTCATGATAGCTCTTCAGAAATATCTGAGTGTCTACTTTATGGAACAACTAAAATTTTCTCAATCTGATGCCTAGAAGTCCTCCAAAATGGAACCTGTGTAAAAAACCAAAAATTACAGTTTGCTGATAGACCGGGCAGAGTGTGCAAAAAGCGAGCATTTTTCACCACTTGGGGGGAGAAAATGATCTCAAAATGTCTTGAATATCACTGAGAGTATGCTCCTAAAATAATGGCATCCATTGATACCATTCTTCTCCTTTGACAATCCCCCAAAATGAAATGGCGAATTTCATGAGTTTTGACCAAAAACTCAAAAATGCCAAAAAACCAAAACATGTCAAAATTTACCCAAAATCGGTGAGTATGACCCTCAAGGGTTCTTAGAAATATGTTCTGAAGCAGTGGCCAAAATCTCAATTCCCGATGTGTCTTTCTTCACTTTCCGTGCCGGGCGCTTCCCTTTAGCTTCCTTGAGCTTTTCTTGGTTTTCTTCTTTGTTGTTTGGTATTCTAGCTTTAGTGAAGAAGTCATGGCCCCTTGCCTAGGAGAGGCAGCTAGCACATGCTTTGGAGGATGCATTTCATGATCCATGTTTTGTATTTGCTGGCCCTTATCATTGCTTGCTTGAGGGCTGTCTTGTTTGCCTTTCATAAATGCCTTACTGCCCATCACTTTGCTCTTCGTTATCACTGCTATGTTTAGCCTCTTTGCCTTGTCATTCATCATCACTAAATTCATCTCTTTTAGTACTGTGTTTGAGTCAAGAGGCTTTTAATAAGAAATTTTTGTGGTTTCTTGAAAATAAGTCTCCTTTGTTTTAGCACAAAAACCTTCCCTGTCAACTTACTGTTTGATTAAGACAAAATTGGTTTTGAATGCTGTGTACAGTGTCTCCTTTGGTAGAAGACCCCTGTTCTTTCAGAATACTGCCTTTCCTACCCTTTTCATATCAATCAGCCAATATTTATAATGAAAACACAGTGAACAAGGATAAAGACAGTCAACAAATAAAAACGCAGTCAAGGAACTTTCCTGTGTTTGTGGTAAGTTCACCTTGCCTTTTGATGTTTTGAGGACAACAATATAACCTTGTTTTTTAGACAAAGGTAAAACCACAATCTTCTTAATTTCAAAATCCTCTTTTTCCTTGTAGGCCCAGCAGATTCAACAATATGAAGAGAGTCAATCACAAAAAGGCATCTACACAGTCCAGAGTCACTGTGTAATAGGATAAGAGGATAGATTTTTTTTTTTTTTTTGATGTAGTCATAAAAATTCTGTAGCATTCAACCACAACAAACTTCTCCTTAAACAAAATACTGCCCTCTTTACTTTGTTGTTCCTCGCACTAGTTATGTTCCACCTCTAAATGCAAATGATAACTTTACTCACCGTATATGCTTTATGGAATGGAAAGTTAAAAACACTGTTTTCTCCCTTTAAAAAATAGAGGGAACTCCTTTGAAAGATAAGAAATGCTCATATGATGGCTGTGTTGAAAACTGACCTACTGTTTTAACCCTTAAAACACCTTATCTCTCCTTTCTTTCATCACAGTTGTTTTTTGGGGGAAGTTTCAGGGTTTTTCTTATCAACAACACTCCCAAGCTTTTAATACTTCATCTCTATCCACCAGAACTATAGAAAAACCTGTTTCTTCAAATAAAACACAAACTCAAACTTGTGGTTTCCCACTGTGATTTTTAACCCTATTGCGCCACTTTACAGTTTTGACAATATCAAGGGAGGTACATAGAATACCTCAAGAACTCAATGATGGAATTGTAGATGAGTTTGAGAGACCTCTAGAGCTGTGTTGATGGCATTTGGACCATTTTAGTGTGCGCGGCAGGTTTATAAGGAAGAGCACCGCGCAGATTGTGGTTGCCGGGTCACTGTCGGGCCGACATGACCAAGGGGTAGAGGCGCGCCACGCGCACCTACAGGCGCGCCGCGCAGCCTTTATATCCTTTGTAATTCCTACACCTAAGCGCACTGCATGCATCTACAGGTGTGCCGCACGGTGAAAATGGCTTGAAAAACAACAAAAATTCCCGTGAAATCATCCTCTAACTGTGAAATAGCAAGAGTGGAGCTCGCTTGTGTTTTGAGGGATTTGAAGAAGTTGGCAACGGTCCCCTTTGTCCTTTTGAATATAAATAAATTGAAAATTGCTTGGCTTACACTTGTAAGGGTTTTTGAACTCTTTCCTCTTTGAAACAATATCTTGTTTTGCTTTTGACAACCCGAATGGTTTTAACTGTTTGGCAAAGAATGTGCATGCATTTAAAGAGCTTAATAGGTATTGACCTATTCACTTTATAAAAACATTCAAAAGGTCAAACTTTGTTCACTGTGCCTTCATGCTGGAAATGTGATTTCTGCCACTTTTTTCTCTTTGGTGACAATTTAACATAGAAGCTCCACTTAAATAATATATCAATGATCTATGGGCCATCTAGCCATTTGCAAGGAGATGACCTATCTTCTCAAAACTTGATTTGGCATTTTCTGCTCCATACAACTATATCTGCTTGCTAGAGGAAAACCGGATCAACTCCACCTTGTAACTGCAGTTGCATGATTCTAACTGATGCTCCTTTCTGACTGTGGGTGAGACCTAGTCATGTTTGCCTAAACTTTCACTGTTCTCTATCTAATAAGAAGGACTTCTTCTTCTAAAAACTATTCTCTTATCCAAAATGTAACAGCAGTGTGATTTGACTTGTTTTCATAGGAAAAGTGTCTACCTTTGTGACAGTGGCATGCAAACTTTGCTCTTAATGAGTTCCAGAACCTGAAAGAACATGCCAAAGTTCTTTTGTACCATATGAACAACTGTGTCTAGCTGCAATACTTCTTGGAGAACTGAGCTCAGATTTTCTTTGTCAACTTGTGATAAGTGATCTGAAGGACATCTTCTTATGAGTAGGGAGATCAGTATCCTTTTAAACATAATCATTATCATGTCCTTTTCCCATGTAATGACACATCTCATCAACCACTCTTCAATTTGGTTTTGTTTTGAGCTGCAGATTGTCTTTTCAGAGATACCTGTTAAGAGATAAGCTTGACCTCCTTGGATTGCAGTGGTACCCCTATTTTCCTTTTTGGTCTCTTTACATTATTTCTCTATTTCAATTATCTCCTATTATGTTTATACTTTGTCTATCAGTCAGTGAAAAACCTTAGAAATAATCATTGCTCTGGCCCATTACTTATGAATGAAGGATGGCCCTTCACTTGGTAAAGTATCTCATGTTTTGTCAACCTTTTGTCTCAGCCATATGAAGGTTGCCTGATGAACATATTGACAAGGGTTTCTCTCACACATGATGGCAGGAAAACAACATTTGAAAACATTACTTCTTTTACCTCTGCCTTCAATGATCACTTTACTTCAGAAAATCTTAGTCATTGTCTCACTGTTCATTAAAACAAACCTTTTATTACAGTCAGTTGCAACTCTTAAAACCAATCTTTGGCCATCGCCCTCTGCTTATAGATGAAGGAGGCACTTTAACCCTCTGCTTATAGATGAAGGAGGTTCTTTGGTATTCAAACCCTCTGCTTATAAATGAAGGAGGTTTTTAGCCATGACATATCATCAGCCTTTTGACAGTGTTGTTTTTCTTTCTACTGTCCTTTCAGGCCTTGAAGGTGGTTGCATGAGCTTGATGAAAGACTCTTCGCTCTGTGCTGCATCTCATGGCTTAGGATCACATTGAGAAGCAGCTATCTTCTCATGTGGTGCCAAAAATTGTCTTCTGAGATGCTGGTATGTTTCCTGTCCTTGAAAGATCCATCAAACACTGTAAAATACCTAAAATCAGCTTGAGATTATGGTCTATGTATTGCTGAGACTTAAGGGTGTATTAGTGGCGCGACTTAGGGATGTGACCAACTTTATTAGCAGAGTAGGAAGGTCCGTTATGACTGGTATATAGCAGATGGAGGTTTTTGGCTCTTTGATAGTTTCCCAAGGGTAATGCCTTAAAGCGCCACTTCCTAACTTAGGGGAGATTGTTTTAATGGATTTGGATGGTCTCATTAGAGCTGATGGGTAGACTAGTATGGATGAGGCTAGGTAGGATTTGATAATGAGGTTTCATCTCGTCATGGGCGAACTGAAAGGTAGGAGGGAGAAAAATTTTTATGGGCGTTTTCCTAGCTTGGTAAATTTGACAAATTTTAGATCAGCTGTTGGAAAACTTGGCTGTTAGAACTAGTCATCACTAAAAAGTAAAAAATATTGATGACTAATAGTGGCTCCATTTGGGGAGGGCAGCTCCTTTTCAGGAGGTGTCCAGAATTTCAGATCTTTGGCTTATGAAGACCAGTGCCTTACCCATTGGCACAATTTTCACTCTTGCTTGATGCTACTTCTGAAAAGAGACAACATGATCAGCATCAATGATATTTCTACCTACCCCACTATCTTTCCTAACATTTTTCTTCTTTTTGGCGCATTTGAACTAGCAGGCCTTTGAAAATAAATATTTTTTATTTTTGCAAAATGAACCTATGTAATTATACACTTATATCCGTTGGGAGTTCAGATTAAACTGATGAACTCCTTCATTACTCTACCTACGCTAGATAAACTGTCAAGATTAAGTATTTTGACACGATTTTGTTCTTTAATATAAACATGAAATTTAAAAGATGATCAAATCAGAATTAGAAAGTCTGATTTGTCATGTATTTGCGGCATAAAAGACAAGTTGCACACAAATATTATTCTGCATGAAATGGAAACTAGGAAAAACAGGGCTAAGATGCATAATTTGTTTTTCATCCCTGCTTCCCTCTTTGGTTCTGTTTTGGGCGTGTGGAACTAGTATCTTTTCCTAATTTAATCTCTTTGATAAGTCAAGCTTACACAATGTTGACCATCTTTTTCACTCACTAACTTATCAGCAAATAAATTTAAACATGTTCAGCTATGATTAGGCTAGATAACTGAACAAGACATTTAAGCACAAGTAGCGACATTTAGACTTGCGTGCTTTCCGAAGGACTATTTTTTGGAACATGGGGCTTTACCATTGTTTTTTAGAAACTACCCTCTTTTTCTACTTTTTACTATTTTTGTATTTTCTGCTTTTTCATTTTTTCTTCAAACAAACTAAAACTGAAAAGATGCTCACAAGGCTGAGCTTATTTTTCATAGCTATCTATCTATCCTAGCCTAAACTATACACAACATACATTCATTTGGTGAACTCTTCTTTCCAATATATCCAGTCAAGTAGATGATTGCATGGTTGATTCTGGTTTAGTTCTTTCATGATGCTAAAGTAATGAAAAGGCCACTCCCACTTGGTTTGTTTTCGAACAGCCATGCTTAATTTCTTATTCTTGGTAGCAACTTGTTCATGATAGAACCCACTACTCCTTCATATTTCTCAAGGAAAACAACAAATGGATCCTGGAATAATACCTGTTCTAGAGGATTTGAGATATAGGTTTCATTCAGGACTACTCTTTCTTCCACTTGGCTATATCTAGGACTCTCCTGGTAAAGCAACTCTTCCCCTTGCTCATGATCACTTGAAATGTCAGACTCATCATATATTATAGTGTAGTTTTCTTTCCAAGTTGATGTGTTTTGATAGGGCAGGCTGAAAACTGTGTGAAGTTCATCAGGTTGATGGGCAGGGATACACTTCGACAGTAAATTATCTTGAAAGGATAGTGTGACAACTCCCATGTGTTTATCAACCTCTATTTCTTTATCTGCAATTTGTAACTCAGTGGAACTTGGTGGGTGCAAATCTGGAGTTAAGGAAGATTCCATGTTCAAAATGATTTCTTCAACCATTTCAGGAAAATGATTCTCATTTACAACATGCTCGGGAATTTCATCATCCTCTTCAACCTCATCATCAAAGCTGAAAAATTGTCGATTTCCAATTATGTGAATGTTATCTCTGATGGACTGAAGTGAAGTAGAGCAAAAATTCTGAGACTCTTCACTTACTTATAAACTCTCAAGGCTCTCCACATTAGTGTCATAGATGACCTGTAATGGCTGCTCACTTTTCTCAAGTTTATGAAACTGAGCTTCCTCCCAAAAATCAAAAATTGAATTTTCTGCAAAGTTAGATTTTGTTTGGAAATCATCATCATTATCAAAATATTGATCAAACCTTTGAAAATCATCATTATAATTAATGTCATCAACCATGCATATTGGACTATCGGATTTATTTTCTTCAAATTGATTTACAAATCTATTTTTTGACTTATGATATGCAAGATTAACAGGAGAAATATTAGAAAATTTGTGGTTATGTGAAGTTTCAGAGGTTGTCTGCATGTTTATAAGTTGATGTATTTCCTCTTCAGTTAAAAAGGGAGGCATTTTCATTTCTCTACAATAATCCTCTTTCTCTTGGGAAATCTGATTTGAAAGATGGATGTATTTTTGGGCTTCACCTATGAGAGATGATTAATCATCACTCATGTCCTTAGAGAGATCCTGTGGGTTCTCTTTCATTTCTTTCTTGTTTTCATCTTTAATCAATTCTTTGTGATGTTGAGGATAGTAAACATGGGATTTAGGAGTTTCCTCTGATAGATTCTTAGGGGTCCAGTTTGTTTTTATGAACTCAAATGACTCCCAACATAAAGGTAGAGACCCTACATGTTTTGATTTATCTCCTATATCAGATTTGAATTCCTCTTCAATTAACTCTTCTTGATTTACGTGAGAATTAACTTGAGCAGGGTTTTCTTGAATAATTGCTGAGAGATATTTAGGATGCAAATTTTCTTTCAAAGTCTGGAATGATTTAAAGCACAAGGGTAGAGAACCTAAAGGTTTTGATTCTTCTTCCATTTCAAGATCTGTGATTTCAAAATGGCTGATAGTTTCTTTAGAGCATTCCTCTATGTTTTTATTTGCAACTTTCCCATTAGGCACATTTTGTTTATAACTCTTGTCTTGTAATATTCGAGTGTGTTCATCCTGAGGAAGAAGTGTAGGTTGGTTTGAATAAGCAGTTTTAACCTTAACTTTGTGTTTTTATCTTTTCCTGTCAAGTATATGCTCTAGTTTGCCAAACATACATACCAATTTTTTCAACTTTTCCTCTGAAGATATTAGTCTCTCTTGATTTGCTTTGTGTTTCTCTATTATTCTTAGTTGCGCCTCCCTATTTAGTATGTTGAATTCTACATCAACTGCTATCCTTTTCATTTCTTCTAGGGTCAAAGGATCTTTGTTGCTTATCTGGAAAACCATCTCTGGGTCAAAATAATCTAGGTAGTGCAAGAGAGCACATCTGAGGGGTGGCTTTAGATTAGCAGGCATTGCATGGTATACTTTATTGAACCTGGCTGAAAAGCTTTGTATTGTCTCCCCTGGTTGTATTTTTAATTGATTGTACTCCTTTATGATGAGAACTTTATTACCCATGACCACCCACCGATCTAGGAAGATTTGAGTGAACTGATGAAAATTGGTAATGCTTGCAGCGGGAAGGTCTTTAAACCAACTCTTAATTTTTCCTTGTAATGATAAGGCAAACATTCTAATACGTAAATCATCTTCTTATATGTCATAAAGGTCAAGTAAATCCTCAAGTTTTTGGGTGTGCTCTTCAGTGGTGACATTGGAGCTTTCTCCATCAAATCTGGGTAATTTATTTTGAAGATTTGCAGGAAGGGCTTGAAAGATGGGAGGTAAAACCAGAGGCTTGTATCTTTCTAGGACCTTTGTGGATATAGGTAGTGTAAAAAGAGGTTCGTGACTGTTTGAGGTTTCAGCCAGAGTGGGAAAGGTAGCATGAGGCTCATGTTTTTCTAGGTTTTCCATAGGTGAATTTGGGGTGAGCACAAGTGTACAAGCCTGCTCATGGTATGAAATTTGAGGCTTAGCTTTTTTAGGTTTGAGATCTTTCCAATGATCAATGTAGATTTCATCGGTGTATTCCCGATCAGGCTCAAAGTAGGATAGAAAATACTTATAGATAAAGACAATAATTTCTTGAATCCAACTAAGGCCTGAGTGCTTTTTATTTCTAGGATGAATGGTCATGTTTTAGGTTCTTCCTCCAGTGGAGTCTTTAAGTCTATTGGGAGTTGTGGAGTCGCAAGGTGGAACTTGCTTGCTTTTGTAAAGATGTAGCTATGGTCCACCACCAATAACTAGGGAAAATCCAATATGGTAATTTTTTGGGGTTTTCTGAGTTTTTGTATAGCCTATAAGGTTTTCTAATGTATTCTAAACTTGTTTCATCACTTTGCTAGGGTGGCGATAACAAAAAGAGTTTACTCTAAATGATCTTATGGACTGCTTGCTTGTTTAAGTATCTAAAGGACTAAAGAGTCTATAAGAGTTTGCTAGACTTTCATGTACTCAGTGTCCCACCATCTCCTGCTATGTTAGTGAGCGATGGGATAGGTCGATTGGATAGTAACCTAGAGTTTCGTAAAGTAGTAAGGCCTACTAGAGGCTAGTGGAGTCGCCAGGTGGAACTTGGTTTTTTTTGTAAAGACGTAGCTATGGTCCACCACCAGTAACTAGGGTAAAGCCAACCTGGGAATATTTTGGGGTTTTTATGAGTTTTATGTGCACCCTATGGTTTAATTAAAGTATTCTAAACTTATTTCATCACTTTTCTACGGTGGCGATAACAAAAAGAGTTTACTCTAAATGATTCTATGGACTGCTTGCTTGTTTAAGCGCCTAAAGGACTAAAGAGTCTATAAGATTTTTCTAGACTATCATGTACTCAGTGTCCCACCATCTCCCGCTATGTTATTGAGAGATGGGATAGGTTGATCAGATAGTAACCTAGAGTTCGGGAAAATAGTAAGGCCTACTGGAGGCTTGTTGAGTCGCCAGGTGGATTTTTAGTTGTTTTGAGGTATATATGTATGGTCCACCACCAATACTGTCAAAAACCAATCTAAGGGAGTTTTTTGGGGTTTTATAAGTTTTATGTAGTCCTGAGGTTTGGAAGAGTTTCCTATAACTGACTCATCATTTTGATAAGATGGTGAAGGAGCTGTTTTCTACTCTTCGGACAACACTTAAGTTTTCTAAGCTTGAATGAGACTTCGAGAGTTACTGAGGAGTACTTAGATTGTCAATAACTCAAAAGGTCCCACCTTGATCACCATTATGTTAGTGAGCGGTGGGATAAGTCAATCATATAGTATTCTTAAAGGTCTCTTAAATGTTTAGGGAATCTAAGTTTGTTTATTACTCAGTGTCCACCGTGATTGCCATTATGTTAGTGAGCAGTGGGATAAGTCAGTCAGATAGTATTCTTAAAGGTCTCTTAAATGTTTAGGGAATCTAAGTTTGTTTATTACTCAGTGTCCCACCGTGATCACCATTATGTTAGTGTGGCGATGAGGTGGCTCAATTGGATAGTAGCCTAGAGTTTAGAGAAGTATTAAGGCCTATTGGAGGCTAGTGGAGTCTCTAGGTGTATTTTTAGTTGTTTTGAGGTATATGTGTATGGTCCACCACCAGTACTGACAAAAACCAATCTAAGGGAGTTTTTTGTGGTTTTTTCTGAGTTTTATGTGCAGCCTAGGATGTAAGAGTGTTATAAACCTGATTCATCACTTTGCTAAGATGGTGAAATAGAGAGTTTACTCTGAATGATTCTAAAGCCTGATGGTATAAGTTAAATTTTGAAGGACTAAAGAGTCTATAAGAGTTTTCTAGACTGTCATGTACTCAATAAGTCCCACCATGATCGCCATTATGTTAGGGTCCCATGATTTGGCTTATTGGCAAGCCAAATGACAGTGTAACATCAAACCAAGCTTTGGAGCCCAACGACCTAGCCTTCCTGGACTCAGAGAGGGCTCTCTCTATATGTGTAAGGGATATATGTGTGTTTGCTTATTGTGTTCTGATTTTAGGCTAGTTATGAAGTAAGTTTTTTGGTTTTGGTTTTTAAGTTGTGAGGGATGAAACTGATCAAAGATATAAGATAGGTAAAAAGATGTCAGATCAACTGGGATATGGGGTCGAAAAGGTCAAGAGATCTATCAGACGGTGATACAAGGCTGTTGAAGGGCCCGTTTGAATCAAGGTAGAAAGGATCTTTGGGCAAAATGGAGTAAATGGACATCAAGTTTGTGAACAACAAAGAGTTTCAAGCATGACTAGTTCAATAGATAACATAAATATGGTAGGAAAAACCATTAATCGTGCAAAATGTAACTATAAGCTAATCAATACATATAGATAAACATTCAAGCCACGCATAGAAGTATATTATCCTCTAACTTTGGGAAATGGCTATCATAATTTGGGGAAAACACTTAAGAAAGACAAAAAAATTAACTTACTATGCCGGAACGCCTAAACACAATACTTCAAGTTATTGGGCACTTTCAACAACAAGATTTGCATAGTTTTAAGCAAAGGGCTAGATCAAAACTAGGCCTCCTTGGTTCAAACAAAATGATAATCTAATCAGTCAAAGAGAAATTTAATGGATGGAACTATAGCTAGCCATATGTAAGCAGGGCGTACCGTAAGTCATACTTAGCATGTATAAAACCATGAATGAAATAAGCAACAATATCCTAAATATTAAAGAGCAGTCAAGAATTCTTTAATGTTACTTAGGAAGAAGAAAACAAAGAAGCTATGAAGTAACAGGAAATTTGAGGTGCCTCCATGGGCATGTCTCAAATTTGTTCTTTACTGATCTATAGCAAGAAAGAAAAATGTATTCATGAATTTAAACTAGAAGACAACAACAAAGAAAGAGAAACTATACCATTCTACCAAGTCATGGAATCCAACAACAATCCTTCTTCATTCATCCAAGAGAAACCAAGAGGCAATCCAAAAGCATAAGACAAGTATTTCTTCCAAAGCTTATATGACCATATATTGCTTCTCTTCTCAAGTTCAGCCTTGTTTTACAATGAAATCCTTTGAAATATATAGGCCAAAGTGAGGAAAACCTCATGGTTCAACTTGCCATCCTATTGGCCCAATCAAAATATCTAATCTTGCCCTTGAGGCTTTGCAAAGCCCAAGGCACAAAATATCTCATAAAATATCTAGAAAATGCTAAACAAGGAAAAATAATTGACTTTGCATCATTTTTCATGTGGAAAAATAGCTAAACGCACATTTGGAAAAAGCAATTTTTAAAGGTTCAAAAATTACAAAAATATTCAAAATTTATATAAGCAAAAGGTCCCCTGACTTGCCGGCAACATTTGGGAGCCTTCCCGATGTCAAAACGAGGTGCATGATAGCTCGTTGGAAAGCTCTGAGTGTCTACTTTCTGGAAAAACTGAAATTGTCCCAATATAAGGCTTGAAAGTTCTCCAAAACTGAACCTGTGTGTAAAAAACCAAAAATTACAGTTTTCTGATAGACCGGGTAGAGTGTGCAAAAAGCGAGCATTTGTCGCCACTTGGGGGGAGAAAATGATCTCCAAATGTGCTGAAAATTGCTCAGAGTATGCTCCTAAAATTATGGCATCCATTGATACCATTCTCCTACTTTGAAAATCCCGCAAACTGAAATGGCGAATTTCATGAGCTTTGACCAAAAACTCAAAAATGCCAAAAAACCAAAACATGTCAAAATTTGCCAAAAATCAGTGAGTATGACCCTCAAGGGTTCTTAGCAATATGTTCTGAAGCAGTGGCCAAAATCTCAAGTCCCGATGTGTCTTTCTTCACTTTCCGTGCCGAGCGCTTCCCTTTAGCTTCCTTGAGCTTTTCTTGGTTTTCTTCTTTGTTGTTTGGTATTCTAGCTTTAGTGAAGAAGTCATGGCCCCTTGCCTAGGAGAGGCAACTAGCACATGATTTGGAGGATGGCTTTAATGATCCATGTTTTGTATTTGCTGGCCCTTATCATTGCTTGCTTGAGGGTTGCCTTGTTTGCCTTTCATCACTGCCTTACTGCCCATTACTTTGCTCTTCGTTATCACTTCTATGTTTAGCCTCTTTGCCTTGTCCTTCATCATCACTAAATTCATCTCTTTTAGTACCGTGTTTGAGTCAAGAGGCTTTTAATAAGACATTTATGTGGTTTCTTGAAAATAAGTCCGCTTTGTTTTAGCACAAAAACCTTCCCTGTCAACTTACTATTTGATTAAGACAAAATTGGTTTTGAATGCCGTGTACAGTGTCTCCTTTGGTAGAAGACACCTGTTCTTTCAGAATACTGCCTTTCCCACCCTTTTCATATCAATTAGCCAATATTTATAGTGAAAACATAGTAAACAAGCATAAAGACAGTCAACAAATAAAAACACAGTCAAGGAACTTTCCTGTGTTTGTGGTAAGGTCACCTTGCCTTTTGATGTTTTGAGGACAACAATATAACCTTGTTTTTTAGACAAAGGTAAAACCACAATATTCTTAATTTCAAAATCCTCTTTTTCCTTGTAGGCCCAACAGATTCAATAATATGAAGACTGTCAGTCACAAAAAGGCATCTACACAGTCCAGAGTCACTGTGTAATAGGATAAGAGGATAGAGTTTATTTTGTTTTTCATGTAGTCATAAAAATTCTATAGCATTCAACCACAACAAACTTCTCCTTAAACAAAATACTGCCCTCTTTACTTCGTTGTTCCTCACACCAGTTTTGTCCCACCTCTGAATGCAAATGATAACTTTACTCACCGTATATGATTTATGGAATGGAAAGTTAAAAACACTATTTTCTCCCTTTAACAAATAGAGGGAACTCCTTTGAAGGATAGGAAATGCTCATATGATGGTTTTGTTGAAAACTGACCTACTGTTTTCACCCTTAAAACACCTTATCTCTCCTTTCTTTCATCACAGTTGTTTTTTGGGGGGCAGTTTCAGGGTTTTTCTTATAAAAAACACTCCCAAGCTTTTAATACTTCATCTCTATCCACTAGAACTACAGAAAAACTTGTTTCTTCAAATAAAACACAAACTCAAACTTGTGGTTTCCCACTGTGATTTTTAACCCTATTGCGCCACTTTACAGTTTTGACAATATCAAGGGAGGTACATAAAATACCTCAAGAACTCGATGATGGTATTGTAGATGAGTTTGAGCGACCTCCAGAGCTGTGTTGAGGGTGTTTGGACCATTTGAGTGTGCACGATAGGTTTATAAGGAAGAGTGCCACGCAGATTGTGGTTACCGGGTCACTGTCGGGCCGACAGGACCAAGGGCTACAGGCGCGCCGCGCGCACCTATAGGCGGCTGCATAGCCTTTATATCCTTTGTAATTCCTATGCCTAAGCATGCCGCGCACATCTACAGGCATGCCGTGCGGTGAAAATAGCTTGCAAAATAACGAACATTCCCATGAACTCGTCTTCTAACTGTGAAATAGCAAGAGTGGAGCTCGCTTATGTTTTGAGGGATTTGAAGAAGTTGGCAATGGTCCCCTTTCTCCTTTTGAATATAAATAAATTGAAAATTGCTTGGCTTACACTTGTAAGGGTTTTTGAACTCTTTTCTTTTTGAAACAGTATCTTGTTTTTCTTTTGACAACCCGAATGGTTTTAACTGTTTGGCAAAGAATGTGCATGCATTTAAAGAGCTTAATAGGTATTGACCTATTCACTTTATAAAAACATTCAAAAGGTCAAACTTTGTTTACTGTGCCTTCATGCTGGAAATGTGATTTCTGCCACTTTTGTCTCTTTGGTGACAATTTAACATAGAAGCTCCACTTAAATAATATATCAATGATCTATGGGCCATCTAGCCATTTGCAAGGAGATGACCTATCTTCTCAAAACTTGATTTGGAATTTTCTGCTCCATACACCTATATCTGCTTGCTAAAGGAAAACTGGATCAACTCCATCTTGTAACTACAGTTGCATGATTCTAACTGATGCTCCTTTCTGACTATGGGTGAGACCTAGTCATGTTTGCCTAAACTTTCACTGTTCTCTATCTAATAAGAAGGAATTTTTCTTCTAAAAACTATTCTCTTATCCAAAATGTAACAGCAGAGTGCTTTGACTTGTTTTCATAGGAAAAGTGCCTACCTTTGTGACAGTGGCATGCACACTTTGATCTTAATGAGTTACAGAACCTGAAAGAATATGCCAAATTCCTTTTGTACCATATGAACAATTGTGTCTAGCTGCAATACTTCTTGGAGAACTGAGCTCAGATTTTCTTTGTCAACTTGTGATAAGTGATCTGAAGGACATCTTCTTATGAGTAGGGAGATCAGTATCCTTTGAAACATAATCATTATCATGTCCTTTTCCTGTGTAATGAAAAATCTCATCAACCACTCCTCAATTTGGTTTTGTTTTGAGCTACAGATTGTCTTTTGAGAGATACATGTTAAGAGATTAGCTTGACCTCCTTGGATTGCAGTGGCACCCCTGTTTTCCTTTTTGGTCTCTTTACATTAGTTCTCTATTTCAATTATCTCCTATTATGTTTATACTTTTCCTATCAGACAGTGATAAACCTTAGAAATAATCATTGCTTTGGCCCATTACTTATGAATGAAGGATGGCCCTTCACTTGGAAAAATATTTGATGTTTTTTCAACCTTCTGTCTCAGCCATATGAACGCTGCCTGATGAACATATTGACAAGGGTTTCTCTCACACATGATGGAAGGAATACAACATTTGAAAACATTACTGCTTTTACCTCTGCCTTCAATCATCACTTTACTTCAGAAAATCTTAGTCACTATCTCACTGTTCATTAAAACAAACCTTTTCTTACAGTCAGTTGCAACTCTTAAAACCAATCTTTGGCAATCGCCCTCTGCTTATAGATGAAGGAGGTGCTTTAAACCTCTGCTTATAGATGAAGGAGGTTCTTTGGTCTTCAAACCCTCTGATTATAAATGAAGGAGGTTTCTAGCCATGACATATCATCAACCTTTTGACAGTGTTGTTTTTCTTTCTACTGTCCTTTCAGGCCTTGAAGGTGGGCACATGAGCTTGATGAAAGACTCTTCGCTCTGTGCTGCATCTCATGGCTTAGGATCACATTGAGAAGCAGCTGTCTTCTCATGTGGTGCCAAAAATTGTCTTCTGAGATGCTAGTATGTTTCCTGTCTTTGAAAGATCCATCAAACACTGTAAAACACCTAAAATCAGCTTTATATTATGGTCTATGTATTGCTGAGACTTAAGGGTGTATTAGTGGCACGATTTAGGGCTGTGACCAACTTCATTAGCAGAGTAGGAAGGTCCGTTATTACTGGTATATAGCAGATGGAGGTTTTTGGCTCTTTGATAATTTTCCAAGGGTGAAATGCCTTAAACCGTTACTTCCTTACTTAGGGGAGACTGTTTGAATGGATTTGGATGGTCTCATTAGAGCTGATGGGCAAACTAGTATGGCTGAGGCTAGGTAGGATTTGATAATGAGGTTTCATCTCGTCATGGGTGAACTGAAAGGTAGGAGGGCAAAAAAAATTTATGGGTGTTTTCCCAGCTTGGTAAATTTGACAAATTTTAGATCAGCTGTTAGAAAACTTGGCTGTTAGAACTAGTCATCACCAACAAGTAAAAAATACTGATGACTAACAAGTCGATGACATCATTTTGGTAGGCCCTAAGTCTGGGATGGTTTGCATTATACTCCCTATTGACATTTTTAATGACTAACTCTCAATCCCCACTGAAAATTCAATTTGCAGGAAAGACTTTCTGTGTGGTGTTTTCCAGTGTTGCATATCTAGACACCTGCACCAATGCTGGTCTTAGTGCAAGACCCATCGAAGTGCATACTCCATAAAGGACTAGTCTCGAGTTTATCATTTGGGTTACTATGCTCTTCAATAAGTGTGCTATAGAATTGTTCTTAGCTGTCAGCACACTGTTGAACTTGTCCTAACTCCTTAGATTTTCGATTAGGTTGAGGACTGCTTTCTTGACTCTCAATGTTTAGAAGCAAAAGACACATTATTTGTATCTCAAGACCTGTGTTTTGTTTTCTAGAGTTTACAGGTTCAACAAACTGCTCTGACACTCCTACATTATCTTCTTCCTCCTCTCTATCTGTCATTAGTTTAGACCAGGTCACTTGTTCATAGAAAGTTTCATCATTGAAAAGGATATATGAATCCAGGCCTGTGTTTACAGAATATAGAGGATAATTTTGTGGTCTGTCTTGACTTGTAACTGTGTATTGCATATGAGACTCCATGTAAAGTCTTCTAATCTGATTGAAAATAGGGATAGTCACATAGGTCATATCCATTTGCATAGTCCCTTGTAACTTAGCCCCCCAATATCTTGATAATAACATTCCATACTTGGGGGGAACATCAACCACAAAAATATCCATGACTAAACATTTGGCTGGAATTTGAGCTAAGTTGACACAGAGGTCCTTAATTAATCCTAAACATTTTACTCTGCTTGAGTCAAAGGAGTAAAGGTCTTTGTAAGGTCTGGTGATTTCTAGACCAAGGCTCTCCATTACAGCTTTAGGCATTAAATTATGAGAGGCGCCTAAATCATGCATAGCGTTGTGCAAAATTTTTTCATGAACATTTAAACTTACATAAAAGGGAGGAACAAGTCCCTCTTGATATCTACCTTCAATCTTAGGACCAAAAATAAGCTCTGGCTGGTCATCATTAAGATTGACTGTGTCATTATTCTCTTCAATGTATAAATCCTTCAAAATTTTGGTCCTATATACATTCTGGGCTGCTAACTCAGTAAGGGGAACATAGATTTTGATCTTTGAAATTTCTTTCTCTAGGCTGAAAGGAATTTGGTTCTTTGAAAAACTTGTTTCAGCTTTACTAGCTGCTAGTTTATCAGCAACATCAACTTGCTGATTTGTTCTATTTACATTTGAAAAAAAAAATTTCACATTAGTACTAGCTGAAGTGTTAGTACTACTAATGTCCGCACTCTATTTTTCATTGTTTGGAGTGTCTTTCTCTTTACCTTTATCAGAGATAACAACCACTGTTTTGTCCTTTTGTTTGACAATTTTAGGCTTGGTTGCAGTGCTGTTTTGTGAAGATTTTTCAGAGGTTTTGGTGTTGGGAGTTTGTTGACTGGTTTTTCTTCTAAGGTCATATTCTCTTTAAGACTCTATGATGACATTTTCCATGTCTTGATAATAACTTTCATCACCATCTCTTCTATCATCACAAGGTGTATAAAGACCTTGTTTTCTATTGTAATGAATCTCAAAGTCATCATCATCTGCCCCCAGCATGTTGATATCATCTTCCTCTGTTATTTCATCTGTTTACTCAACCTCACTTACATATTTTCGATGAAAGGGAGGAGTGATCTGTTGATCATCTTCCCTAGGTCTGTTGGGAGGTTGGCTCCTTCTAAAATTTTGATTCTGGTTCTGGTTTCTATTTTGAGGAGCAATTTGGTTTTGGCTAGCTTGTGCTCTCTCAAGGATGCTCGTTTGCTTTATCATCTCTTCCATCATTCTCTCCATATTTGAGTTGGAAGTAGAGGGTGTAGATTCCTCTCTAAAGGACACTCTCTTTTCATTTTTCATTATTTCTCTCTTCTCCATCAAGTTGACTTCCACAGAAAGAGCACCTTTTTTCATCTCTTGAATAGTTGCAGGATCTCTCTCTCTTAGCTGATAGGCCATCTTGGGGTCAAACCCTTCAGGAAACTTGTTTAAAGCTTAGCCTTGTGGAGGTTTTAGATCTGGGGAAGGTGCATTATATACACTATTAAATCCGGTACAATAAGCTTGTACACTTTCCCCGGTGTTTCTATGGAGGTTCTTGTAATTAGATAGGACTTGGAGAGGATTCTTCTTTACTTCCCATTTGTTTAAGAATGTATGATGGAAGGCTTGGAGATCATTGATACTGTGGGGGGTTAAGCCTTTAAACCATTTTATGACTTCCCATCCTCAGCTTTGAGCAAATAATCTAAGCTTGACAGAATCATCATCAATTTCATTTTTGTCAAAATAGTCATTCATCTTATCCACATGTTGTGATGCAGTTGTAGCATTACTAGCATCATATAATGGAATTTTGGACTGATAGTCCTGTGGAAGATTGACCAATGGTACAGAAAGGACTAAGGGAGCATACCATGTAGCCATGGAAGGAGGTGGAGGTGGATTTATAAGAGGGGGATTAACAAGAGGGAAAGTGGGATGGAATGGATTGGTTTGAATAGTGGATGTAGGGTGAGCAGAAGTGGATGGACCAGGAGTAGATTGTTGAGCTAGTCTTGGATGAGAGACACCTAAGTTGTGGAGGAAATGTAAATCAGGAGGTGTTGTTTCTCTACTACCAGAATGTTCATTTGTTTCAAGAGATGAAAGTGAAGACTCAGAATCTAACTAATCTAAATCATCAAGAGACCTAGTTCTAAAGGGATTTAATAAGTCGACTTGTGATTTTTGTAGAGCTGAAATATTTTTGGGAAGTGAATTAGCTCTCAAGGGTGATCTGACAACAGTTGGTAATTTAGTCCTAGGAGACTTCCTAAAGATACTTTCTGGGTTATCAACTATCTCAGGTGGATCAGGGTAAGGATAGGCTCTAGTATGAATCCTTCTATGAGCCACTATGCCGTGTTTTTCAGACCCAAATAAACAAGAAAAGTTCAACCAGGCATGACAGTATTTAAGAGGTCAACTAATCTGTTTGCATAAATTTTAATCGTACAGTCCTCTAAATGATTTTAGATGATAATACAATGATAAGGGTTCTTCCTAGTGGAGTCTTAAGGTCTGTTCAGGATTGTGGAGTTGCCAAGTGGAAGTTTTTAGCTCCTAGGGAGGTAAAAGGTTTTATGGTCCACCACCATGTTTATTAAAAACCAATCTAAAATATTTTTTTGGGGTTTTGTGAGTTATTTTTCTGTTGTGTGGTCTCTAAGAGTGTCCTAGATTTTTTTCACAACTTAGCTATGGTTATGAGACAAAGACAGTCTACTCTTATGGCTAAGCTAGTTTATCTTTCAAGGTTAGATAAATTCTTATGAGAATCCTACGTCTTGCCTAGTTTGTCACTGATTTAAACAAGCTTCATCATAATTACCATTTCTCATTAGTTCTTGAAAAGGCTGCTTCTTACTCACTAAAAAATGCTGGCATGAATGTTTAAAGGGAACCAGAGATTCTGGGTTTGATCCCTAGTGGTTTTTTCCAGTGTTGCATATCCAGACACCTGCACCAATGTTGGTCTTAGTGCAAGACCCATCGAAGTGCATACTCCATAAAGGACTAGTCTTGAGTTTATCATTTGGGTTACTATGCTCTTCAATAAGTGTGCTATCGAATTGTTCTTGGAGGTCAACACATTGTTGAACTTGTCCTAACTCCTCATATTTTTGATTGGGTTGAGGACTGCTTTCTTGACTCTCAATTTTTAGAAGCAAAGGACACATGATTTGTAGCTCAAGGCCTGTGTTTTTTTTTCTAGAGTTTACAGGTTCAGAAAACTTCTATGACACTCCTACATTATCTTCTTCATCCTCTCTATCTGTCATTAGTTTAGACTAGGTCACTTGTTCACTGAAAGTTTCATCATTGAAAAGGATATATGAATCCAGGCTTGTGTTTACAGAATATAGAGGAGAATTTTGTGGTATGTCCTGACTTGTAACTGTGTATTGCATATGAGACTCCCTGTAAAGTCTTCTAGTCTGATTGAAAACAGGGATAGTTGCATAGGTCATATCCATTTTCATAGTCCCTTGTAACTTATCCCCCCAAGATATTGATAATAGCATTCCATACTTGGGGGGAACATCAGCCACAACAATATCCATGACTAAACATTTGGCTAGAATTTGAGCTAAGTTGACACAGAGGTCCTTAATTAATCCTAAACATTTTACTCTGCTTGAGTCAAAGGAGTAAAGGTCTTTGTAAGGTCTGGTGATATCTAGACCAAGGCTCTCCATTACAGCTTTAGGCATTAAATTATGAGAGGTGGCTGAATCATGCATAGTGTTGTGAATAATTTTGTGATGAACATGTAAACTTACATAAAAGGGAGGAACAGGTCCCTCTTGATATCTACCTTCAATATTAGGACCAAAAATAAGCTTTGGTTGGTCATAATTAAGATTTAGTGTGTCATTATTCTCTTCAATTTTTAAAGCCTTCAAAATTTGGGTCCTCTAGACATTCTGGGCAACTAACTCAGTAAGGGAACCAGAGATTCTGGGTTCGATCCCCAGTGGAGTCGCCAGAAATTTTAGGAATCTGTAATCAGAAATATTGGTAGAGTCCTATCACAGAAACAACATCATTTCAACCACTTTGGGATTCTAGGATCTAGCCCTCCTGAATCCGGAGAGGGATCTCTCCAATAAGTGCAAAGATGGATTTGTCTTTGAAGTTTGGGGTAATGATATTAGGCTAGTTATGAAGGCCGACAGTTTTGTTTGTTTTTTGGATAGTTGAGCATGATTACTGTTTGAGGTGGAAAGTTATAAATGCAAAGAGTTTCAAAGGTGAGAAGTTGCAAGAAATCGGAACAAGCTTTGGCCAGAAAGATAGATAATTGCAGGTTTTAGTCCATTGGGCTATGGATTCATAATAGGGTTTAATTGAAACAACAAGGGGCAAGAAAGGTCCATGGGGAAAGTCATCTATGTTTAAGGATCTCTTTAAAGTTTTATTTATGGAATGAAATGGTACAAAAAGAAGGGGAATTAAACAAATGAAGAACAAAGAGCAGCCCAGGATTTGGTAAGTACTTTTAAACTAGCCAGCCTTTGACACACACTTAAGAAAAACACAAAAGTAAACTAGGATATGGTAAGTAATTTTAAACAAGCCAGCCTTTGATACACTTTCAAAAGAAAACATATAAAAATAGAGGCAAACACAAATGATAACAAAGGATGGTCTAAGATCTGGTAAGTACTTCTAGACTAGCCAGCTTTTAACACATTCCAAGGGAAACATTCAGACAGTCTTTGGGGATAAATCTAGGACCAGGGCACACCATATCTTCCTTAGTTCATCTCTACTTAACATGAAATGAAAGTAACATCCAAGAACAATATTCAGCTAAAATGATAAGACGAGGGAATGCCAGCATTCCTATGCTTAAACTGAATTAAATCATTCCTAAATAACATAGATTGGAAAAAAACATTCAGATAAAGATTTTCAGTCAGAGAAGGGTTCTGATATACAGTAGGTCCTAACTCTATGCATGATTTTCTTTGTAAGAGAAGATGAACACAATGAAAACATAAACAAAATAACAAGTCACAATGAGAAAAACATCACCGTCAACATAGACGAGGATCCCATAAATCAGCTTCTATCCATGCTCCAAACTAGTTACAGCTTTAAGTCCAATGATTTAGTTTAGAAATCATCTACAAATCTCAGCCTAACTTCTCTAGCACAAGCAGAGCTCCAAGAGATAGTGAACACTATTTACAATCAGAAGTTTCCAGCTCTATTACATTTCAAAGTTCAGCAACTAACTCAACCAACACCTCTCTCATCTTCTATAGTATTATTTATAGAAGAATGAGGAGGTGAGATCTAATAAAATATCTCCAAAGATAATTAATACAGACTTAATGGCTTCTCGGTCTTTGGTGGGATCAATGAAGAACCTTACATAGGTGTCCTCTGTATTAAATAATTTACATTAAGATTTAAGCTCGGTGGGAGCTCTTTTTTACTTTTGAGGCTTTGTGTAATATTAAAGCAACTCTTCTGATATTTTTTCATTAATTTTATTTGCAGAATTAACTTCTATGGCTGTGCTGAGGAAAATACCTGATCTTGATCAATAAATTAGGCCTCTGTTTGAATGCTTTGAGGCACAGGTGGCACTGTGGTAGCTGGGACGAATCAATTTGCCTCAGATGTGGCGATGGAGGATTTTTGTCTGATGAACCTATGATATACCTTTAAAATGTGTTTTAATAGGGGGATTAGGCTTTTGATAAACCATTTTAGACGTAATCCCCACAGATCTGTCTTCAATCTCATGTTCTGGTGTGTTCCTGTCTTCGACACTTATATTCTTTGATTTGTGCCTGATTCACTATGTTTGTCAGTATGCAGGGATGCGTAGGGGTGATATGGCATCAATGCCTCATGAAACACCAATGAAACGTGGATTTTAAACCCTGCGAATGATTCTCTTTGATGAATCGAAGGTAGGAGGATCGTCACCCTCAGCCTTTGAATTTTCTTCAGTATGGCAGAAAAACCATTTAAACCCTGAAAAATACAAAAAACATTATGAAATCCTGCATATATAGGTTTATTGCTTTGGAAGGACATGTGAGGAGAGTGTGGCCGTTGGATGGCTTCATCCAATGGTCGAGATTGATCAGAAGAAGTCAAAGGGAAGGCGGAAGAAAAATTTAAATTGGAGTCGTTGACCATGCAAAAATCGACGGTCGGGAGTGGATGTGAATACATAACGTGAAGGGTTCACATTATTCGGAAAAATAAAATAAAAATGGGAGAAAAAGGCTTAGAACCTTGTGTTTTGGCGAAAATGGTGAAAAAATGAGTGGGGATTTTGGGACGAACGTGGGCCATCGGATGAGATCGGCCCACGTGATCAATGGTGGTAATTGGGTACCACAAAACCTTAGAAACATGCCCCGAAATTCAAAACCTTTAATCAAACCATACTATATAATTATTCCAGGTCACAAAATAAGCTTGCTGGCTATGCGTGGAAACAGTGAAGACTCGCCCCCATTAAATTTTGCCACGTGGATGCTAATGAGGCACTGCGGACCACCGACCACCACTATGGACGAGGGAACCGGGTGATCGAGAGTGGGTCGTCGATCTGCAGATCAGATTGACGGTGGATATTCTTTCATGACTGTGTCATACCTTCACTTAATGTAGGGGCTTCTTCAAAGTGCAATCACCGTCCGATGAGCTGGCCTAAGATCGTACGACAAGCATCGATATCGCGCTCACTCCACATCCGATATTTAACTCCCGGGGAAAACAGTATGGCCATACCACCCAAGGCCATGTGTCGGCCAGCGGAGTTGATCACTGCCGATCAGGAAAAACCGATTTCCTCTCAAAATCAGTGTGATCAACCCACCTGGTTTTAAATATTTAACGACGGAAAATATTTTAAAACCCAAAAATTATTGTAAACAAAGGTTTGTTTCAAGAGGGTTTTATATTCGTGGCTTTGGCTTGGCGCTAACGTGTAGGGCCATGGCTCATATGGAAATCAATACGACCAGGGGGTTATAATGCGCAGGGCAAATCAGCATCAGAGCTTTTAACATGGAAAAATATTTGTGTGCTTGGCTCTTTCCTATGCAATAGGCGCTTGAAGGCTTAGCACCTGGTTCCAGTACCATGGCGTATAGAGGGGAAAGGTTTTGGATTTAGCCCATGGGGGCTTAAACAAAAATATGTATTTTTTGTGCAGTTTTCAATATTTTTCAAGGATTGTGAGAGTTTCTATTGAGGCAAAGAATGAGTCTTAAACCTTATCAAAAGGGGTTTTGATGGAGGGGAAGGAGAAAAATGAAAATGAAGGATTTTTATGAGAATGAAAGGGGTAAAAAATGAGGCTATTTTTGAAGTTGAAGGATGGGAAAATGGCCCTTGCAGTATTTTCTTCTTATGAAATTAGCAGAATTCTAGAGCGTAAAATGGGAATAGTCAGTGAAGATTTGGACAGAGGCATGAGGCCTTCAGGAGTCTTCAAGAGCCAACATTTTTTGCAATAAAATTTGTTCCTTGAAGGCTCCAAAAATGATTTAGCCACCTTTTGGTATAACAAATTTCATAGGTGGCTAACAACCTTAACCTTAACCTAACCTTAACCTTAACCTTAACTATAACCTAACCCTAACCTTGACTAGACCTTAACGTTAACCTTAACTTTACCCTTAACATTAACCTTAACCTTAACTTAACCTTAACCTTAACTTTAACCTTACCCTTAACCTAATCTTAACATTAACCTTAATCTTAACCTTATCTTAACCCTTAACATAACCTTAACCTTAACCTTAACCTAACTAGAACCTTAACCTTAACCATAACCATAACCATAACCATAACGTTAACCATAACCATAACCTAATCTTTACCCTTAACCTTAGCATTAACCTTAACCTAACCCTAACATTAACATTACCCTTAACCTAACGTTAACCATAACCTTAACCTTAACTTAACTATAACCTTAACATTCACCTTAACCATAACCTTAACCCTGACTTTACCCTTAAATTAGCCTTAACCTAACCTTAACCTTAACTTATCCTTGACCTTACCCCCTTAACTTTAACCTTAACCTTAACTATAAGCTAAGTTTCGGTTAAGGTCAAGGTTAACGTTAAGGGTAGGGTAGGGTTAGGTTATAGTTAAGGTTAAGGTTAAGGTTAAGGGTAAAGTTAAGGTTAAGGTTAGGGTAAGGTTAGGGTAAGGTTAACGTTAAGGTTAGGTTAAGATTAGGTTAAGGGTAAATTTAAGGTTATGGTTAGGGTAAGGTTAGGGTTATGTTATAGTTACGGTCAAGGTTAAGGTTAGGTTATAGTTAAAGTTAAGGTTAAGGGTATGGGAAGGTCAAGGTTAAGGTTAAGGTTAAGGTTAAGGTTAATATTAAGGGTTTGTTCAAGGTTAGTGTTAGGTTATAGTTATGGTCAAGGTTAAGGTAAAGAGTAAGGTTATAGTTACGTTAATGTTAAGGTTAAGGTCATGTTAAGGTTAAGATAAAGTTCAGGTTAATGGTTTGGTCAAGGTTAGGTTTAGTTTATAATTAAGGTTAAGGTTAAGGTTAGGTTAAGTTAAGGTTAAGGGTAAAGTCAAGGTTAAGGTTAACGTTAAGGGTAAAGTTAAGGTTAAGGGTAAATTTAAGGTTAAGGTGAAGGTTAAGGGTAAGGTTAAGGTTAGGGTTAGGTTATATTTTAGGTCAAGGTTAAGGTTATGTTAATTTTGAGGTTAAGGTTTGGTCAAGGTTAGGGTTAGGTTGTAGTTAAAGTTAAGTTTAAGGTTCAAGTTAAGGTTAATGTTAAGGTTATTTTATAGTGAAGGTTAAGGCTAAGACCCGTAACCTTAACCTTGACCTTACCCTTAACCTTGACCTTACCCTAACCTCAACCTTGGCTTTAACCTTAACTTAACCTTAACCTTGACCAAACCCTTAACCGTAACCTAACCATATCCTAACTATAACCTTAACCTTAACCTTAACCTTAACCCTAACCCTAACCCTAACCCTAACCTTAACCTTGACCTTAACTATAACCTAACCTTAACCTTAAACTTGACTTTACCCTTAACTTAACCTTAACCTTCACTATAACCTAACCTTAACCTTGACCAAACCCTTAACCTAACCTTAACCTTAACCTTCACATAACCATAACCTTAACCTTAACCTTAACTCAACCTTAACCGTAACCTTTACCTTAACCTAACCTTAACCTTTACCTTAAGTGTAAGGTTTGGTTAAGGTTAGGGTTAGATTATAGGTTAAGGTTAAGGTTAAGGGTAAGGGTAAGGTTAAATTAAGGGTAAATTTAAGGTTATGGATAGGGTAAGGTTAAGTTAAGGTTAACGTTAGGGTAAGGTTAGGGTTAAGGTTAATGTGAAGGTCAAGGTTAAGGTTAATGTTAAGGTTACGGTTAAGGTTAAGGTTAACGTTATGGTTAAGGTCAAGGTCAAGGTCAAGGTTAAGGTTAAGGTTAAGGTTAGGTTAAGGTTAAGATAAGGTTAAGGGTAAAGTGATGGTTAAGGTTAAGGTTAGGGGATTGGTTACCCTTAATGTTAAGGTTAAGGTTACAACTTTAGTTAGGTTAAGGTTAAGTTAAAGGTTATGGGTTTAGTAAGGTTAAGGTTAAGGGTAATATTAAGGTTGAGGTTAAGGGTTTGATAAAGGTTAGGGTTAGGTTATAGTTAAGGTCAAGGTAAGGTTAAGGTTGTGGGCTTAGTCAGGTTAAGTTTATAGTTAAGGTTAACCTTAACCTTAACATTAACATTAACTTTACCTTAAACTTAACCTTCATATTAACCTAACCTTAACCTTCACCTTAACCTTCACCTTAACTATAACCTTAACCTTAACCATTACGGGTCTTAACCTTAACCTCACGCATAAATTTTCCTTAACCTTAACCTTAACCTGACTAAACCCTTAAGGTTATGTTAATATAGGTTAAAATTAGGTTAAATTTAAGTTCAAAGTCAAGGTTAATGTTAAGTTAGGTTAAGTTAAGGTTATAGTTAGGTTAAGGTTAAGGTTAAGGTTAGGTTAAGGTTAAGGTTATGTTAAGGGTAAAGTCAAGGTTAAGGTTAGGTTAAGGTTAAGGTTAGGTTAAGGTTAGGTTAAGGGTAAAGTCAAAGTTAAGGTTAGGCTTAGGTTAAGGTTAAGGTTAAGGTTAATGGTTTGGTAAAAGTTAGGGTTAGGTTATAGTTAAGGTCAAGGTTAATGTTAGGTTAAGGTTAAGGTTAAGGTTAATGTTAAGGGTTTGGTTAATCTTAAGGTTAAGGTTAAGGGTAAGGTCAAGGTTCAGGTGAAGGGTAAAGCCAACGTTAAGGTAAGGTTAATGTTAATATTAGGGTAAGGTTAAGGTTAAGGGTATGGTCAAGCTTAGGGTTAGGTTATAGTTAAGGTCAAGGTTAAATTTAAGGTGAAGGATAAGGTTAAGGTTAAGTTTAGGTTAGGTTAAGGTAAGGTTAAGGTTATAGTTAAGGTTAAGGTTAAGGTCAAGGTTAGTGTTAGGTTATAGTTAAGGTCAAGGTTAAGGTTAAGGGTAAGGTTATAGTGAGGTTAAGGTTAAGGTTAAGGTTAAAGTTAGGTTAAGTTAAGGTTAAGGTTACGTGTTTAGTCAAGTTAAGGTTAAGGTTAAGGTTATGGTTAAGGGGGTAAGTTTAAGGTTACGGTTAAGGTTAAGTTTATAGTTAAGGTTAGGGTAAGGTTAAAGGTTAAGGTTAAGGTTAGGATTAATGTTAAAGTTAAGGTTAAGGTTAAGGTTAGGTTATAGTGAAGGGTAAGGTCAAGGTTAAGGGTAAAGTTAAGGTTAAGATTAAGGTTACAGGTTTAGTAAGGTTAAGTTAAGGTTAGGTTATGGTTAAGGTTAAGGTTAGGGTTAAGGTTTGGTCAAGGTTAGGGTTAGGTTATAGTTAAGTTCAAGGTTACGGTTACGGGTTAAGGTTAAGGTTAAGGTTGAGGTTAAGGTTAGGTTAATGGTAAATTCAAGGTTAAGGTTATGGTTATGGGAAGGTTAAGGTTAAGGTTAAGGGGTTAAGGTTAGGTTACGATAAAGTCAAGGTTAAGGTTAGGTTAAGGTCAAGATTAGGTTAAGGGTAAAGTTAAGGTTAGGATTAAGGTTTGGTTAAGGTTAGGGTTAGGTTATATTTAAGTTCAAGGTTAAGGTTTGGTTAAGGTTAAGGTTAGGGTTAGGTTATAGTTAAGGTTACGGTTAGGTTAAGGTTAAGGTTATGCTTAGGTTAAGATAAGTTTAAGGGTAAGGTTAAGATAAGGTTAAGGTTAAGGTTAAGGTTAACCTTAACTTTACCCTTAACCTAACCTTAACCTTGAATTTACCTTAACCTAACCTTAACCCCTTAACCTTAACCTTAAATTTACCATTAACCTTAACCTTAACCATACTAAACTCGTAACCTTAACCGTAACGTTAACTTTACCCTTAACCTTGACCTTACCCTTAACCTTAACCTTAATCTTAAGCTTAAGCTTAACCTTTTCTTAACCTTAACCTATAATTAACTTTAACCTTATCCTTAACCTTAACTTAAATATAACCATACCCTTAACCTAACTAAACCTTAACCTTGACCTTGACCTTAAACCCTTAACCTTCACCTTAACCTTAACCTCAACCTTAGCCTGACTAAACCCGTAACGCTTAACCTTAACCTTAACCTTAACCTTCACTTCACCCTTAACGTAACCTTAACCATAACTATAACCTAACCCTAACATTGACCTTAACTTTACCCTTAACCTTGACCTTAACCTTGACCTTGAACTTAACCTAACCTTAACCTTAACCTTAACATAATCTTACCCTTAACCTAAACTTGACCTTAACTATAGCCTAACCCTCACCTTAGCCTAAGCTTAACCTTAACCTTAACTTAACCTTAACCTTCCCCTAACCTTAACCCTCACCTTAACCCTAACCTTAACCTTAACTTTACCCTTAACATAACCTTAACCTTAACTTAACCAAACCTTAACCTTAACCTTAACCAAACCCTTAATCTTGACTTTATCCTTAAACATAACCTTGACCTTAACCTAACTAATCCTATAACCTTAACCTTCACCTAAAATTAACCTTGACCTTATCCTAACCTAACCTTAACCTTAACCTCAAGCTTAACCCTAAGCTTGACCAAACCCTTAACCTTAACTATAACCTACACCTAACCTCACCTTAACTTTACCCTTAACCTTGACCTTAACCTTAACCTAACCTTAACCTTCACTTTACCATTAAGGTTAAAGGGTTAGGTTAAGGTTAGGTTAAGGGTAAAGTCAAGGTTAAGGTTAGGTTAAGGTTAAGATTAGGTTAAGGGTAAAGTTAAGGTTAAGGTTAGGTTAAGGTTAGAAATAAGGTTAAGGGTTAAGGTTAAGGTGAAGGCTAGGTCAAGGTTAGAAATAATTTAAGGCCAAGGTTAGGGTTAGGCTATAGTTAAGGTTAAGGGTTTGATAAATGTTAGGGTTAGGTTAAGGTTAAATTTAAGGTTAGATAAGGATAAGGTCAAGGTTAAGGTTAGGTTAAGTTTAATGTTACAGGTTTAGTCAGGTTAAGGTTAAGGTTACGGTTAAGGGTAAAGTCAAGGTTAAGGGTTTGGTTAAGGTTAAGGTTAAGGTTAGGTTAAGGGTAAAGTTAATGTTAAGGTTAGGTTAAGGGTAAAGTTAAGGTTAACGTTAGGGTTAAGGTTAGGGGAAGGTTAAGGTTAAGGTTAAGGTTACGTTAAGGTGAGGGTTATAGTTAAAATTAAGTTTAGGTTAAGGTTAAGATAAGGTTAAGGTTAAGGTTCGGTTCCGGTCAAGGTCAAGTTTAAGGTTAGGGTCAAGGTTAAGGGTAAAGTTAACGTCAAGGTTAGGGTTAGGTTATATTTGAGGTTAAGGTTAGGTTAAGGAAAAAGTCAAGTTTAAAGTTAAGGTGAAGGTTAAGGTTAGAGTACAGGTTAATAATTTGGTCAAGGTTAGGGTTTAGGTTTTAGTTAAGGTTAAGGTTAAGGTTAAGGATAAGGTTAAGGGGGTAAGGTTAAGGTTAACGGTTAAGGATAAGGTTAGGGTTAGTGTTAAGATTAGGGGAAGGTTGAGGTTAAGGTTAAGGTTAATGTTAAGGGTTTGGTCAAGGTTAGGATTAGGTTATAGTTAAGGTTAAGGTAAAGGTTAAGGTTATGGGTTTAGTCAGGTTAAGGTTAAGGTTAAGGGTTTGGTGAAGGTCAAGGTCAAGGTTAAGGGTTTGGTCAAGGTTAGGTTTAGGTTGTAGCTAATGTTAATGTTAAGGTTAAGGTTAAGGTTAATATTAATGTTATGGGTTTAGTAATGTTAAGGTTAAGGGTAAGTTTAAGGTTAAGGTTAAGGGTTTGGTAAGGGTTAGGGTTAGGTTATAGTCAAGGTTAAGGTTATGGGTCTTAAATTTAACCTTCACTATAACCTGACCTTAACCTTAACATTAGCCTTAACTATAACCTAACCTAACCTTTACCAAACCCTTAACCTTAACCTTAACCTTAACCTAACCTTAACCTTAACCTTAACCTTCCCATAACCATAACCTTAACTTTAACCTTAACCTTAACCTAACCTTAACCTTAACCTTAACCTTAACCTATCCTTAACATTAACCTTAACCTTAACATTAACTATAACCTAACCTTAACCTTACCCTAACCATAACCTTAACTATAATAACCTAACCCTAAGCTTAACCCTACCCTTAACCTAACCTTAACCTTAACCTTGACATTGACCTTAACCTTAACCTCAAAATTAACTTAACCTTAACCTTGACCTTAACCTTAACTTTAACTATAACCTAACCTAATTTTGACCTTATCTATAACCTAACCCTAACCTTAACTAAACCCTTAACCTTATCCTTAACCTAACCTTAACCTTAACCTTAACCTTAACCTTCCCATAACCATAAACTTAACCTTAACCTTAACCTTCACCTTAACCTTTACCTTGACTTTACCCTTAACCTAACATTAACCCCTTAACCTTAACATTAACCTTCCCATAACCATAACCTTAACCTTGAATTTACCCTTAACCTAATCTTAACCTTAACCATAAACTAACCCTAACCTTTTACAAACCTTAACCTTAACCTTAACTTAACCTTAACCTTAACCTTAACCTTGACCTTGACCTTAACCTTACCCTTAAACTTATCTTAACCTTTACCTAACCTTAACCTTAATTTTACACTTAACCTTACCTTAACCATAACCTTAACCTCACCTTAACCTTAACCTTACCCTTAACCTTATCTTAACCTTAACCTTTTCCTAACCTTAACCTTGACTTTACCCTTAAAGTAATTTTAACCATAACCTTATCTTTACCCTTAACCTTAACCTTAACCTTAACCTTAACTTAACTATAACCTTAACCTTTGCCTTAACCTTAACATTGACTTTACCCTTAACTTAACCGTAACCTAACATTAACCTTAACCATCACCTTAACATTACCCCCTTAACCTTAACCTTAACCTAATCTTAACCCCTTAACCTTAACCTTAACCTTCACCTTAACCAAACCCTTAACATTAAATTTAATGTAACCTTAACCTTAACCTTAAAGTTAACCTAACCTTAACCTTAACCTTAACTATAACCTAACCCTAACCTTGACCAAACCTTACCCTTAATGTCAAGGTTAAAGTTAGGTTGAGGTTAAGGTTAATGTTAAGCTTAACGTTAGGTCAAGGTTAGGGTTAAGGTTAAGGTTAAGGTTATGATTATGGGAAGGTAAAGTTTAAGGTTAATTTTAGGTTAAGGGTTTGGTCAAGGTTAGAGTTAGGTTATAGTGAAGGGTAAGGTTAAGTTAAGGGTAAATTAAAGGTGTAACCCTTAACCTTAACATTACCCTTAACCTTCACCTTAACCTTAAGCTTGAATTTACCCTTAACCTAACCTTAACCTTAACTATAACCTAACCCTAACCTTGACCTTAACTTTACCCTTAACCTTAACCTTAACCTAACCTTAACCTTCCTAAACCCATAACCTTAACCTTAACCTTAACTTTGGCTAGGTAAAGTCAAGGTCAAGGTTACATTAAGGATAAAGTCAAGTTTAAGGTTAGGGTAAGGTTATAGTTAAGGTCAAGGTTAAGGTTCGATTAATGTTAAGGTTAAGGTTAAGGTTATGGGTTTAGTCAGGTTAAGGTTAAGGTTAAGGGTAAGGTTAAGGTTAAGGTTTTGTTAAGGATAAAGTTAATGTTAGGGTTAGGTTAAGTTTAAGGTTATGGTTAGGCTAAGGATAAGGTTAAGGTTAAGGTTAAGGTTACGGTTAGTTTAAGGTTAAGATTAGGTTAAGGTTTGGTCAAGGTTAGGGGTTAGGTTATAGTTAAGGTCAAGGTTAAGGTTAGGTTAAGGGTAAATTCAAGGTTAAGGTTAGGTTAAGGGTAAAGTTAAGGTTAAGGTTAGGTTAAGGTTAAGGTCAAGGTTAAGGGTAAATTTAAGGCAAATGTTAGGGTTAGGTTATAGTTAAGGTTAAGGGTTTGATAAATTTTAGGGTTAGGTTAAGGTTAAATTTAAGGTTAGATAAGGATAAGGTCAAGGTTAAGGTTAGGTTAAGGTGAAGGTTACAAGTTTAGTCAGGTTAAGGTTAAGGTTAATGTTAAGGTGAGGTTAAAGGTAAAGTTAATGTTAAGGTTGGGTTAAGGGTAAAGTTAAGGTTATGGTTAGGGTTAAGGTTAGGGGAAGGTTAAGGTTAGGTTAAGGTCAAGGTTAAGGTTAAGGTTAGGTTAAGGTGAGGGTTAGGTTATAGTTAAATTTAAGGTTAGGTTAAGGGTAATATAAGGTTAAGGTTAAGGTTCGGTTAAGGTCAAGGTCAAGGTTAAGGTTAAGGTCAAGGTTAAGGGTAAAGTTAAGGTCAAGGTTAGGGTTAGATTATATTTGAGCTTCAGGTTAGGTTAAGGATAAAGTCAAGTTTAAGGTTAAGGTGAAGGTTAAGGTTAGAGTAAAGGCTAATAATTTGGTCAATGTTAGGGTTTAGGTTTTAGTTAAGATTAAGGGGGTAAGGTTAAGGTTAAGGGTTAAGGTTAAGGTTAAGGTTACGGTTAAGGTTAGGGGAAGGTTAAGGTTAAGATTAAGGTTAATTTTAAGGGTCTGGTGAAGGTTAGAATTAGGTTATATTTAATGTTAAGGTTAAGGTTAAGGTTATGGGTTTAGTTAGGTTAAGGTTAAGGTTAAAGGTTTGGTCAAGGTTCAGGTTAAGGTTAAGGGTTTGGTCAAGGTTAGGTTTAGGTTGTAGTTAATGTTAAGGTTAATATTATGGTTGTGGGTTTAGTAAGGTTAAGGTTAAAGGTAAGTTTAAGGTTAAGGTTAAGGGTTTGGTAAGGGTTAGGGTTAGGGTGTGGTTATAGTCAAGGTTAAGGTTAAGTTAAGGGTAAAGTCAAGTTTAGGGTTAAATTTAAGGTTAAGGTTAAGGGTAAGGTCAAGGTTAAGGTTATGGGTCTTGTTAGTTCCCCACAATTTAGTATATTGGTAAGACTAAGCTACAGAGACTACATCAAAAACCACTTTGGGATTCTAGGATCTAGCCCTCCTGAATCCAGAGAGGGATATCTCTATAAGTGCAAAGATTGATTTATCTTTAAGGATTTTAGTATGATATTAGGCTAGTTATTAAGAACAAGGGTTTTATTTTTTTGGTTGGTCAGGTATGATATTTAAGTGGATGGAACATCACAAAATGAAAGAGTTTCAATTTGTGAATATGCAAGTATATTGAGAATAATTTAGTAGATAGGATTAGTATGATGCAGCTTCAATCCATTGGGCAATGGAGTCACAAAGGATTTAATTGTACAACAATTTCAAGAGTGGTCCAAGGGGAAAGTCATCTATATCAAAAGATACTTTAGATTAAATGATGAAATGGAACATTAAAAGTGTTGAGAAGGTGGAAAAAGCCAATAATTTCAACAAGGATTTATCAACTTTCCATACAAGAAAATCGTTTTTAAGAAACTGTTTGAAACGATCCAAAGGACAAGGCTAACCATAAACTTCTTTGGACAAGCTTGTATTAAAGCTAACTTATCAAACAACAATCCATTAATCACATTAGACTACATTCAGAAGGGATGAAAAACAGATAAGAAAACAAAGTGCAGCTTAAGATCAGGTCAGATGTATTACAATCATAAACGGCTTTCAGTATACTCTTAGGGAAACTTTCAAACAACCTTTGGAGAAAGAACTAGGAGATAGGGCAAACCATAAAATTTCTTAGTTTAACTCTGCTTAGCATGTAATTAAAATACCATTCAAGAAAAATGTTTAAAGTTTAGAACAACAAGAAATCGGCTCACCAACATTCCTTGACTGCTAAGACTGTATTAAATCATTCTTAAATACACAATTGGAGGAAAACATAAACATAAAGCTTATCAATAAGAGTAGGGTACTTTTAAGGGTAAATCCTAGCTCTATATTTGTTGTTCTCTATCAAAGAAAAGTGAACAAAATGGCATACATGAAAGGAAAACAATAACAGTAAGAAGTACTTCACCAATGATATAGACCAGGATCCCAAGAATCATCTTGTATATTGATTGTCAATCCAGTTACAAACTACATGTCCAATGTTTCAGAATAGCAACAACTTCTCTTCTTAGCCTAACTTCTCCAATAAATTAAACAGAGCTTCAGAGCTTCAGAACTTATTTAAATTCAACAATGGTTCAATACTGCAACTTATTACATCAAATTCCAATAACCAACCCTTTACAATGTGCTCCTCAAGGATATTTTATAAGAAAATGAGGAGGTGGAAGAGTTTCTAGGGTTGAGTATCATTAATTTTGCACTAAATGCAATTCCTAGCCTTGAAAACCATGCAAGGCATAAGGTAGGAATGCATTGAATTATATCTCTGTTTCATTTACTCTGTTTCTGATTTCTAGGCCTAGTAGAAAAAAAGATTGACTTTAAGGTCTTTCTTATCTTTTACAAGAACTTCAATGACAGTTTAAAATGTATTCTTTTGCTTGAAATAACTTTTTAGCTGTCCTTAGGAAAATATCTTATGACTGGGCAACAATTATGCCTTCTGTTGATTTATGGAAGCTGTAGGTGTCTCTTTGGTAGCTGAAGAGGATAATTGGCCTTTAATGTGGTAGTGGAGGCCTTTTGGATTGATATTTCTCCTCGTATTACCTTAAAACATATTTAATTTGCTTTAGGTCTATGTTTTAGGCCTAATTAAGCCTTGATTTGTGTCTTTGGGTCTTCATTCTTTAGATATTGTCTTCAACTCTATAAACCGGAGGGTTAAAAACTTTGATCATCAATATTTAGCTCTAATTAATCCCTCTTTGACTGTGATTCTTCATTACTGATACACTTTGTTTGCTCTATCTTCATATAGGTGGCTTTCTTTCAGATGGAGGGTTTTGAGATCAAGGGTCATGATACCCCTGATAAACATGAATTCGGTAACCTGTAGCTCCTCTTTCCTTTGATTTTGAGCGACAGAATGGTGATTCCAAGCCTCTTTGTCACCTGACTGTGATTGGGAGAAACACATAGGAAACACCATTAAAAACCATGCAAAAAAACATAAACTCATTATGAAACCCTGCGGAATTGGTTTAAGAATACTTAGAAGGTTTAATGGAGGGAATGGAGCTGTGTGAAATGGAGGAACCTGCAGCGAAAAGGGAGAAAAAGCCCTTGGTGGAAGTGAAACAGGTGTGAATGCAGTTTGGGTGCGAGGATGAATATGAGCTGTTGATTTAGAATGATTAATGGTTAAGATATTCTGATGAAGTCTTTTGGAAGAATGATGGAGGGCGATGGTGTGGGGTCGCAATGTAATGAGGGCCATTGGATAAAAGCAATCGAAGACCGAGATCGTTGAATGGAGTGTTTGGAAAAAGATGAAGGGCAATCATATTGGTGGTGTGATTAGATCGGCACCATCCGATCTTAACAATCAACGGTCAATATTAAAAGTGAAATAACATTGTGGGTTCAGTGGTAAAGAGGAAAACCACTAATGGTTTTCGCAAAATATTTTGGGGGGGAAGTGGTTTTCACAAAAGAAATGTGATATGACTCATTGCATGGGACCTGTCCCTCCCAAAACCACCTATTTCGCAAAACATTTTGGCATTAAGTCTCGGGTGCAAAATTTTTGCAAAACATATCGGCGACTATTGGATCAGAGGGCCCAGATCTGATGGTGCAAATCGCATGTGACGGGGTTTAGAAGCTGCAGGGTAAAGTATGGTGGGGCTGACGATTGTGTCAGCGCCTTATCGCGTAGTGAATGGGTTGAAAGGTTTGTTGGGTTTTAGTCCCAATCATCCAATCGGATGAACAAACAGTTAAGATTCAAAGATGGGGTGGGGAGATTTGAACGGGAGAGAAGGTAAGGTGAAGTGGGCGGAGAGCAGGAGACCCGAGGGTCATTGATCGATTTAGATCAATGATCGATATTCGTTAAAAAAGTTGAACTTTCAGGTTTTTAACAATAAACGAGAGAAGGGGTTTCGAAAAGGTTTTTAGGCCTCTAGCGCCCGTTTATGGGGCTTAAGGTCACATGGAGGAAGGGCTAAAAAATTCATAAGCCCTCAAGGGCTAAATGATTTCGAAAATGCATAAGGGTGTGTTTTAGGCCCAAAATAGTGATTTTTAAGCCTATATGAGGGTTTCGGTAAATGAAAGAAAGGATTTTAGACCAAATGAGAGGAATATAGAAGGTTTAGAGAGGGTTCTGATGACTTTGAAAGTTAGATGAAGGAATTTTGAGGGTTTTCATGAAGGGGACAAGGGTGAAAAAGGGGTTTTGATAAGAGTCAAATGGAGAAGTGTAATGAGGGAAAATGGGGTCTTTTGAGCAATATTTCTCTTTTGCAAACAACAGGTTCTTTAGGATAAAGAGGGAAAAAGCAGTGAAGATTAAATAAAAGGGTAAATACCTTCATAAGTCTTCAAGAACCCACAATTTTGTCATGAAGTGGTTTCTTGAAGGCTAGAAAGGATTTAGCCACCATTTGATATGGCAAATTTTATAGGTGGCTAACAGTGGCTCCACTCGGGGATGGCATCTTCTTGAAGATGTCAAGAACCTCAGCTATTGATCTCTGTCTTTTCAGTAAACTAGTTCCTTATCCATTGGGCAACAATCTATCTTTTCCTTTGCTGATCTTCTTTTGATCTGACAATCTTTGCAACAATTTGAAACAATGGAATTCTATCAAAACAACATCTCTACCTACCCAATCCTAATGATCCTAAAATTTTTTCTTCCTTCAGAGTGCATTTGGATTGGCAAACTCTTTTTATCAACATTTATTCTTTTGAAAATAGAAAAATAATCTATTTCTACTCTTATTTCTCCATGAATTCAGATTAACCATTTGAACACATAAGTTCCTTTACCTAACTACTATCTGTCAAGATTAGACTGTCTGACAAACTTTTATTCTATAAATTCTAAAACAGAAATTTAAAAGCAGCCAAGGCAATATTAAGCAGTTTGACTTGCTACAAATCTATGGCATAAAAACAAGCTGCACATAGACTGCTATTTGCAGAAAATTTAAAGCAAAATGGCGAAGTCTTCAAGGTTTGAAAATCAAAAACATTCTTCATTATTTCTTCAGCTCTGTTTTGAATTTGTTTGAGCTTCTTCTTCTTTCTTTCCTGGTTCAAGTTTTGGGGATATTAGAACCAGTTTGTTTTCTATCTTTAGCTCAAGATTTGATCTTCTTATTTTGAGATTCATAGGTTCAGATTTTGAGTTTGCTTGAACCTTTTTTTTTCTATCCTAATCTATCTTACTGATAATCCAAGATTATGTTTTTTGGCTAATCTAATTCACTAACCTATCAGAATTAAATTTAAAAGCTAATTAGTCATGGTTAGATTGTATGACTAACTAGGAGTGTGTTTTTTAGGAGTGGCTTCTGAGCTTGCACACTTTCAGATTTGGTATCTCTTTTTGGTATGGGGCTGTACATTTCTTGTTTTTACAATATGTCCTCTTTTCTTTTCTATTTTTTTTGTATTTTTGATGTTTATAACTTTGAATGCAATGTTCAGAAAATGATTATTTACAATGGAAAAAGTAAAAATCTTTGAAACTGGTATAGTCAAGAAAATTAATGTTTGAGCATCCTGCCATTGACAAGACCTCCAAAAAGTTTAGTTCCATTCAATTCCTGCAAGAAATAAGCATTGTTACCAGCAGTAGAATGAATGAGATAAGGGCCAAGCCATAAATTGTCAAATTTCCCATGCTCGCCATTATCTTCTCTCCTAGAATCCCACTTCAAAACTTTGCCACCAATGCTAAAATTACTGGCCTTGGTTCTTCTATAAAACAACTTCTTGATGTTTTCTTGCTTCTATAGTGCTCTATTGTAGACTTCCTCCCTAGTTTTTTGAAGATGTATATTCTGATTGATTCTTCTTGTCATTTCATTTTCTTTGGAATCTACCTCTTGGATCAGCTTCATGACTGGCACTCCTAGACTGGTTGGAAAAAATGCATCTGCTCCATAAAATAGCTGGTAGGGTGACATTCCAATTGATTTCTTAAGTGTTAATCTGTCAGCCCATATTGCATGTAATAGCTTTGTGTGCCATGATTTCTTATTGTCTTCCAACAAATTTTTTATTATATTCACCAAACTTTTGTTTGAGGATTCTGCTAACCCATTACCTTGAGGGTAATAAGCAGTAGAGTGACCCGATGTAATCTGATATTATTGACAAAATTCAACCATATTTTTGGATCCAAATGGAGTTGCATTTTTAGTGATAATCTTTCTAGGACAACCAAATCTAGATAGAATATGAGTTTCAATGAATTTTATGATGACAGAGTCATTGGCTTGCCTAGAAGGGATGGCTTCTATCCATTTGGTAAAGTAGTCTATTGCAGTGAGGATCCATCTATGTTGGGCAGATGAGGCTGGATGGATTTCCTCAATGAATTCTAGACTCCACTGTTGAAAAGGAGCTTCAACAATGATTGGTTGCAGAGGTAAGGGAAACAATTTTCTTTTTCCTTCAAAGAGTTGGCATTTGTGACAGGCAATAATCATTTTGTGGACATCTTGAAAGAGGGTGGGCCAATAGTAACCAACTCTAAGGATTTTATTGGAAGTTGTCTTCCAATAGAGGTGGCCTCCACATTCTCCTTCATGGAACTCACACTTGATCTTATCTGCATCATTCTTAGGAAAAAATTTAAGCAATAATCCACTAGCATTTCTCGAATATGGATATTTATCCAAAATGCAGTAATTAACAAATTTCAACTTTAAAAATCTTTCCTTTGTTTTAGAAAAACTAGGAGGTGTATTTAACTTGAGTGAAACATGTAAAATATTATCATACCAAGATGAATTCAGAAAATGATCTTCAATAGTTGGAGTTGGCAACTCCTCTTGTTCATCTAAAGCATCTAACATGTTTATATCAAGAGCTTCGAAATTAGATTCAGGCATTAATCTTGCTAGTCCTTGGCCCTTTATGAGCTTACTGGGCTTGATTTCTAAATCATATTCAAGTATCATAGAAATCCACTTTCCTCTTTTGCCATCTGGATCTTGAGTTAAAATTTCTTTCACAACTGAATTTGGCACAAATGCAATTATGTGGGAATGTAAAATGTAAACTCTGAAGTATTTTAAGGCTTTGACTAAGGCAAAGGCTTATTTTTCCATAATATTTTACTTCAGAGGTGCATCTCTCAATGCCTTACTAAAGAATGCAATTGGCTTCTCTTGTCCTTCCAAGTTTTTCTGTAATAGGATAGCAGCCACTGTGTGTTCTGATGCAAATGAAAAAATGAAGAAATATTTTGTAAAATCAGGACTAATGAGAACTGGTGTCTTGGTTAATGCTTGTTTTACCAGTTCAAATCATTTCTTTTCTTCTAAGGTCCATTTAAATCCTTCTTCCTTTTTCATCATATTTTTCATATTCCTAAGGAGTTTAGCCAAGTTGGGTATGAACCTTCTCAAGAAATTAATATTCCCAATGAAAGATTATAGTTCCTTGATGTTTCTAGGATGGTTGATTTGCAATATACCATCAATCCTCTTTGGGTCTATCCTTATTCCTTCTTCTGAGATGATGTGTCCAAGAAGTTTCCTTCTTGGAGACCAAACATTTCTTTCTTTGGATTTAAAGATAATCCAAATTTTCTTCATTTATCAATGAATTTTCTCAAGTGCTCTAGGTGTTCTTCATCTGTTTTGGAAAAAACAGTGATATCATCAAGATAAATAATGATTAAGTATCGTAATTCTTCTAAGAATGCAATATCCATGGCTCTCTGGAATGTAGCACCAACATTCATTAAACCAAAGGAAATTTTGGCATACATGAAAGTACCCCAAGGTGTAGTAAAGGTTGTTTTGAGTTGATCATTAGGATGTACTAATATCTGGTTGTATCCTGAGAAACAATCTTACAAAGAAATCCTTTTAGAACCAAATACCCTTTGTAAAATATGATCCATCTTGAGTAAAGGGTAGTTTTCCTTCATAGAGGCTTTGTTTAAGTTCCTAAAATCAATACAAAGCCTAATCTCTCATGTTTTCTTCCTAACTGACACAAGATTAGATACCCATTCTGAATATATAATAGGGACAATAATTCCAGGTTCATGCATTTTCTTAATTTATTTTTCCACCAGAGGTAATTGGACAGGGTTAATTCTGCACAATTTTTGTTTAAAAGGTTTCTGGTTTTCCTTAAGGGGTATCTTATGTTGAATTATTTCTATATCATATGACTTTAGATCCTCATAACTCCATGTAAAGACATCAGAAATTCTCTAAATAGCTCAATGTGTTTCAGTTTGATGTGAGCTGGTAATGTTTTAGACAGTTTAATCATTTTTTGTTTTTGTTTATTGCATATGTTACATTCTTCTACTCCAGTTTCAATAGGTTCCAGCTTTGGTTTTGTGGCAATATCCTTGAAATCAAACAATTCTTCTAATGGGATCAGTCCTTTTGGAAAGCTTTGAGTGTTAGATTTCAACATTTCGAAGTCTTCTTTTCCTAAATCTGAACTAATTTCTGTTGTATGTTCAAGTTTACTAGATATTAGATTTACTTCAACAATCTCTGGAGACTTTACTTCTTCATTAAGTGGGTTTTCTTCAATAGAATAGTCATTTTCATAATCTAAATATGAAATTGGTGGCTCAAATTCATTTTTGTACTGTAGGAAGTCTTCTATTTGTTTGTCTCCATAAAAAACTTGCCAGTATTTTTCATTGTCTGGGACAGCTGGCCTAAATTTTGCTTGGGTGGTGCATTGCTTGGTTTCATAAGCTATTAGACAAGTTTTAGCAGCAAAGGCTAAACCATTGGCAAGGAAATTTTGGTTTCTTGGGACAAAGATAAGTTGGGATTCATCAAATTTTTTCAATAAGTCCATGACATCATTTCTATAGGCTCTAAGTCTGGGATGTTTGGCACTATATTCCACATTCACTTGCTTAATAATCAGCTTTGAATCCCCATGAAATTTTATCCTTTTGGCCCCTAATTTATTCAATAAGTGTAGGCCTAATAGGAGGGCTTCATACTCAGCTATGTTATTTGAACATTGAAAATTTAACCTATAGGAATGCCCTTTAGCATGATTTTTTTTTGTGTTGTGTATCCATATGCCTGCACCTGCGTTGCTCTTGGTGCAAGACCCATCAAAATTCATACTCCAAAGAGGGCTAGTTTCAAATTTTCTTTTTTGACTACTATCCTCTTTGTCATGTGTGCTTTCATATTGTTCTTGTAAGCCAACACTGTGTTGAATTTTGTTTAATTCCTCATGTTCTTCATTATGTTGAGGACTCTTCTCTTGAATCTCAATAATTATAAACAATGGATGATTGTTTTGTATCTCTAGACCTGTGCTTTATTTACTATGATTTTTTGATTTGGCAAACTATTTTGATGCTTCTGTCTTGTCTTCCTCCTTTTCTGTGTTAGCCACTATGTTACAGTGAGGGGTGGGCACTAATTTAGTCAAGGTTCCTTGCTCATTGAATGTTTCATGATTGAAGAGGATAAATGAGTCAAGGCCTATATGCACAGAATAAAGAGGAGATTTTTTAGGTCTCTCTTGGCTACTGACCATGTATTGCATGTGAGATTCCCTATAAAGTCTTCTAGTTTGATTAAAAATAGGGATAGTAGCATATTTCATATCTATTTGCATTGTTCCTTGTAACTTAGCTCCCCAATATCTTGATAACATCATACGATATTTGGGGGGTACATCAGCCACTACAATATCCATCACTAAACATTTGGCTGGAATTTGTGCTAAGTTTACACAGAGGTCTTTGATCAAACCTAAACATTTCACTCTACTAGAGTCAAAGGAGTATAGATCTTTGTATGGTATGGTCATTTTAAGCCCTAGACTCTCCATTACTGCTTTGGGCATTAAGTTGTGGGAGGCCCCTGAATCATGCATAACATTGTGTAAGATTTTGTCATGAATTTTCAAACTAACATAAAATGGTGGAACTGTACCTTCTTGGTATCTTCCCTCAATCTTAGGACCAAATAAAAGCTTTGGTTGGTCATCATAAGGTTAATAGTGTCATTATTTTCTGCTATGTTGAAAGCTTTCAAAATTTGTGATCTATATACATCTTGGGTGACTAATTTAGTAAGGGGAACATAGATTTTGATTTTGGAAATTTCTTGTTCCAAATTAAAAGGCAAATGACTTTTTACAATGTCTATTTCAGCTTTGTTAGTCACTACTTTATCTGCAAAACCAGTTTGCTGATTTCCTTTATTTACATTGATTAGAATTGTTTTAATAGGAGCAATAGCTGAGGTGCTAATGCTGCTAAGATCTTCACTTTGCTTTTCATTAATTTGAGTGTTTTTCTATTTACTTTGATCAGAATTTACAACCACTGTTTTGTCTCCCTGCTTTACAACTTTGGGTTTATTCACAGGGCCATTTTTTGCAGAGTTTTTAGAGGTTTTAGTCTTGGGAGTTTCCTAATTCTTTTTCCTCCTAATTTCATATTCTTTTGGGGTTTCTATTATGATATTTTCTAGCTCTTGATAGGAATCTTCATCCTCTGATCTTTTTTCATGATAAGGTGTGTATAGACCTTGTTTTTTATTGTAAGGAACATGAAAATTATCATTATCTACCCCCAGCATGTTTATGTCATCTTCCTCTGTTTGTTCATTTGTTTCTTCAACCTCACTTACATAGTTTTGATGAAAAGGAGGGATAATATGTTGATCATCCTCTCTTGGTCTGTTTTGAGGTTGGTTTCTCCTAAAATTCTGATTTTGATTTTGATTTCTGTTTTGAGGAGCTGATTAGTTTTCTCTAGCTTGTGATTTCTCAAGTATGCTCATTTTTTCATCATTTCTTCCATCATTCTTTCCATTTTAGAGCTAGATGTGGAGGGTGCAGATTATTCCCTAAATGATACTTTATTCTCATTCCTCATTCTAGCTCTTTTCTCCATTAGATTCACTTCGACAGCTAAGGCTACTTTTTGCATATCTTCTAGAGTCAAAGGATCTCTCTCTCTCTTAGCTGATACGCAATTTTAGGATCAAATACTTCAGAAAATTTGTTTAAAGCTGTGCCTTGTGGAGGTTTAAGTCTAGAGGTAGTGCATTATAAACACTATTGAACATAGTGCAATAAGCTTGGACACTTTCCCCAGTGTTTCTTTTGAGATTTTTGTAGTCCGAAAGTATCAGGAGAGGGTTTTTTCTAACTTCCCATTTGTTTAGGAATAACTGATGGAGAGTCTAGAGATCGTTAATACTATTGGGGGTTAAGCTTTTGAACCATTTTCTTTCTTCTCCCCCTAAGCTTTGAGCAAACAATCTGAGTTTGACAGTTTCATCATCAATCTCATTTCTATCAAAATATTCATTCATCTTGTCCACATGTTGTGAAGCAGTAATAGTACCACTGGCATCAAAGAATGGTATCTTGGACTGATAGTCCTGTGGCAGATTGACTAGAGGTAAAGGAAGGACTAGAGGGGCATACCATGTGGCCGTGATAGGAGGTTGTGGAAAAAGTGGGGGGTTTACGAGTGGAAGATGCAAAATGGGAGGGGTTTGATGGAATGGTGCAGTTTGAATAGCGGGTGTGTGGATAAAAGAAGTGGAGGGACCCGAAAGAGATTGTTGAGTTGATCTAGGATGAGAGAAACCAAAATTGTGAAGGAAATCCAAATCAGGTGGGGTAGTTTCTCTACTACCAAGATTCTCACCTCTATCTTGGGATGAAGGTGGAGACTCAAAATATATCTAATCTATATCATCAGGTGACCTTGTTCTAAATGGATTCCTCAAGTCAACTTGTGAATCTTGTAGAGCTGCAAGGTTTTCAAGAACAGAATTGGCTCTTTGGATTGGTCTGACAATAGTTTAATTTTGAGCCTTAGGAGACTTCATAAGTATACTTTTAGGATCATCAACTCTCTCAGGAGGGTTTGGGTCAGGGTAGGCTCTAGTATGAACTCCTATAGAAGCCACTATGCTATGTTTTTAGACCCAATATTTGGAAAATTTTAACCAATTATGACAATCTTAAGGAGGATAACTGATCTTTAGCAAGGAAAATTTAATCCTCAAAGTTTTCTTAACTGAGTTTGCATGATGTTATGATAAAGGGTTTCCCAGTGGAGTCTTTGGAAAACCAAGGAAAATTAGTAGGCCTATTGATGTTCATTGGAGTCACCAGGTGGATGTCTTAAACTTTTTTGTCCACCAATAGTATGATTTGGTTTTCTCAATGCGTTCTCAAAGGGGTCTACAAAGAGTGGAGGAGTAACAGGCCTACTGGAGTCCAGTGGAGTCACCAGGTGGAAATTTTTAGCTCTTTTGGGAGGTAAAATGTCGTATGGTCCACCACCAGATACCAATCTAAAATGTTTTTGGGTTTTCTGAGTTTTTTATAGTCCTATAGTTTATGAGAGTGTCCTAAATCTTTTTCAACACTTAACTATGGGGATGAGACAGACAAAGTTTACTCTTATGGCTTAGCTAGCTGTTTCCTTCAAGGTTTGATAAGGCTCTATGAGAATCCTAAGGGTTACTTAGTTTTTCACTAATTCAAATAAGTCCTATCATGGTTACCATTTGCTTTGGTAGTGCTTGAAGAGGGCTACTTATACTGCACCAAATACAAAGTGTTTTGTATTAAGGATTTTACTCAAAACTCCTCAGCGGAGTTGTCAGAAATGTTAGTTCCCTGTAATTTAGTATATTGAAAAGACTAAGCTGCAGAGACTACATCAAAAACCACTTTGGGATTCTAGGATCTAGCCCTCCTGAATCCAGAGAGGGATCTCTCTATAAGTGCAAATATTGATTTATCTTTAAGGCTTTTAGTATGATATTAGGCTAGTTATTAAGAAAAATGGTTTTGCTTGTTTGGTTGGTCAGGTATGATCTTTAAGTGGATGGAACATCACAAAATGAAAGAGTTTCAAAGTGTTAAGATGCAAGTATATTGAGAAGAATTCAACAGATAGGATTAGTATGATGCAGCTTCAATCCATTCGGCAATGGAGTCACAAAGGGTTTAATTGTACAAAAATTTCAAGAATGTTCCAAGGGGAAATTCAACTATATCAAAATATCCTTTAGATTAAATGATGAAATGGAACTTTGAAAGTGTTGAGAAGGTGGGAAAAGCAATAATTTCAACAAGGACTTATCAAATTTCCATACAAGAAAACCCTTTTTAAGCAACTGTTTGAAACTAGCCAAAGGATAGGGCTAACCATAAACTTCTTTGGACAAGCTTATATTAAAGCTAACTTATCAGACAACAATCTAGTAATCACACTAGACTACTTTCAGAAGGGATGAAAAATAGATAAGAAAACAAAGTGCAACTTAAGATCAGGTCAGATGTATTACAATCATAAACTGCTTTCAACATACTCTTAGGGAAACTTTCAAACAACCTTTGGAGAAAGAACTAGGAGACAGGGCAAACCATAAAATTTCCTAGTTTAAATCTACTTAGCGTGTAATGAAAATATCATTCAAGAACAATGTTTAAAGTTTAGAACAGTAAGACATGGGCTCACCAACATTCCATGATTGCTAAGACTGTATTAAACCATTCTTAGATATACAATTGGAGGAAAACATAAAGATAAAGATTATCAGTAAGAGTAGGGTACTTTTAAGGGTAAATCCTAGCTCTATATTTGTTGTTATTTATCAGAGAAAAGTGAACAAAATGGCATACATGAAAGGAAAAAAATAACAGTAAGAAGTACTTCACTAATGATATAGACCAGGATCCCAAGAATCAACTTGTATATTGATTGCAGAGAAAAGGTAAGGTGAATTGGGCAGAGAGCAGGAGACCCGAGGGTCATTGATTGGTTTAGATCAATGGTCGATATTTGTTAAAAAAGTTGAAATGTCGGGTTTTGAAAAATAAAGGAGAGAAGGGGTTTTGAAAAGGTTTTTAGGCTCTAGCACCCATTTGCGGGGCTTAAGGTCGCATTGAGGAAGGGCTAAAAAATTCATAAGCCCTGAGGGGCTAAATGATTTTGGAAATGCAGAAGGGTGTTTTTTAGGCCCAAAATAGTGATTTTTAAGCCTATATGAGGGTTTCGGTAAATGAAAGAAGGGATTTTAGACCAAATGAGAGGAAGATAGAAGGTTTAGAGAGGGTTTTGATGACTTTGAAAGTTAGAGGAAGGAATTTTGAGGGTTTTCATGAAGGGTACAAGGGCGAAAAAGGAGTTTTGATAAGAGTAAAATGGAGAAGTGTAATGAGGGAAAATGGGGTCTTTTGAGCACTCTTTCTCTTTGGAAAACAACAAGTTCTTTAGGATAAAGAGGGAAAAATCAGTGAAGATTAACTCAAAGGGTAAAGACCTTCATAAGACTTCAAGAACTCACAATTTAGTCATGAAATAGTTTCTTGAAGGCTAGAAAGTATTTAGCCACCATTTGATATGGAAAATTTTATAGGTGGCTAACAGGCCTTAACCTTAACCTTCACTATAACCTAACCTTAAACTTAACCTTAACCTTAACTATAAGCTAACCTAACCTTTATCAAACCCTTATCCTTAACCTTAACCTTAACCTTTCCATAACCATAAGATTAACCTTAACCTAACCTTAACCTTAACCTTCCCATAACCATAACCTTAACCTTAACCTTAACCTTAACCTATCCTTAACATTAACCTTAACCTTAACCTAACCTTAACCTTAAATATAACCTAACCCTAACCTTACCCTAACCATAACATTAACTATAATAACCTAACCCTGACCTTAACCCTACCCTTAACCTAACCTTAACCTTAACCTTGACATTGACCATAACCTTAACCTTAACCTTAACCTTAACTTAACCTTAACCCCGACCTTAACCTTAACTTTAACTATAACCTAACCTAATTTTTACCTTATCTATAACCTAACCCTAACCTTGACCAAACCCTTAACCTTAACCTTAACCTTAACCTAACCTTAACCTTAACCTTAACCTTCCCATAACCATAACCTTAACCTTAACCTTCACCTTAACCTTTACCTTGACTTCACCCTTAACCTAACCTGAACCCCTTAACCTTAACTTTAACCTTCCCATAACCATAACCTTAACCTTGAATTTACCCTTAACCTAATCTTAACCTCAACCATAAACTAACCCTAACCTTTTCCAAACCTTAAACTTAACCTTAACCTTCTCCTAACCTTAACCCTAACCTTAACCTAACCTTAACCTTGACCTTGACCTTAACCTTACCCTTAAGTTTATCTTAACCTTTACCTAACCTTAACCTTAATTTTATACTTAACCTTACCTTAACCTAACCTTAACGTTAACCTTACCCTTAACCTTATCTTAACCTTACCTTAACCATAAACTTAACCTTAACCTTTTCATAACTTTAACCTTGAATTTACCCTTAACTTAACGTTAACCATAACCTTATCTTTACCCTTAACGTTAACCTTAACCTTAACTTAACTATAACCTTAAACTTCACCTTAACCTTAACCTTGACTTTACCCTTAACTTAACTGTAACCTAACCTTAACCTTAACCTTAACCTTCACCTTAACCTTACCCCCTTAACCTTAACATTAACCTTGACTTTACCTTAACCTAATCTTAACCCCTTAACATTAACCTTAACATTACCCTTAACCTTAACATTAACCTTAACCAAACCCTTAACATTAAACTTAACGTAACCTTAACCTTAACTATAACTTAACCCTAACCTTGACCAAACCTTACCCTTAATGTCAAGGTTAAGGTTAGGTTGAGGTTAAGGTTAAGGTTAAGCTGAAGGTTAGGTTAAGGTTAAGGTTAAGGTTAAGGTTATGGTTATGGGAAGGTAAAGGTTAAGGTTAAGGTTAGGTGAAGGGTTTGGTCAAGGTTAGAGTTATAGTGAAGGTTAAGGTTAAGTTAAGGGTAAATTCAAGGTGTAACCCTTAACCTTAACATTACCCTTAACCTTCACCTTAAACTTAAGCTTGACTTTACCCTTAACCTAACCTTAACCTTAACTATAACCTAACCCTAACCTTGACCTTAACTTTACCCTTAACCTTGACCTTAACCTAACCTTAACCTTAACCTTAGCCTTATCTTACCCTTACCCTTAACCTTAACCTTCCTAAACCCATAACCTTAACCTTAACCTTATCCTAACCTTATCCTAACCTTAACCTTAACCTGACTAAACCCATAGCCTTATCTTAACCATAACCTTAACCTTAACTTTGGTTAGGTAAAGTCAAGGTCAAGGTTACATTAAGGATAAATTCAAGGTTAAGGTTAGGGTAAGGTTATAGTTAAGGTCGAGGTTAAGTTTAGATTAAGGTTAAGGTTAAGGTTAAGGTTACGGGTTTAGTCAGGTTAAGGTTAAGGTTAGGTTAGGTTATGGTTAAGGTCAAGGTTAAGATAAGGTTAAGTTTAAGGTTAGGTTAAGGTTAAGGTTTATGGTTACTGGACTTAAACATAACCTTCCATATAACCTAGCCTTAACATTAAACTTTACCTAACCTTAACCTTAACCTTAACCATAACCTTAACCTTAACCAAACCCTTAACATTAACCTTAACTTAACCTTAACCTTAACCTAACCTTAACCTTGACCTTAACTATAACCTAAACCTAACTTTGACCAAACCATTAACCTTATCCTTAACCTTAACCTAACCTTAACCTTTACTTTACCCTTAACCCTAACCTTAACCATAACCTTTACCTTAACGTAACCTTAACCTCACTAAACCCATAACTTGAAACTTAATCTAACCTTAACCTTGACTTTACCCTTAACCATAACCTATACCTTAATGTAACCTTAACCTTACCCTTACCTTAACCTTAACCTTTACCTTAACCTTGACATTACCCTTAACCTAACCTTAACCTTAACATTAACCTTAACCTTATCTTAACCTTAACCTAACCTTAACCTTACCTTAACTTGACTTAACCTTAACCTTGACCTTCACAAGGTTAGGTTAAGGGTAAAGTCAAGGTTAAGGTAAAGTTAAGGTGAAGGTTAGGTTAAAGTAAGGTTATGGTTAAGGGTAAAGTGCAGGTTAAGGTTAAGGTTACGGTTAGATTAAGGGTAAAGTTAAGGTTATGGTTAAAGTTAAGATTAGGTTAAGGTTAAGTTTAAGGTTAGGTTAAGGGTAATATAAGGTTAAGGTTAAGGTTAATCTTAGGTTAAGGTCAAGGTCAAGGTTCAGATTAGGTTAAGGTCAAGGTTAGGGGTAGATTTAAGGTCAAGGTTAGGGTTAGTTTATAGTTAAAGTTAAGGTTAGGTTAAGGGTAAAGTCAAGGTTAAGGTTAAGGGTACGGATAGGTTTAGGGTTACTGGTTTAGTTAGGTTAAGGTTATGGTTAGGGTTAAGGTGAAGGGTAAGGTTAAGGTTAAGGTTAAGGTTAAGGTCAAGGTCAAGGTTAAGGTTAAGTTTGGTTAAGGGTAAGGTTATAGTTAGGTTAAGGTTAAGGTTACGATTTTAGTCAGGTTAAGGTTTAGGTTAAGGTTACAGGTTTAGTCAAGTTAGGGTTAAGGATAAGGGTTTGGTCAAGGTTAAGGTTATGGTTAAGGTTAAGGTTAAGGTTAAAGTTAGGTTAAGGTAAGGTTAAGGTTACGGCTTTAGTCAGGTTAAGGTTACAGTTAAGGTTAATGTTTTGGTTAGGGTAAGGTTAAGGTTAAGGTTAGGTTATAGTGAAGGTTAAGGTTAAGATAAGGTTAATTGTAAGGTTAAGGTTAGGGTTATGTTATAGTTAAGGTTATGGTTAGGGTAAGGTTAGGGTTAGGTTATAGTTAAGGTTAAGGTTAAGGTTAAGGTCAAGGTTAAGGTTATGTTAGGTTAAGGTTAAGGTAAAGATAAGGTTAAGGTTAAGGTCAAGGTTAGGCTATAGTTAAGGTCAAGGTTAATGTTAGGTTATAGTGAAGGTTAAGGGTAAGGTTAAGACACGTAACCTTAAACTTCACCCTTAACCTTAACCTAACCTTAACCTTAACCTTAACCTTACTAAACCCGTAACCTTAACCTTAACCTTCACTTTACCCTTAACCTTAACCTTAACCTTCAATTTACCCTTAACCTAACCTTAACCTTAACTATAACCTAACTCTAGCCTTGACCTTAACTTTACCCTTAACCTTAACTTTAACCTTAACTATAACCGAATCCAAACATTACCCTAACCATAACCGTAGGCTTAACCTTACCTTAACCTAACTTAACCTTAACCTTGACCTTGACCTTAACCTTAACCTTAACGTTAATCTTACCCGTAACCTTAACCCTAACTTTACGCTTAACCTTAATTTTACCCTTAACTTAACCTTACCCTTAACTTTATCTTAACCTTAACCTTAACCTTACCCTTAACCTTCACCTTAACCTTAACTTTAACCTTAACCTTGAATTTACCCATAACCTTAACCTTAACCTTGACCTTACCCTTAACTTAACCTTAACCTTAACCTTAACCTTAACCTAACTCAACCTATAACCTTAACCTTAACCTAACCTTAAAATTAACCCTAAGCTTAAGCTTCTGTTGTACTGTACAAAAATCCTCCCCATTTATAATTTTTGTTAGAATAAATTTCACTTAGAAATGGGTCCCCTTTTTATCTTTATTTTTAGATAGAAATAAAAAATTTAGAAGCAATCCGATCATTTTTGAATTAGAAATAAGGGTTCATTGTTTGAAACACATATTGCATATCTTTGTTTACAAGTGTGTATAAACAAATGAAACATTGAAAGGATTTCCTATCCAATGAAATATAAAGACTTTATCACATAAAAGTATTTAAATGAAAAAGTCTGATGAACAGTAATCGCAATCACAAATCAAAAATATCATAAGTTGTATATTTGTTTTTCAGAAATTCCGATGCGATTGAACCAATCACAATCGCAAATTGCAAAGGTCTTAAAATTTTCATATATGTTTCGATGCGATGCGATTGATCGCAATTGCATTTCAGAAGAGCAGTATAGAATGCACTTGTTTTATAAATCTCTCATGTGATGGGCCCCACCACCATCGCAAATCACAAATCACAAATCTCAAATGCAATCTATTTATTTGAACAATGGCGCAACTCCTATGCGATGCAATCAATCGCAATCGTATTTCGGAGAAACAAGCAATATTCACTCATGATATTATAATCTTCGATGCAATGGGTCCCATTGTAATCGCAATCGCAAATCGGCTAACATCGTTTGTAACTCATTTATTCTCATTTCAAAAAAATTCAATCTCTGATTGTACGTATGTTATTAAATAGAAAATCAAACGAATAATGACAGTTTATTCTATTTTGAATATGTGAGTGTGACTCTTTAGAGGGCATTTAAGTTTAATATAGAGATTAATAAATATAAATCAATGACTAGATATTTCATATAACTGTCTTCATTATTCTCTTTCCATCACTTCTGAAATATTTTCCTCCATCGCAGAACCAAAGAACACCCAACCCTTTCATTCGAAGAGCGAGGGAAACATTACTAGATATCGAAATGTCGAAGGGATCCAGGAAAGCAAAATCTGTTGTCACTGCAAAGCCCCTGTTTTCACCATGGTACCTAAAGATAAAACAACTAAGATTAAGCTGGTCACAAATACGTCATGCCAAGGTCTTGGTAAATTATCCTGGGAAGAGGTATATAACCTCATTGAAATGGAAAAGCCTAAGGTCACTGTGGCAAAGGCAACAATCCCTGATGAGGATGATTCGGTGTCTGATTCAGAAAATTCTCTTCAAGCACTCGTGAATTTGTTCCTACACTGAATTGCAGCTCGGGCGAACATTTTCCCATATTATGATGTGGTTCGGTGGGGGATTGACAATGTGGCCATCCAGAACAGGACATTTGTTTCAACGTATAGAGCAACATTCTAGTCGTTTCAAGCAGAAGACATTAAAGCAATGTACCACCTTCTAGACCCATAGAAAATATACAACAAATCCTTTATCAAATAATTTGTTGCAAATAATGAAAATCAAGCAAAGCCAATTAGAGAATGGAGAAGGGCTCCCGAAAAGCACAAAAATGAGGCATCAAGTATGTACTCAGTGGAATCCCTTTCGCCTCCATACTGTTACACCGCAGCAATGGTGTGCAGATTATTCAGAAATGATAATTCATCTAGGTTATCTATACAAGTGGTGCATTTAATACACTCTACTGTAAATTTCAAAATAATGGAATGGGCTGTCGTTCTTTCTAATAAGATAGCCAATAGGATTCTTGAGTACAGGAAAGACAAAAACACAAGAAATACTACTCATTTCTACTTTTGTGCTTATATTCTAGACGCCCTTTTCTTCAATTCTGAATTTCCCATGTAAGGATGGAAATGGACCCCTAAAGATCCTGCTCCTATTCATATATATCACAAGTTCTTGTGGAAGGGGAATTTTGAAAACCATGTTTACAGGGTTTACATGGTTTCCTCATCCTGGTTTATCAAACTATTTTTGGCCGATTCCATCCTAGACTTTCTGAGAAGGCTAAAGTTGATTTATCCTCGATTGGGGATTGGTTCGGAGAAGAAAGATTCATGTATATAAGAGTTTTTGGGAGTATTGTAGAACCACACATTCTTCCTTTGTATGTTCCAGATAAACTGTTAGCACAGGAAATTTCATATCAGCTAACAGTAGAAGGCATGTCCAGGACTTTGAAGAATAGCAAGAAGCTAATGTGGCCTACTTTTTCTTTTAAATGTGGAGATTACACTCTCAATAATTTTGTTCATGCTGAGAAGAAGTTGGAAAGATAACCAATCTCAAGCTTTCAACAGTCCAAGGTAGGCAATATGACCCAAGGAAGGTGGCATTTGATTTTACCACTTCAGTTTCAATTGCTCGATTTGAACACGAACCAGATAAGTTCGAAGATTTATTTATTTATGTAGATAATTTGTCCCAATTTTATTATTTGTCCAAGTCAAAATTCCAGACTGAAGAGATGAATAATTTTATGTTATTTAGAAGCCAGAGATTACTCAAAGCTCCTCTGGATCAATTAAGAGTTCCTATGCCGGAGGATGAGTCACAATAGAAGGAAAAAGAGGATACATCTAGCAAAGCAGTAACCGAAACATCTGTCAGCAAGGTCATTATATAGACGCAGAAAGAAGTAACAGGAACTAATATTGTAATGCAGAAAGAAGAAACTAGCAGCAAAGTTGATATTGAGAAGAAAGAAACAGCTGCTAAACTTGATGTACATACTCATCAGCAGTCTTTAGCCTAGAAAGGAAAGGAAAGCATAGGTACTAATACCAATGTGCATACTGAGAAAGGAGACACAAACAATAAGGCTACTGAACAGGCACCAAAAGGAGATATAAGAAATAATCCAGATTCTCAACTTGGAAGAGAGGAAGCTGCTGAAAAAGTAGTGGAATCTGCTGAACTTATAATTTGATGGCATGTAAACCCCGCCAAACCCACAATATTCAGCTCTTATGCATATAAACCTGTATTCCATGTTTAGACCCAAATTATTTTAAATCTGGAAAACTCAACATTTCGCGAAAGATAATTTTATTTCACATCGGAAGCATTTTCTTCATTGCCAGAATTCACAATTATATGTTGGAACTGATATTTCTCCAATCAAATCAATGGTTTATAAAACCATATTTTAACTCCATCTGATGATCCTTGAATATTATTCAAAAAGACCATTTAAGCCCAAAGTAATGGACTTCAGCTCTCACTCTCATGGGAGTTCTATTTCATATTCAAACTTTATTAAAACCTCATATAAGCCCAGCATATCAATCACTAATTGCCCTCATAACTCCGAACAACCATCTAGCATTTCATTCCATATCAAATTCGACTTTTATACAACCCCAAAATGTTAACACATTCGGCTATGTTCATATTTCAAACCTTGATTAGACCCCGTTTATGAACTTTCAACCTTGGATTAATTCCCAATTGCCAACAAATGTTGCCTCAGGCCCATGCATCCATGGTTAATAAACAATTATAAATGAAAAGAGCGCTAGGCCATACCTTGCATTAACCCCGCAGCAACTTCTCATGCAAATGCCCTTGGATCTTTCACCTTCAAGATCGAAGGGAAATCATGTTGTTTTCACCACAGAGCTTTAACACAATATTTATGAAAAATTCATGGTTTTTGGAAAGCACCTCTACCTTATGTGTCAATCAAAGATCCCAATCACATTAATTTTAGTGAAACTTCTTACCGGTCTTCTTGCAACACGATACAATTGGTTTTTGGGTTCGAAACCGCTTACTTCAAATGAGTTGGGGTGCATTCGATTCAGGAATCCATCCTCATGTAAAAGGAGCTCATCTTACTGCTTCCACGGACCTGATTCCACCCTTATTATTTTGAAAATTCGTTGCTCACGGTGTTGCTATAATTGAGTCATCACTCAACCTGGAAACGCCCTTGAATCTGATTGCGTTCAACACAGATTCATCATACTCCAATTTCGAATCGGGCTTTGCTTGAAATTCGAACCTCCGCTTGCTGGTGTGGTGGCAATCTGATCTTAATTTATAATGGGTTGAATCAAATCTCCCTTGGAAATTTTCGCGCAAAGTCTAGTTTCCTTACGGCTTTGCTGTATGGCATCTTAACACAAAAATCTAACCCTTCAATCTCATCTTCTCACTATGGGTCGGTCTAGAGCCTTACCGCTCTGATCAAACAGAATTAAATACAAATTTTAATATATATCCACTGTCAGAGGTTGAACTCATTTGCGTCCTCAATAAAAAGGTCAAACCCCATCGAATTCACTGCGTTGTAACCATAGTACTCAAATGGGTCTCAATTCTGGTAAATCAAACACAAAAATTCTCTTATAGGCTCTTATCAATATCAGAACAGATATCTGATATGATCAGAACTTCTTCCCACAAATAAATGCACACTTAGTTTAGACAGAGAGGACATGGATTCAGTTTTGCGTTTGGGAAACATAAGCTTTTAAATAGAAACTGGCACTCTAATTGCAATCAAGAACACATATGTAATTCACACAGAAGTTTGGAACAATTTCTCCTCAATATATAAAAATGAGATCAATCACAGAAGCCCTCTCAGCTCTAGCCAGGTTTTCAAATTAATTGGCCCTTTTCATGCTACTCTGTCTCTAATATGCCCTGAACAACTCTCTCCTCTTGCTCTACAGATGCTTACAGTTATACAAATTCTCAGGAATCGATCCAGTTTCCTTGATGACTCAACGAATTTTTGGAATTCTCGAAAATCCTAATTTTAGCCTAATAACTGAACTTCCTATCACTTCACATTCTTAACTAATCATTTCCTCTCATGTTCTTTGCAGTTAGAGAACATTTACAACTCCTCACTTTTTATTCAAAAGACTAATAATTATATGAGAAATTAAAATCATGAGACCCCCCTATGTCTCATCAAAATACAAAGTGCTTCATTGTGCCTAATGCCCCTACATCATAATTTCTCCCCATTTGCTGAGCCAATATGAGAAATTTGCCTAGAAAATAGGACAACAGAATAATCCCCAAGGTAATGTTCTGGAAGACCAAGATATAGAAGTTATTCCTGAACATCACGCAGGTGAAATTATGTTGAAAATAGAAGAAATCTATCCTTTGGATGTATTTTATAGCCCCAAGCATAGGGCTGTTGTGAGAAGGCAAAGGAAAAAGAGGAGAACTGATCAGGATGCACTTTCAACATCACAGGTGGAGTTTATGAATATTGTTTATAAAAATTCTGAGGTGAATGCATCGAAGGATCTCACTAAATTGTTTCAACACGCATGTGCCTATAGTGCTGCAACTATAGACAAAGCTTCTGAAGTCTCTCAGTTGATAAAAGAAAAATACTTACAGATAGTTATGCTGGAAGAACAGGCCACAGAGAACCAACAAAATATTTTTCAGCTGGAAAAACAATTGCAAGATCAAGAGCTTAGGTCTAAACAGCTAGAAGAGAAGCTTAGCATTGAAAAGAAGAAGATTGATGAACAAGCCTTGGAAAAACAACAGTAGCTGAATCAAGAGGTAGAAAAGCTACAAAATCTTCTACAAAGTGAGAAAAATTCAAAGATTGAACAAGAAAAAACATTCTGATCAGCATTAGAAAAGTTCAAGGATTATCCTAAATTAGAGCAATTCAAAAATGAAGCCCTTAAAACAAACAAACTTCTATCTCAGCAGTTGATTGAGTTTTGTCTGAAATTGACACAAGCTGAGCCTTTGTGTGAAATAAAATCATCTTTGATAGATGAAGCAGTGACTCTCAGGCAAGAAATTGATGATGTTGATGATAAAATTTCTAAGTTCCTTTCATGGTAGGATACAGAGCAGGGAAGAAAAGCTATTTGCTACACCATTTTTTGGTCATCTAACCTATTATCATTAGATTGACCCAAGTACACCATGTAAGACCAATTTTACCCTAAGTAAAATTGCCTTCACTATGTTAAAATAACTTAATAAACCACATTTATTAGGTTGTTTATGGTCTAAAAAGGAAACCCCAAAAGGAAATATTAAACAAACCTATATTTGTTTGATTTTCCTCATGGAATAATTAATTAAACCATAATTTAATTATTATTCCCAGTCATGTTTAACCCAAAAACAAAGAAATTAATCAGATAAACCTTTATTTATCTCATTATTTTCTAGGAATAATTATTTAAATCTTATTTAGATAATATTCCTTGTTAAATATGACCAAATCACCCACAAATAATTAAATAAATCACTATTTATTTAATTATCTTTCAACCACTTCCTTAAATAATTAAATAAATCATTATTTATTTGATTATCTTCTAACCGCTTCCTTAAAAGATAAATAAATCATTTATTTATTTATTTTTGACAAATTAAGGGATTTGACCCAAGTCAAATACCTTTTCCCTCCAACAAATATAATAAAATATTCCATAAAAAGTGGATCTAGATCTGGTTAACCCATGCACCAAGATCTAGAATGACCCAATATTTTGTTATAAATAGGAGGGTTTTTCCTAGCATTCTTCACCTTTTTTTGCCTATTAGATCACTCTGGATCTATACACTTGGTCACATTTTTCCATCATTTTCTATGTGAGCTCCCATTGAGCTCTTTTCTTTGCATTGGGTTTTCTACACCAACAAGAGAGAGAAATCTTCAATCTGAAGTGCTGAGGACTTCCAAGAACCCATCCCACTGAGGAGAATTGGATACGCCTTCTTGTTTTCCTCCCATGTGCCCTATTAATACAAAAATTCTTTTAAAAATCATTCTTGTCTTGTCTATTGCTATATGGAGCAAACCCTTGTTTTTACTGCTTAATGTCTTTCCATGCATAGATCTGGTTCTTGCAGCTCTTTTCTTGTTCAACTAACCGCAGATTTGAAGATATTGGCAGCCACTTTTGTTGTTAGGGCTATTAGTTATGCATAGCTAAAGTGGTACTTTTTCGTACACTTCGACAAAGGATTCATACTAACAAATGGCGACTCCACATGGGTTTTAAATTACGACCGCTGTCGTTTTTCATATTCCTGCATATCCAGCTACTTCAGACCCTAGGGTTTCTTTTCAGATGTTTATTTTTCCTATTTTTATGTTTTTTTTCTCACATAAAACCCTAAAACATTAAAATTTTTAACTTCCGTGTGTTTATGGCCCTATTGCGCAGGTAAGCGACACCAGCCGCAACTGAGACGACAACTTTTCTGAAAATATGCCGCCGAGACAACCGGAACGGGGGGTCGCAATTTTTGGCCCATAACCTGTGACCTGGACCTCCAGGTCGCACTTTTCAGCCTCTTTTCTACGACCTGCACTGAAAACAGGTCACAACCTATGACCTGCCAAATTTTCAGCTGTTTTTCTGCAATTTTTCTGGGTTTTTCTGAAGCTTCTGTCGGGGTTTTCCAGCCTCTGTCTCAGCCTGTTTCGACCTGTTCCTGATCTTTTTTTCTCATATAAGTGGTAACCTAGCCCCCTTAGGGCTTCAATACCCTCCACTTTTGGTGGAAGAGTTTTAGCTGCTTCAGGTGTCTGTTTTTTCAAAGTTTCAGCCTCCCCTTTTCCAGATCTGTTACCTCCTTTTCAGATCCCTTTTAATCATCTCTTATACCTCTCAAATCACCTCCTGAAGATTTGTTTGGATCTACTTTTAGGGCCTCCTCCTTGCCCCTTCCGCTTTTTGCTGATTTCCTCTCTTTTTCCAGCCACCTTGCCTCTATCTCTTGGCTGTGACCTGCACCTCTTTTCAGCAGCTTTATCCTTTAGATCCCTATCCCTTGTGACCCTAGATCTATTGGCCTCTTTTTCAGTGTTTTTTGACTAGATTTTTTCCCTTTTTTAGATTAGTTTTGAGGGACCCGCCTTCTTGGGTTAGATAGATGCAATTGTAGCTGTTAATTTTCTGTTATTTCAGCATTACATACTGTTCTCTGCAGATCTATTTTCAGTTACGCAGCACACTTTTTTCTTGCTCTCAAAACGGAAAGGGTTTAAAAATTAAAATTAACGCACGCCACACACTGACCCTAAGTGAAGAAGCGCCTGGTTAACAATTCCTGGCAAAGACTCTAAAATCAATTGTCACTACACATTTTCTGCCCTTGACCTCACTTGATTCTGTCCCTTTTTGCCCTTGTCGGTTTCCTTCTTCCCGTCATCATTGTGCCCCCAAGGCGCCTTTCCCAGAGACTTCTTGTCCTTCACCCTCAGTTTCCGGTTGATCGACCTGCTCCGTCCCGCCATCGTCGAGCCAGTCCTCCTCTGAGTCCGTACTTTGACTCCTCTTCTGATTCATTGGGTTCTCCCTCTCCTCCTGCTTCTCCCCCTGTCACCTTCACTATGTCTAGTTCAAGGCCTAACGTTAGCGGTGCTCCAGGCCCTAATGCCGGAACCACTACTAGCGGAACTGCCACAGGAACTACCTCGGCCATACCCTTACTGCCGTACATTGCAGGCCTTAGCCTCCCCGATATCAATCAGTTAATCAATGACCCTATCCGCCATGATGTTGGTTGGCTTGCTATGCCAACCAAGCTCCCCTCCGACATCCCTAAGTTCAAAGGCCTTGCTGGAGAAGATCCAACCAATCATGTCCGATATTTCCACATGTGGTGTTCCTCCAATTCCATTACCGATGACTCCATCTGTCTTCGTTTGTTCCAATGCATGCTTACCGGCGAAGCTTCTAAATGGTATGTCGACCAAGCCACCTCTTCCCATACCACCTTTGCGACCATTTCCCAAGCCTTTTTATCTTACTTCCAGCTTCCTCTCCGATACGATAGTGGCACGGAGCTCTTGACTTCCTTTAAGAAAACATCTTCGACCCGCCTTTCCACCCATGTCCAGGAATGGCGATGTAGACGCATCTTATGTTGAGCTCCCCCCTTTGAAGATCTGATCTATATGGACTGGTTCCTTTTCTCTCTCCTAGCTCCCATCGGCAAAGATGTCGCCTCCCATTTCCCTCAAACCGAAGAAGCCGCCCTCCAAATAGCCTTGAAATATGACCTGATCTATGCCCAGTCTGGTTATGTTTATACCATCCTTCCTGACCTCCCTAGGCCCGGTGGTGCTAATGCCCCGGGGGCATCTCATTCCACCGACGGTATCATTGGAGCCCTTTCCCATCCGTATGCTCACCCTCCTATGGGCTACGGTCTCCCTCCCAGAGGGGCCAACACCTCTAGCACTCTTCCCCTTCCCGGTAGCATGTACCCAGGATATGGCATGCCTCCTCCTTTTGCCCAACCTCCTGCTTACCTCAATGTTGCCCAACCTAACCATTACCCTTATCCGTAGCCTGGTATGCCAGCTCCTCCAGCATATGCGCTTCCACCTCCCTTTCCTCCTCAACCCCAGCAACAACACCTACAGCCCCCTCCAGGGCAAGTATTTGCACAGCAGGGTGCGACTAATCCCCCTTATTCTCAAAGAAGGTGGAGAGGAAATCAAAATCAATCTGCCCCTGGTACTCATGGACCCAATCCTCAAGGTTTTTACCCTAACACTGCAAACCAGCAACATGGCACTTAACCCAAGCCGGACAGGCCTCTTCGTACCAACAAGCCTTGTTCGTGTTGCGGTGTTTATGGTCATTACACCCACGATTGTCCCCTTTAACCACAGATGTAGCAGATGTGGGAGTCTCAAGCCACATTGCGTGGACAACATGCCTCCCCTCACGCTCCCCCTAATGTGGCCACTAGTCAACCAACTGTGTTTACTAATCCTTTCGCTCAGCAAGGATTCGTGGCTACCCAACCACCTGACGAGCGGGTCTCCACTCCACCCTCCATTTCTGGTTCCTCCAATTACCAGATCCTCATGATGACCTCTGATCCATCCCCAACCATCGACCTCCACCTTCAAACTCAGTCTCACCAGTAGCCCAAGCCTCCTGCTCAGTCTGCCCCCGAGCCTCCTTCGTCAGGTTCTACAGAGCCTCTTTCGACACCCAGTGGCCCCTTGCATATCCCTCAACCCAAAGTTGAGGTTCATACCAATATTCCTAAGGGACCATTACGTCGAAACGCTACTTCCGGTCGAGTTTCTCATTCGTATAGCATAGTAGATGATTTGGCGCAATCTCCTACTTCCATTTTCCACATTGGAACTCCTCCAGTCATGCCCTTCCCAAAAGAAGGCTCTACTATCTGTCGTGGCCGTTGTAGATCTTGCTGATGAACAAATGATTGTTTTCGATGCCACTCAATCGGACCATCCTCCTCTTCCTCCTTCCGTCACCTTCCAAATCCTAGTCGAAATCTGGAACACCAACGTTTCCTGGTGTATAATTGATGAGGGGGCATCCACGTGCGTGATGTCCGCTTCGGTTTGGAAGAAACTCGGATCCCCTGAGTTGGCCCCTTCCATGATCACCCTTTGAGCATGGGACGACCATGCCTCCCAGCCCATTGGCCTGTTTCGTAATTTTCCTATCACCCTCGCCGGTAAGACTGTTTGCGTTGACGTCGAAGTCATAGACGCCCCGCTAGACTACAACATTCTATTGGGGCAAGCTACACCTATGCTATGTCTGCTGTCCCATCCGTGGTTTTCCGCAAGATGTCTTTCCCCCATAATGGAAATATAGTCACCATTGACCAGTTGACATATCATGAGCCAAAATATCAGACCTCACCTGAGACGATCATCTCTTATGTAGCCAACAAGCAAACCGTCGATTCCTTGACCAGTGTCTCCCCTGGAATTTACAAATATTCCTCCCTACTTGGAGCTTTTCTTGGTCTCCCCCCTCCTATCACTGATCCCAGCTTCTCGAATGTTTGCATGATACAATCATCTCAGGTTTCCCTTAAGAGGCATGCTTCGAGTAGTCAGCAACCTCCCCCTCACCCTCCGCAACCCGCTCCTAGCCATTCCTCTCAGCCAGCCGGACCTCCCCCTACAAATGGTATCCCTGAACCCCTTTATCCTCCTGGATCGGTTCCCCCAGGCCTTAACCATCTCGGAGCCATCCCTCCTGGTCATTACCCTGCTGGGTAGATACCTTTCCTGGCTCCCCCTCATGGAGTATATTCTGTCCCCGTCATGGCCACCCTCTCTCTCCCTCACCTGACCTTGGGCATACCGGTCTGGTACCTTGATCCTCTGGCAGCTACCCCTCCTGGTCACCCCAAACCCTACATGGCTTTGACACCGGTTCAACCGGTCCCCCTTGCTTCCTCTGTTGCCACTGTGCCCCCATCACCTACACAGGACCCTTCTCCTGTCGTGACGGCTCTCGGGAAGAAAGGCAAAGCTCTCAAGGGGGAACCCAAAGACAAGAGCACCACGATTGACCCAGCCCCTCCTCCACCCACAAAGCCTTGTGCCTTGTGTGATGTCATCAGTCATGCCACCCATGCTTGTCCTGAGTTGCCCCATATCCAGCCCATGGTTAAAGTCACGTTCCCTGAATCTATGGTCCCTGAACCCTCCATTCCTTCTTCGTCCATAACCAAGAACCCCAAGACTCTCCGCACCAACAAACCCTGTGCTTTGTGCGGTGTTCATGGCCATTAATCCCACCATTGTCCTCACCTGACGCATTACCGCGCCTCTTTAGAGGTAGTCCGAGAGTATGAGGTTGAACAGAATCAATCCGCCTCTCCCATACTCGTGCAGTATGCTTCAGGACAGCCTGAGGATCCCCCCGCCCCCATTGACATTCCCCCCCTTGATGTTCAGATGACAAAGTCTACCACAACCATTCTTTACCTATCCTCCTTTGTGAGACACTCAGAGCCCAGTTCCCCTACATCCTCCCCTGTTGTTTCGCCTGACCACCTCTTTTCTACCCATACACGAGATCACTCCACCCGCCTCTCTGTTGACCTCCGCAGCCCGAGTCCTCGCCATACTTCCGATAGCCCTCATATACCACCCTCTAGTTTGTATATGAGTCATAGTCATCCTGTTCCTTGCACTCCCCCCCGCAGTTGCCGCTCGATGTCTTCTGTCTACTCACGCTGCCGTCCTTGTCTCTCCTCCCCTCATTTTTTGTCTTGTAACACCATTCCGCAGGACCCCCCATCCACACCCTTTATTGGTTATGCTGATGGTGCAAGTCGTTACTCCCGGAATCTAGCCTCGGCAGGTTGGGCCATCTTCACCCCCTTGCATGCCCTTGTTCTCTCCAACAGGGTCTACATTAGTTCTGCCACCAAAAATCAGGCTGAATATGATGCAGTGCGTGGTCTCTTAGTCAATGCCCTCTTCCATCGCATCCTCCATCTGCACGTTCGTTTGGATTCCCTACTTCTTGTCATGCAACTAAATGGTTTTTATCGTGTGCATAACCCTGTGCTATTTAGACACTATTTACGAGTGAAACTCTTGATACGTGCATTTGAAACCATAACTTTCAACCATGTACCTCGAGAACATAATCACTATGTAGATAGTATTGCAAACCATGTTCTAGATTGGCATTTATCACATGCATTTCATACAAGACAATAACATTTATAATCATTAAAAACGATGCATATCCATAATATGTGTCGCAAAACATGTGTTTAGAGTCCATCTACTCTGATACATATGACATGCCCATAGCATGTTACAAAAAACTCAAAACTGGGGGCACCACCTACCCCTACATACATACTAGGGGGCACCACATGCCCCACACCTACTCACTATTTGGCAGATTCTGAGCCAATGGCTCTACCCCTGCGGCCCGTAGATCACGTATGCCTTGACCGGCCATCGCCATGCGCTGCATGACACCTCACCATTCCGAGGGAAGACCAATGCATGCCTCCACGTACTGGTCGTCTAAGTCTTGCCACCCGCACTCTGAAACTCTGGTCAGCAACGTCTCGCATCTATGGCGGATGCCCTCCAGAAGGGCGGCCGCATCCTCATTGCGCGCTGCTCTCGACCCACTCTGCCCTGTAGCTCCAGAGGCTGCCAGGCATCCCATATACCCAGCCGGTTTTACCGGAGCTATATCTACATACCAAAAGTACATGAATCAGTACCATGTCTACTATTCAATAAATTTAACATGCCAACACAACAATAGTTACTTATCACTTACCATCGGGCCCCCATACTCGACCAGGAAGAAGTGGTAGGTCCAGATCCCCACAGTAACTCATCCCACTATAGGGATAGTCGTCTATGTATAACGGCATCTGATCCCAATGGGCAAAGAACTCAGGTTGAAACACTCGCCCAACCGCCCATCCTCCTCCTCTGCATAGTAGCCACCCCCATTAGCGCATCCTGGGCTCTCTCGGGCCCCCATATGGGAGCTGTATACGAGGCCACAAGGTCGGGATCTTCTCAAAAAAGAAGGCGCACAATAAAGTCCCATACGAGCAATCGTGGTTCACTTGCCGCTTGCAGAGTGACAACTATCGCTTTAGCGACACCGGCATCATTTGGGCCCACCCATAGTAGGTCCCACTCAACACACTCTCCAAAATCATCATCTGCCCCCCAGTGATGTGATGGAGCGCCTGGTTGCCCAGGATACGCAGCACCACTGCGGCCACTGCAGGGGTCTCTAGCCTCTCTAGATCCTTGATCGGTATCCGAGTCCCCTTGACTTGGAGACCCGGTCGACAATGTCGCTCCACAAACTCCATGATATGCCGCCCTCGCGGTAATACTAGCTGCGTGTTTCCCACCATCCCAAGTGGCAGGAGACCTGTCAGGAAAAACACATCCTGGACTGTCAGTTCGATCCTATGCCCCTGCACTACAAAGACCTCATGATCTGGATCCCAATAACTGATAATCCGGGCCAACTAGGGCTCTCTAGCTCTCATCAAAGGGTTCTCCAAAAACTTTAGAACCCCAAACCTGGCCAACACACGACAGACACCCTGATCTGCCTGAATCTCTGCCCGTAATGTACCCAGGTCTCTCTCTCTCTAGTTAACCCGTATATCTGCCATACCTGCACAAAAACATCATATTTTTCAGCATATAGATAGGGAATACCATAACCAAAAACAAAAAACCAACTCTCAGCCATAAAACAACACCAACGAGTCGCCCTTGTTTAGAGCATCCAAGTTGAGTCATCATCGCAGCACCATCGAGTCGCAGCACCATCGAGTCACCCTTGTTTAGAGCATCCAAGTTGAGTCATCATCGCATTCATGGAGTCTATCCTGAGTCCCTCTTTACCCCGCTATAGCCCTACATCCTTCATTTCTTGGTCTCTCTCTTGTGTCGCACATTATGACCTTCAGCCCCACTGCCCCCTATCTGTTATGATATTGTGTCAGTCGCTGCCATGTCATTCATGCCCTTTATCCTCTAACAAGGGAAGTCGTCCATTCGCTACTCAGTCCTTTCCATTTCACTATCGTCATTAGTGTCAGTCTGTCCGTCGCTCTACTATTTTCTCTCGTGCCTTAGTTGAGGATCTCTCATTGCCTCACTTATGGTGGACCTCCTTCTGTCGACATCAGCTCATTCATTCAAGCAGCGGGGTCTAGAGGGCGGTGTACCTTGGTTCCAGCTTCCACTCTTGCTCGGTGCCTCGGATCAGGAAAAGGGATCTCTCATTTCCCTTTGACTTGATTATTTCTCCAGATCCTTTCAGCATGACCGAGATCCGTATACTTGATGGTTCAGTGATACATCAGCAGCTCTTGATGATTCCCGGGTGTGTGTGAGATGTCTCAACCCTTATGAGGGGGTGGCCCTACAGGTAGCCCCTCACATGCCCAGATGACCTCCTCCTTGCAGCCTTCGATGCAGATCCAGATATTTGATGATGTTGGCCTTCGCCACTTGCAACGCCTCTTTGATTTGCATGTATCAGTCAGATTTTGTGAGCCCTTCCCCATTTACAGGGGGAATTTGGGTTGTATTTGTATCTCATGTACTCAGATATTATTGTATCAGTCCTGGCTGTTATCCCAGGCACAGCATGTATGTGGGATTCCTCATTGTATTTTTATCTAGCTCATGATTATGCCGGCTGTACTTTATGGTTCGGTCCCTTGTTTATTGGACACACTATTCTTTTGTACTTTGTCTCGGCGGGCATAGGTATGCCTCCCCCGCCGCCTTCAGCACAGGTACCCTCTCATAAAAAGAGACTTGTTGCACCTGCGAGTCTCGTCTCCTCAGGGTCTAGTTCTTCAGCACACTATCTACCTTGCATTTCTCTCTCTGACTTCCCTTTTGTTGTCTAGTGATTGAGTTATTACAACGTACTTCGGTCATACGATTTGCTCCTGACACTCGCACGCTGGGGGGCAATCTGTTACACCATTTTTTGGTCATCTAACCTATTATCATTAGATGGACCCAAGTACACCATGTAAGACCAATTTTACCTAAGTAAAATTGCCTTCACTATGTTAAATAACTTAATAAACCACATTTATTAGGTTGTTTATGGTCTAAACAGGAAACCCCAAAAGGAAATATTAAACAAACCTATATTCGTTTGATTTTCCTCATGGAATAATTAATTAAACCATAATTTAATTATTATTCCCAGTCATGTTTAACCCAAAAACAAAGAAATTAATTAGATAAACCTTTATTTATCTTATTATTTTCTAGGAATAATTATTTAAATCTTATTTAGATAATATTCCTTGTTAAATGTGACCAAATCACCCACAAATAATTAAATAAATCATTATTTATTTGATTATCTTCTAACCGCTTCCTTAAAAAGATAAATAAATCATTTATTTATTTATTTTTGATAAATCAAGGGATTTGACCCAAGTCAAATACCTTTTCCCTCCAACAAATATAATAAAATATTCCATAAAAAGTGGATCTAGATCTGGTTAACCCATGCACCAAGATCTAGAATGACCCAATATTTTGTTATAAATAGGAGGGTTTTTCCTAGCATTCTTCACCTTTTTTTGCCTATTAGATCACTCTGGATCTATACACTTGGTCACATTTTTCCATCATTTTCTATGTGAGCTCCCATTGAGCTCTTTTCTTTGCATTGGGTTTTCTGCACCAACAAGAGAGAGAAATCTTCAATTTGAAGTGCTGAGGACTTCCAAGAACCCATCCCACTGAGGAGAATTGGATACGCCTTCTTGTTTTCCTCCCATGTGCCCTATTAATACAAAAATTCTTTTAAAAATCATTCTTGTATTGTCTATTGCTATATGGAGCAAACCCTTGTTTTTACTGCTTAATGTCTTTCCATGCATAGATCCGGTTCTTGTAGCTCTTTTCTTGTTCAACTAACCACAGATTTGAAGATATTGGCAGCCACTTTTGTTGTTAGGGCTATTAGTTATGCATAGCTAAAGTGGTACTTTTTCGTACACTTCGACAAAGGATTCATACTAACACTAGTCTTCCTAGAATTGAGGAGAGACACAATAAAATTTTATTTGTGGAATGGGAACAACAATTGATGAAATCAGAAAGAGCCATATCAAAAGCTAAAATTATGATGAATAATATTACACAACTATTTAATGATAGCTTGTATTCCTCTAATTTAATCTCAGATTGTACTTGAGGAAAATTACCAAAAGTAAAATAAGTTGATTCTAGGTGGAAGGAAGAGATACTCAATAAGAATCAACAGATTAGAAAACTTCAAGGAATTTCATGGGATATTATGTGGACTTATCTAATCAAGCCACACATCCAACAGATGGCCATAAAATTCCTTTCGAATGCTATTCATTGTATCATTCCTGAATTCTCTGATGCTACGCATACTGGGCAGCTACATTCAAGGCTAAGTCATCCAACATAAGTGAAATATATGTTGAACATCTGCCATCTGGGCACATTAAACATATGAGACAATCAATGAATCGGGTTCACTTTAAGATCGCAATTCTATTTCTAAATTTCCGATTAGATAGATTGTAGGAATAGTTTTAGTTATTTTGTTTTATTAAGTATCTATTTAAACCCCTTTCATGCATTTAGAAAGGGGTCCTGAAGTTGTAATATTTTGACTTGGAGATTACATTTTTGTACTCCATTCACTCTTATATTTTTATAAAGGATGACATATGGTGGTTCTATAAAAATTTGACTTTAAGAATTGAATTTCTGTATCTTGGAGTCTGTTTTACATTGAAGTTGCTGGATTTGGATATCGAATTGCATCGAAAATTATCAAGATGGATATGGTATTTCTATCTATTCACTATTAGTTTTCTTATGTTATGAGATATTCTCTTTAAATTTTACTATCATTTATATGTACTTGTTTTTATAATATTTCTTTATACATATCATTTCTGAGTGTGTAAAAATATTTATCTTTTACAGTATATGAAAATGATATATAAAATGATGAATGAAATGTGTTATTATAACTCTGTTTAATTTCTTAGACAGAGTTATCTTTATTTGTTACTGCATATTTCAATTAAACTATAATACATTTTCATGGTTATTGGTTTAGTTGAAACAATTTTAAAATTTGTATTCATATTTGTTACCCGGGTTAGTTTTAGAATGATTTATGAGTTATAGATTAGATTAGATAATTTATTTCAGTCATCTAGTTCCATTTTCCATTCACCTAATCATTCCATTACCAACCCATTTAAGTTACTAGGAAACTGGTCCTATCAATCCAGTCGGAGCCACCACACCAAACAGAAAAGGAGTTGTCCTAAGGTCCCGACTGGGTGGTTATCAACCAATGTTTGAAGCAGTAAATTTTGAGGCTTCAAAATTTTTGGTGCTAGAAGGAAGGCCACAAGCTATGAATGGAAGATAAATCCAAATCCACAGGCCATTCTAAGAGCGACTCACCCTCATCACCTTCAATTTCTTCCACACCTCAAATCACCAGAGAGGAAATTGATAAGAGTATTCAAACACCCACTACCAAAGTCTCAATTCAATCAGATAATCCACCTCCTGAGTCTCCTGAAGTTGAAGCTTTAGTTGATAAACTTCAAGGATTCTCATTATCATTAGAATAATTTGAAATATCTGAAGGTAGTGTTACCTCGCAATTTATTTCTTCTAGACCTCTCACTAGGTCACAGAGTGAAAAACTTGGGATTTCCCCAAAATAATTTCCTTTACCTAGTAGAGTCAAAACAAGAATAAATCCATCAGAAACAGAAAGTGATATTATTTCTTCATCACAGATTTAATAATCTGTTTCCCAAGCTCCAAATCAGAAAAGTGCAGTTGTCTCATCATCATCCTCTGCTCAAACAACATCTGTCCAAACACCAATTGTCTCTTCTAGTACTTCAATTGTTACTACTCATACACCAGTTGTCACTTCTAGTTCTTCGATCATCATCACAACAATGGCATAAAGACCATGGAATAGACCGGGAGCTGTAAATATGGCTGCACCTTTGCATGATTTACCTGATCATCCTGAAAAATGGTTGCCAAAATTTAGTCCAGATATTGGTATACCAGCAGAAGAACACATCAATAACTTTATGCTTGCTATAAATTTGAATGAAGTAGAGCATGAATATGTTGTAGTCAGGTTATTCCCCTATAATTTACAAGGGACAATAGGATCCTGGTACTTTTCCTTACCTTCAGATTCTATTACAACTTGGGATATGTTCGAAGAGAAATTTTTGACCAAATATGGAGACGATAGATAAATAGCTACCCTAATCAATGATATCTCCAATTTAAAGATGAAACCCAAAGAACCCATTAAATATTTTAACTCTCGATTCAATAAACTCTTGAATAAGATCCCTGCAACATCTAAACCTAGTGAGCAGGTTAGAAGTGAATGGTATATTAATGCTTTGTCCTCAAACATAGCAATTTTTGTAGATAGAGCTGCAAAACCTACTTTAGCTGAGAATATGAAAGAAGCTATTTCAATTGAAAAACGAATGATTGCTCTAGATAAGAAAAATGCTATTGAGGAAAGAAAATCAAAGAAAGTCACTTTTAAGGATGATTCAAAGAAAAAGACGCCGAGAGATCCATATGACATGGAAGGCTTACAGAAAGTTCTTAAAACCATGTCTAATGAGATGTTTGAGATTAAAAAGCAAGTATCAAAGACTTCTACAAAGAGACCATTCAGAAATTTCAAGAGAAATCAAGCTGAATCTAAACCTCCCAATTCAATCTCAAATGCAGAATCAGAAGAGGAAGAAGAAGAAGATACTCCTCCAGTATCAGATGAAGAAGATGAAGGAGAATAAATAGCTGAATTACATGGAATGTGGGATTTCATTCTCGTTAATTCAGACAATGAAATAGAACAAGAAGCTGTGCCTCTGAGTACAAGGAGAAAATCTACATCAGAACCGGTTCAACCTGTTCCTAAGAAGAAAACTACAACTCCAAGTACCAAAGACAAAACTTCTGCAAAGAAAACTTCTCCCTTACCCACTCAAAATTAGCCATCACCTTCTAATCCTCCCACATCATCATCTAAGAATATAGTGGTATCAAATCCGATGGATTATAACATTGTTGAGGACATGAAAAAGACTAGAGAGAACATCTCTTTACATGAACTCAGCAAACTTAAACATCAACAAAAGTTGCTATTAAAAGATTTAAATGCTACACCTATTGCTCCTCTACCAAGCGGTGTAGTTGCCAAAGCAGCTAAAGGGACTGGCAAGCCACCAGACAAAGTAGATGCCACAGATACTGTTCTTATTGGAGAAAGATCAAATTCTCAGACACCTCCATTTTTGTTGACTTATGAAATCTACAATAAGAATTTGCATAATTTTTTGATAGATTCAGGAGCATCCTCTAATATAATGCCTACTTTAGTCTGTGTGAAATTGAATATTGAACCACAAAAGTATGCAGTTCACATTGTACAATTGGATCGCTCTAAAGTTCAAGTTGTAGGAGAAATCAATTCAGTTACCATTAGACTAGCTTATGATCCTAGGATTGTCTAAAGAATTGATATTCTAATTTCAAATATTCCTGAATTCTATGGGCTAGTCTTAAGCAGGGACTAGTCTACAAAGCTTAACGGTTATATTGCAACTGATTATTCATATATGTGGCTTCCCTACAAAGGGAAACCAAATCAAATCAAAATCGAACGAGAAAAAAACATGACGCATACTGTGACTAAATTTGAACAACCAAACGAACCTGTAGCTTTCAACAATGATATACTTGGAGGTTATTCTACTGAGTCATTCCTTGGGAATTTTACTGCACCACAATCACCCTTTTCTGTAAATACTTTTGTTTCTCAAATTGAAATTTTTTCGCAATTTGATTCTTCTAGAATTGTTAATATTTCTAATACATTTGTAGATAAACCTGTCGATAAAACTTTATTTTGGTCATTATATTTTGATGGATGAAAATCTAATGATGGAGCAGGAGCAGGATGCATTTTAATAGATCTAGATGGAGAGAAAACCATGCTATCATGTAGATTAGAATTTGAGTGCACTAATAATACTGCAGAATATGAAGCCTTGATTCAAGGGCTTTATAAAGCCATAGGGCTAAATGTAAAATACTTGAAATTATATGGAGATTCCAAAATTATCATAAGACAAGTAAGGAATACCATCCATTGTCTTTCAGGACATCTCAAACATTATCAACCCTAGTGCAAGACCTTACCACTCAATTTCTAGCATTTAATATCTATTCTCTTCCTAGAAATCAAAACACATCATCTGACTTGTTAGCTAATGTTGCATCCAAACTCCTCCCTACTGAAGAATGTAGTCCTGGTAGATTTTTAGTAGAATTGATTTTTCACCCATCTATTTTAGATAATATCACAAAATGGAGAGTATTCTACCATGATCAAGATATTTTGAATTTCTTGAGTTCAGAGAAATCCTATGATGAACAAATTATTGATTAAGACAATCATGATCTTCAAATTACTTCAAGAAGTAATGAAAATCCTATTCCTAAATCTATTGTTAAACTTGAGGATTTGTATGATATTAAAGACAGATTCAAGAAAGTTACTAATGATAAACTTCAAAGTTCAACTTTGAAGTTTGAATTAGTGAATCTTGGCTCTGATTCTAAACCTTAGAATGTTAATCTAGGACTCAATTTAACTCCAGAGGAAAGAGCTGCTTTCATCAAACTTCTGAGTAAGTATAAAAATGTCTTTACTTGGAATTATGAGGACTTAAAGACTTATGATACTTCTATGATTCAACACACAATTCCAATGCTATCTAATGTTAAGCCTGTTCAATAGAAGTTAAGAAAGATTCATCCAAATCTTGAAGATCAAATCAAAACAGAACTCAACAAACTTTTGAAAGCCAAAATCATTTTTCCTGTAAGGCATTCTAATTGGGTTTCCAACATGGTACCTGTCAGGCAGAAAAATGGTGATATTAGAATCTGTATTGATTCAAGAAATTTAAAAAAGGCATGCCAAAAGGACAATTTCCCATTGCCAACCATGGAGAAAATACTCCAAAAGGTAGCTGGTTCTAAACTCATGTCCTTCCTTGATCGATTTTCAGGCTATAATCAAATTTTAGTACATCCAAATGATAGGTTGAAAACCACTTTCAGAACTAAATGGGGAACCTATGCTTATCAGAAAATGCCTTTTGGTTTAATAAATGCAGGAGCTTCTTTCCAAAGAGCCATGGAAATAGAATTTAAGGGTCTGATTAATAGATCAGTTGTTATTTATCTTGATGACATAACAATATATTCAAAGAAGAGATCCAATCATTTACATGATATGAAAAAAATATTTGAAAGATGTAGAAGGTTTGGTATTTCCTTAAACCCAAAGAAATCCTTCTTTGCTCTCGATGAAGGAAAACTCTTAGGGTTTTTTGTGTCAAAATATTGTATATATATCGATCCTAACAGAGTTAAAGAAATTTCTGATATTTCTCTACCTCATAACAAAAAGTCCATGCAATCATTTTTAGGGTAGATTAATTTTGTAAAAAGATTCATTCCTGATTTTTCTCAAATTGTTTTACCTATGGATAATATGATTAAGAAAAATTCAGCATTCAAATGGGGGTATAAAGAGAAAGAAGCCTTTGATGCAATCAAACAGGCAATCATTAATGCGCCTTCATTGAATACTCCTGATTTTTCTAAAGATTTTATTCTGTATACTTTGGCAATTGAAACATCCTATGCTATTGTTTTAACACAGCTCAATGATCAGCAAATAGAAGCACCAATTTCTTTCTTCTGCTTGAATCTGCAAGGGGCTAAGCTGAATTATTCCGATGTAGAAAAACAAGCCTTTGCTGTGTTTAAGTTAATCAAACATTTTAGACTTTTTCTCTTAAAAACACATACAAAAATTATTGTCCCATTCTCTGCAGTGAGACAATTATTAATTCAAAGGAAGTAGGAGAAAAAAGGGCTAACTGGGTAACAGCTTTGCAAGAATATGATATTGATATTAAACCAACCAAGATTATTAGAGGTCAAGGTTTTTGTAGATTATTAGTAGGAGCTCATAACATTCCAGAAAATCAAGATCCAAAAAATGTTGTTCAAGTAAGTCAGATATGTTAGTGTCAGTCTTTGTAGCCTTCCTCTAGTGATCAAACATGCTCTTACAAGGTGATTTTAAGGTGTTAAGGTCAAATTTTGTCATTTCAGTGAGTCTTCAAGTAAAATTTGGTCACTAGGTATTAGGTCTAGGGTTTGCTTTTAGTCTTGTCAAAGTTGTTCAAATGTCGGTCCACGTCACCATTCAGCTGAGTGTACCATCATTCAGAGGGTTTTCTTCATCATTTCAAGTTCAAAAGGGTCATTTTACACCTTGTTCATGCTTCAATTGTGCCTAGGTAAGGTTTATTTCCCTCTCCTAGGGTTTTGAAGGTAATTTCTCTTGGATGGTCAAATCATCAGCAAAACTTGTATCCTAATGTTTATACACATTTCCTTATCCCTAATGTACCTTATTAAACACTTCCCATCATTGAGATCCCCCAAATTCATCATTTTTGCACAAACCCTAGTTTCTCGCTACAACCTGGCAATTTTCTAGGTTAGGCCTGTGTTTTGCCCTTTTGGACCCCTTCCCCTCACTCAATCTCTAAAATTACACTTTCCCCTACTTCCTAACATCCCTCCCTACTTCCCAAAATTTTCTCAAGAATTTAGAAGCCCCTTATCCCCTTCATTTCGCTTCATTTCGACAAATCCCTTGTTCCACACATCGGGATAGGTTTCACTCCAATGATGTTTCTGAGCAATAAAATATGAATTTTGGAAAAATGAGAGAGGTTTTTGTCCAAAATATGCCAAGGAAGACAGGTGTCATGGTTTTAGAGAAATGTCAAAAATACAGTTGCCTCAAGAGAATTGATGCACCTCTGAAGTGACCTTGGGAAAATCAGGATTTCGCCTAGCTTGGTTGGCAAAATGACTTGTGTGATAAGTAAAATGATAAATAGACACAAATATATTTCCAATGAGATATCATGAGCTCAATTTTGAGTTTAGGAAGGCCTTCAAAAGTTGACTGCAACAGCACTCTGCCTTGAGGTAGCCTCATTTTTCACATTTTGACCAGTATTGGGAGATTTGATTTTTGATAGGTCAAATGAACTCAAAATTGAACAATTATAGTTGGGTTGGAACATAGACTCAATACGTTTTCCAATGAGCTATCCCGCGCCCACTTTGGACATTGGGAAGGCCTCCAAAAGCCTCCTGCAAAAGGGCGCTACGCATTGGGTTTGTGGCGCGACGCATAGAGCTGCAAGCCCAATTTCATCATAAAATTCTCCAAATTTTCCAAATGTGCTCAAATATGTGGTGTGCAAGTAAGTTAATGGTTTTTTTCATTTCAAGGGAAGATTTTTTCACATAATTTATGGTGGTTTAGTGTGCGAAAGCTCATCATTCAGTCAAAAGCACAAAGGAGACAAAACAGAGTTTAGAGTGAAATTTCAAGTTTTACAAACATTACAAAGTGGGTTTTCAAAAGAAAAAATTGAAACCTTTGGCATAAAATATATTTTCATTGTTCAAAGTTTCATTTGCATGCCGAAGACAACAATGAGCCAAAAGAAGAGGTGTGAGGAGTGAAGGAAGAAGCCTGGAGGTAAAATTGGGCAAAGTTGGGTGTGCGACGCATTGGGCAGCCAACGCAACACACTGGGCAAGCGTGACGCATTGGGCCCACCGCCACAGTGTAAAAATTACACTGGCGCGACGCATCAGAGGGGCACGGTGCACTGAGTTGACTGCGCGGCGCATTGGGCTGAAACATCAAAATTTTGCCATTCTTCTCCAAACATCAAATTTGCTCGGTTTCTCCATGCTCAAGAAATTCAAAGCCACTCCTCTATTGCCATGAACATGTATTTGGTGTTTTTTTTGAGGATTTGAGTACGAAAAACCAAACCCTAGTATCTTTTTTGAGAATTTCCTCCATTAGGGTTTTGAAATTATTTTTCTTCCAAATACTCCATTCTCCACCTTGTTTCTTCCCTTAATCAATATTTATTTTCTCACAATAGCCTATTTCCCTATTCCATATCCCTAGTTACTCATTCCTACCCATTTCCATTACCTCCCCATCCCAATTGTGAAATTTCTCCAAAGTTAAGTGGCTATCCCTTGTCCCTAAAATTTATCAAATCACAAGTTCTTAAAAGGCAAATTCGACTTGACAAAGGTTCATTGTTTTTTCTGCACTATTCCTCATATTCCCTCCCATGTGACACATATTTGGTGATCCAATAAAAAACACCAAATTCTCATACAATACAACACAGACCTTGCAAATTCTCATGGAGACGGATACTTCTTATGACCAAGACAGTGATTCCACCACTGAACTGCATGCACCAAGAAGGCATTAGAGCGTCGGTAAAGGCAATGATAGACTCCAAATTTTGGTCGAAGCTTCTTTGGCCTAGCATAGTGCATAATGGAGAAAATTCAGTCCAAATTTAAAGAAATTTGAGAAACATTTTGTCAATTTTGAATTTTTGGGCCTAAACACAAATTTTCCTACCCGACGCGTAGCGCCACTTGGCACGCGCTTATAATTGGAAGCTCTTCTAGAGGAAAAATTTTCATTTCTAGATTTTTCATCAAAATTTATGCATGCCTATGGATTACCTAAGTATTTCATCAAGTTCTAAGTTCTGGGTTGCCTAAAGGGTCAAAAACACCTCAAAAATGGCCTTTCTGCCACTTTTTGGACACACAGGAAGCAGTGTTGGGAGATTTAATTTTTGGAGGGGAAAATGGAAACCAAATTCATAAATTCGACTTGGGTTGGAAAGTAGACAATCATATCTTTCCAAAGAGCTATCCTTCACTCCATTTGGACTTCGTGAAGGCCCAAAAACTCAGCCTAAAAGTTGTGCTATGCATAGAGATTTCAGGCGCAACGCATTGGGAAATTTGGCCTATTTTTCACTCAACAGCTTAGTTTTTCGCCTAGTTTTGGCCAATTTGACTTTTTCATGTAAATATTGATGTAACTTGATGTAATTTCATTACTATGATGTAATTTTGGCACATTTTTACTCATCCAAGTAGATTCATTCACCAAAAAGTGAAATGTAAGTGAATGAATCAGTTTCCTATCATATAGAGGCAAGTTGTTTCATTGCCTATTTTCCAGTTCTTAGTTTAGATATGGTTGAAATAGCTCCTAGAATGGTGAGATATACCCCTAGAGGCATGGGAATGATTTAGGCTTATCTATATATTGTATTTTCTCAGTCATTTTCAGGGGTTGGACACTTGGGATTGCTTGGCACTTCATTATACATTTCATCTCTGCAATTTTGGCAAAGGAATAGACCAGGGTTTGCAGCACTCTTTGGGATCCATGTGGCTCTATGTTTTGATGGTGTTTTTATCCATGTGATTTTAAGTTCACTGATGTTTATGTGTATCATTTCCCTTCTCCTTTCCTCTTAAATTAAACAAATGAGTGATAAAGGTGGAATTCATTAGATTGCTTTGCTCTGCCTTTAGTTTTTTTTAATTTTCCATGTTTTCATCTATTTGAAGAGGACCTAGCCTAAAATTAGCCTTTATTTAAAGTCATCTCAAGCCCCTTTGATTATTTTTGCTGAGATTGACCTGGAGAGAGCCCTCTCCTAATCTGGTAGGGCTAGCTACCAGACTGAGCAATGTTTGATGTTACCCTGAACTCTGCCTTTTTTTAGCCTAAGGTAGATTTAGGCGATAACAAGATAAGTGTTACAAATTCTAAATCTCAGTATGCTGATCTAATATTTTACTTGAAAAATGGGTATGACCCTTCTAATCTCAGATATAAGAATAAACGTGCTTTAATATTGAAGGCTACTAAATATGAAATCATTGATGATGTGCTATTTAGAAAAAATTATGATTCAATCCTATTAAGATGTCTTGAAAATATTGAAGAAAAAAAGGTATTGCGGGAACTACATCATGGACTAGCAGGCAGTCATTTTGGAGATGATACCACAGCTCACAAAATCATCCATGATGGATATGATTGACCTACCCTTTTCAAAGATACACATGATTATGTGAGGAAGTGAAAAATTTGTCAAACTGCTAGTGGAAGACAAATGAAGCCATCTTTTCCTTTACAACCAGTAAAAATTGAGCAACCATTTGAGCAATGAGGGCTTGATATCATTGGTGAGATAGTACCTCATTCTTCCAAATAACACAAATACATCCTCACAACAACAGATTATTTCACAAAGTGGGTAGAAGCAATCCCTCTAAAGGTAGCAAATTCTGATGCAATTATTGATTTCATCGATTAGTTCATCATTACCAGGTTTGGAGTACCTAATGCTCTTGTCTTCAACAATGCATATTATTTTTTTGGAAATAGTATAATGGAATTTGCAATCAAAAGAGGTTTTAAATTGAAATATTTAGCAAATTTTTATCCACAAGGTAATGGTTTAGCTGAATCCACTAACAAAAATCTCATCAAAATCATTAAAATGACCATTGATCAAAATCAAAAGAATTGGCACAAGTCTTTAATCTTTGCATTATGGGCTGATCGTATTACTCTCAAAGCTTCAATAGGAGCTTCACCTTTCAATTTATTTTATGGAAAAAAAGCTGTGATACCATCAAATCTAGCTCTCCCATCATTAGCTCTAGTGAAATTTATTGAAGAAAATCCTTCTTCATCCATTCAGTTGAGATTTGATCAAATCCTTAAATTAGAAGAATATAGAGAGAAAGAAAAAATTATTCATGAAAAACATCAATAACTTGTAAAATCTTCTTTTGATTCAAGTTCCACCGGCTCAAAAAATTTGTCAATTGGTGATCTTGTTCTGAAATGGGATAAAGCACATGAAGAAAAAGGTAAGCATACCAAATTTCAGAAAATGTGGCTTGGACCATTTCAGATTGCTGAAAATATAGGCTCATATACATTCATACTCCAAGATTTAACAGGAAAGAGAGAATCTTTTCATACTCCAAGATTTAAATGGGCTTGTCTTAAAGAAATTCTTTTCGTAAGGAGGTAACCCCTTCTTACTTGTACATATTCCTTTCTGAAATTTTTGTTTGTTTTGTAAATAAAGGTTGTTAATAGTCTCTAAATAAATTTTTACTATTAGAAAATGTCTTAGGAAGAATGTTATAAATATTTATTTTGTGTAAATAATAATTTTTAGGGAAATGATTACAATTTTGGATAGTTTAAAATAAAATGTTAAACTTTGAAAATTTGTTCAAAACATTTGCATGATCTTTTGAAACTTTGAGGAAAATGTAAATCATTATAATTTTATTAAGCAGAGAAAGGTTATCTTTAAAAAGTAAAGACTTTTTCAAGCTTTGGCACCCAAAAAACTCTAAAAAATTGTCATCCATTGATTCTTAAGGATAAAACTATTTCACCCCATCCATTTAGGTTGTGATTTTTTAGAATTTAATTCTAAGAAATTATATGGAAAAATTTAAGAGATAAGGGGTCTCATCACGAGCCTACTTACTATGATCATAAGAAGCAATAAAAATGACATTACCAACAATGCATACCAAAACAGGGTAATGGCTTATAAAAGTAAGACAAGGGGTCTCATCATGAGCCAGCTTGTTCAGTTTGATTACAAATAGTGAATGACATTGTTACTAACTGGCTACCAAACCAGAACAATGGCTCTTAAACTAAAAAAAAATAAAAGACAAAAAACATGAGATAATACGTCTTATGAATTTATTTTTAAAGAGTGATAATCTTAGTTGGATGGGATAATGAATGGTTGATGGTTAAAAGGTAACCCTGTCGAGACTATGAACATTTGCTGGCAGCAGAGGCAATGCCTATGAAAATAGAGTATATCAAAAAAGCTAAACTTGGAAAGGTCCACTTACTTCATTATTATAAACCAATCAAAGCTTAAGATAACCCAAAAATGTTTTTATTCTTAAAGAATTAGAAAGAAATTTTAAGTGATTTTTATTTTTATAGTGTTCATTTTACTAGAAATATAGTGTTCATTTTATTTTTTCTTACTAGAAATATAGTGTTCATTTTATTTTTTCAGAGATAAATGTTTCTTCCAGTGAATCGACAATTATTATACTGTACAACAACCCTCCCCATTTCTAATTTTTGTTAGAATAAATTTCATTTAGGAATGGGTCCCCCTTTTATCTTTCTTTTTTGAATTAGAAATAAGGGTTCATTGTTTGAAAGACATATTGCATATATTTATTTACAAGTGTGTATAAACAAATGCAACATTGAAAGAATTTCCGATTCAATAAAATATAAAGACTTTATCACATAAAAGTATTTAAATGAAAAATTCTGATGAACAGTAATCACAATCGCAAATCGGAAATATCGTAAGTTGTATATTTATTTTTCAAAAATTTCGATGTGATTGAACCAATCTCAATAAAAAATCGCAAAGGTCTTAAAACTTTCATATATTTTTCGATGCGATGCGATTGATCACAATCGCATTTCGGAAGAGAAGTATAGAATGCACTTGTTTTATAAATTTCCAATGTGATGGGCCCCACCGCCATCACAAATAGCAAATCACAAATCTCAAATGAAATCTCTTTATTTGATCAATGGCACAACTCTGATGCGATGCGATCAATCTCAATCGCATTTCGGAGAAACAAGCGATATTCGCTCATGATATTATAATCTCCGATGTGATGGGTGCCATTGTAATCACAATTACAAATCGACTAACATCGTTTGTAACTCATTTATTCTCATTTCAAAAAACTCTGATCTCTGATTGTACATCTGTTATTAAATAGAAAATCAAAATGAATAATGACGATTTATTCTATTTTGAATACGTGAGTGTGACTCTTTATAGGGCCTTTAAGTTTAATACGAAGATTAATAAATAGAAATCAATGACTAGATCTTTCATATAGTTGTCTTCATTATTCTCTTTCCGTCACTTATGAAAGATTTTCCTCCATTGTAGAACCAAAGAACACCCAACCCTTTCATTCACAGAGTGAGGGAAACATTACTAGATATCGAAATGTCGAAGAGATCCAAGAAAGCAAAAGTTGTTGTCACTATAAAAGCCCCTATTTTCACCATGGTACCTAAAGAGAAACCAGCTAAGATTAAGTAGGTCACAGATACGTCATGCTAAGGTCTTGGTAAATTATCCTGGGAAGAGGTATATAACCTCATTGAAAGGGAAAAGCCTAAGGTCACTATGGCAAAGGCAATAGTGCCTGACGAGGATGATTCAGATTCTGATTCAGAAACTTCTCTTCAAGCACTCGCGCATTCATTCCTGCACTGAATTGCAGCTCGAGCAAACATTTTCCCATATTATGATGTGATTTGGTGGGTGATTGACAATGTGGCCATCCAGAACAGGATGTTTGTTTCAGCGTCTAGAGCAACATTCAGGTCATTTAAAGCAGAAGACATTAAAGCAATGTTCCACCTTTCGAACCCGCAGAAAATCTACAACAAATCCTTTATCAAAGAATTTGCTGCAAACAATAAAAATCAAACAGAGCTGATTAGAGAATGGATAAGGGCTCCTGAAAAGCACAAAAATGAGGCATCAGGTATGTACTCAGTGGAATCCCTTTCGCCTCCATACTGTTACGCTGCAGCAATGATGTGCAGATTATTCGAAAATAATAATTCATCTAGGTTCTCTATACAAATGGTGCCTTTAATACACTATGCTGTAAATTCTTAAATAATGGACTGGGCTGTCATTCTTTATGATAATATAGCCAATAGGATTCTTGAGTATAGGAAAGACAAAAACATAGGAAATACTACTCCTTTTTACTTTTGCGCTTATATTCTAGATGCCCTTTGCTTCAATTCTGAATTTCCCATGTTAGGATGGAAGTGGACACCTAAAGATCCTACTCCTATTCATATATATCACAAGTTCTTGTGGAAGGAGCATTTTAAAATTCATGTTTACAGGGTTTGTCACGGTTTCCTCATGTCGATTTATCAAACTAGTTTTGGTCGATTCCCTCCTAGACTTTTTGAGAAGGCTAAAGTTGATTTATCCTCGATTGGCAATTGGTTCGAAGAAGAAAGATTCATGTATATAAGATTTTTAGGGAGTATTGTAGAACCACACATTCTTCCTTTGTATGTTCCAGATAAACTGTTAGCACAAGAAATTTCATATCAGCTAACAGTAGAAGGCATGTCCAGGACTTTGAAGAATAGCAAGAAGCTAACGTGGCCTACTTTTCCTTTTAAATGTGGAGATTACACTCTCAATAATTTTTTTCATGCTGAGAAATAAGTTGGCAAGATAACCAATATCAAGCTTTCAACGGTCTAAGGTAGGCAATATGACCCAAGGAAGGTGGACTTTGATTTTACCACTTTATTTTCAATTGCTCGATTTGAACACGAACTAGATGAGTTTGATGATTTATTTGTTTCTGTAGATAATTTGTCCCAAGTTTATGATTTGGCCAAGTCCAAATTCCAGACTAAAGAGATGAATAAGTTTATGTTATTTATAAGCCAGAGATTACTCAAAGCTCCTCTACATCAATTAAGAGTTCCTATGCAGGAGGATGAGTCACAACAAAAGGAAAAAGAGGATACATCTGGAAAAGCAGTAACAAAAAAATCTGTCAGCAAGGTCATTATAGAGACATAGAGAGAAGTAACAAGAACTAATATTCTTATTCATAAAGAAGACACTAGCAACAAAGTTGATACTGAGAAGAAAGAAACAGCTGCTAAAATTGATGTACATACTGATCAGCAGTCTTCAGCCTAGAAATGAAAGGAAAGCACATGTACTGATACCAATGTGCATACTGAGAAAGAAGGCACAAACAGTAAGGCTACTAAACATGGACCAAAAGGAGATATAAGCAATAATCTAGATTCTCAACTTGGAAGAGAGGAAGTTGCTGAAAAAGTAGTGGAATCTGTTGAACTTATAATTTCTCCCCATTTTCTTAGCCAATATGAGAAATTTGCCCAACAAATAAGACAACAGAATAATCCCCAAGATAATTTTCTGGAAGACCAAGATATGGAAGTTATTCCTTAACATCCCACAGGTGAAATTATGTTGAAAATAGAAGAAATCCCTCCTCTAGAATTATTTTACAGTCCCAAGCATAGGGTTTTTGTGAGAAAGCAGAGGAAAAGGAGGAGAACTGATCAGGATGCACTTTCAACATCACAGGTAGAGTTTATGAATATTTTTTATAAAAATGTTGAGGAGAATCCGTCTGAGGATCTCACTAAATTGTCTCAATACATAGGTGCCTATAGTGTTGTAACTATAGACAAAGCTTCTGAAGTCTCTCAGTTGATGAAAAAAAAAAGACTTATAGAGATATCTATGCTGGAAGAACAGGCCACAGAGAACCAACAAAATATTGTTCAGCTGGAAAAACAATTGCAAGATTAAGAACTCAGGTCTAAATAGCTAGAAGAGAAACTTAGCATTGAAAAGAAGAATATTGATGAAAAAGCCTTGGATAAACAGCAACAGTTGAATCAAGAGGTAGAAAAGCTACAAAATCTTCTACAAAGTGAGAAAAATTCAAATATTGAGCAAGAAAAAATATTCCGATCATCATTAGACAAGTTCAAGGATTATCCTAAATTAGAGCAATTCAAAAATGAAGCCCTTGAAATAAACTAACTGCTATCTCAGCAGTTGAATGAGTTTTGTCTGAAATTAACACAAGCTGAGCCTTTGTGCGAAATAACATCATCTTTGATAGATGAAAAGTCACTCTCAGGCAAGAAATTGATGATGCTGATGATAAAATTTCTGAGTTCCTTTCATGGCAAGATACAGAGCAGGGAAGAAAAGATAGTCTTCCCAGAATTGAGGAGAGACACAAGGAAATTTTATTTGTGGAATGGGAACAACAGTTGATGAAATCAGAAAGAGCCATATCAAGAGATAAAATTATGATGAATAATATTACACAATTGGTTAATGATAGTTTTTATGCCTCTAATTTAATCTCAGATTGTACTCCAAGAAAATTACCATAAGTAAAAGAAGATGATTCTAGGTGGAAGGAAGAGATACTCAATAAGAATCAACAGATTAAAAAACTTCAAGGAATTTCATGGGATATTATGTGGACTTATCTCATCAAGCCACATAGACAACAAATGGCCATGAAATTCCTTTCGAATGCTATTCATTGTATCATTCCTGAATTCTCTAATGCTACGTATACTGGGTAGCTACATTCAAGGCTAAGTCATCCAACAGAAGTGAAAGATATGCTGAACAGATGCCATCTGGGCACATTAAACACATGAGACAATCAATGAATCGGGTTCACTTTAAGATCGCAATTCTATTTCTAAATTTCTGATTAGATAGATTGTAGGAATAGTTTTAGTTATTTTGTTTTATTAAGTATCTATTTAAACCCCTTTCATGCATTTAGAAAGGGGTCCTGAATTTGTAATATTTTGACTTGGAGTTTACATTTCTGTACTCCATTGACTCTTATATTTTTATAAAGGATCACATCTGGTGGCTCTATGCAAAATTTCCTTTAAGAATTGCATTTATGTATCTTGGAGTCTATTTTACATTGAAGTTGCTGGATTTGGATATCTAATTGCATAAAAAATTATCAATACGGATATGGTATTTCTATCTATTCACTGTTAGTTTTCTTATGTTATGAGATATTCTCTTTAAAATTTTCTATCATTTATATGTACTTGTTTTTATAATATTTCTTTATACATATCATTTCTGAGTGTGTAGAAATATTTATCTTTTACAGTATATGCAAATGATATATAAAATGATGAATGCAATGTGCTATTATAACTCTGTTTAATTTCTTAAACAGAGTTATCTTTATTTGTTACTGCATATTTCAATTAAACTATAATACATTTTCATGGTTATTGGTTTAGTTGAAACAATTTTAAAATTTGTATTCATATTTGTTACCCGGGTTAGTTTTAGAATGATTTACCAGCTATAGATTAGATTAGATAATTTATTTCAATCATTTAATTCCATTTTCCATTCACCTAATCATTCCATTACCAACCCATTTAAGTTACTAGGAAACTGGTACTATCAATCCAGTCGGAGCCACCACACCAAACGGAAAAGGAGTTTTCCTAAGGCCCTAACCGGGTGTTTATCTCCCAATGTTTGAAGCAACGATTTTCGAGGCTTCAATAGCTTCCCATACCCTTAAACTTAACCTTAACTATAACCTAACCTTAACCTTAACCTTAACTATATCCTAACCCTCACCATGACCAAACCCTTAACATTTACCTTCACCTTAACCTTAACCTTAACCTTACCCTTATCCTTAAACTTAACCTTGACCTTAACTATAACCTAACCCTAACCTTAAGCTAACCTTAACCTTGACCAAACCCTTAATGTAACCTTAACATTGACTTTAACCTTAACGTAACCTTAACCTTGACCTTGAACTTAACCTTAACCTTAACCATAACCTTACTCTTAACCTTAAACATAACCTTAAACTTAACTATAACCTAACTCTAACCTTAACCTTACCCTTAATGTAAACTTAACCTTAAATTTACCCTTAAGCTTAACCTTACCCTTAGCCTAATATTAACCTCACCCTAACCTTAACCCTAACCTTACCCTTACCCTTAACCTTAACCCTAACCTTAAGGTTAAAGTTATGGGTAAGGTTAGGTTAAGGTTATGGTTAGGCTATAGTTAAGGTCAAGGTTAAGGTTAGGTTAAGGTTAAGTTAAGGTTAATGTTAAGGGTTTGGTTAAGGTTAAGGTTAAGGTTTGGGTTAAAGTTAAGGTTAAGATTAGGCTAGCTTAAGGTTAAGATAAGGGTAAGGGTAAGGCTAAGCTTAAGGTTAAGGTTACATTAAGGGTAAAGTCAAGGTTAAGGTTAGGTTAAGGTTAAGGTTAAGGTTAAGGTTAAGTTAAGGTTAGTTTAGGGTTAAGGTTAACCTTAACATTAACCTTAACCTAAGCCTAATAGTAACTTTACCCTTAACCTAACGTTAACCATAACCTTAACCTTAACTTAACTATAACCTTAACCTTCACCTTAACCGTAACCCTAACCTTAACTTTACCCTTAAATTAACCTTAACTTAAACTTGACCTTAACCTTACCCCCTTAACCATAACTATAACCTAATTTTAGGTTAAGGCCAAGGTTAATGTTAAGGGTAGGGTAGGTCTAGGTTATAGTTAAGGTGAAGGTTAAGGTTAAGGGTAGGGTAAGGTTAGGGTAAGGTTAACGTTAAGGTTAGGTTAAGATTAGGTTAAGGGTAAAGTTAAGGTTATGGTTAGGGTAAAGTTAGAGTTAGGTTATAGTTACGGTCAAGGTTAACGTTAGATTATGGTTAAAGTTAAGGTTAAGGTTATGGGAAGGTCAAGGTTAAGGTTAAGGTTAATGTTAAGGGTTTGGTCAAGGTTAGTGTTAGGTTATAGTTAAGGTCAAGGTTAAGGTTAAGAGTAAGGTTATAGTTAGGTTAAGGTTAAGGTTAAGGTTACATTAAGGTTAAGATAATTTTAAGGTTAATGGTTTGGTCAAGGTTAGGGTTAGGTTATAGTTAAGGTTAAGGTTAAGGTTAGGTTAAGTTAAGGTTATGGTAAAGTCAAGGTTAAGGTTAACGTTAAGGGTAAAGTTAAGGTTAAGGTGAAGGTTAAGGGTAAGGTTAAGGTTAGGGGAAGGTTAGTTTAAGGTTAACCTTGATCTTAACCTTGACCTTGACCTTAACCTTAACCATAACCTTACACTTAACCTTAAACTTAAATATAACCTAAATCTAACCTTAACCAAACCTTAACCTTAACCTTACCCTTAACGTAAACATAACCTTGAATTTACCCTTAACCTTAACCTTACCCTTAGCCTAATCTTAACCTTACCCTAACCTTAACCCTAACCTTACCATTACCCTTAACATTAACCTTAAACCTAACCTTATCCATAACCTTAAGGTTAATGTTATGAGTATGGTTAGGTTAAGGTCAAGGTTAGGTTATAGTTAAGGTTAAGGTTAAGGTTAGGTTAAGGTTAAGGTTAAGGTTAAGGTTAAGGTTAAGTTAAGGGTTTGGTTAAGGTTAAGGTTAAGGTTAGGGTTAGGGTTATGGTTAAGGTTAAGGTTAAGATTAGGTTAGGTTAAGGTTAATATAAGGGTAAGGGTAAGGTTAAGGTTACGTTAAGGGTAAAGTCAAGGTTAAGGTTAGGTTAAGTTTAAGGTTAAGGTTAAGGTTAAGCTGAAGGTTAAGTTAAGGTTATTGCTAGGTTAAGGTTAAGTTAAGGTTAAGGGTTTGGTCAAGGTTAGGGTTAGGTTATAATTAAAGTTATGGGAAGGTTAAGGTTAAGGTTAAGTAAAGTTTAAGGTTAAGGGTTAGGTTAAGGTTACAGTTAAGGGTTTGGTTAATGTTAGGGTTAGGTTAAGGTTAAGTTTAAGGTTAGGTTAAGGCTAAAGTTATGGTTAAGGTTAAGGTTAAGGTTAAGGTCAAGGTTAATATTAAGGGTAAGGTTATAGTTAGGTTAAGGTTAAGGTTAAGGTTAGGTTAAGGTTAAGATAAGGATAAGGTTAAGGTTAAGGTTAAGGTTTATGTTAAGGGTAAAGTCAAGGTTAAGGTAAAGTTAAGGTTATGGTTAAGGTTAAGGTTAAGGTAAGGTTATGGTTAAGGTTAAGGTTAAGGTTAAGGGTTTGGTCAACATTATGGTTAGAGACTTAACCATAAGCTTAACCTTAACCATAACCATAACCTTAACTTTAGCCTAACCTTAACCTTATCTTCACCTTAACTATAACCTAACCCTAAACTTGACCAAACCTTAACATTAACCTTAACTTTACCCATAACCTTAACCCTAACCTTAACTTTAAAGTTACCCTTAACCTTAACCTTAACATAACCTTGACCTTAACCTTGACCTTAACCTTAACGTTAACCTAACCTTAACCTTAACCTTAGCCTTAACCTTATCTTACCCTTGACCTTAACCTTAAACTTCCCACACCCTTAACCTTAACCGTAATCTTAACCTTAACCTTAACTTGACTAAACGCATAACCGTAAACTTAACCTTAACCTAACCTTAACTTTATCTTAACCTTAACCTTAACCTTAACCTTACCCTTACCTTAACCTTAAAGGTAAAGTTAAGGTTAAGGTTAAGGTTTGGGTTTAGTCAGGTTAAGGTTAAGGTTAATGTTAAGGGTTTGGTTAAGGTTAGGGTTAGGGTTAGGTTATAGTTAAGGTTACGGTTAGGTTAAGGGTAAAGTCAAGGTTAAGGTTAAGGTGAAGTTTAAGGGTAAGGTTAAGGTTAGGCTAGGTTAAGGTAAGGTTAAGGTTAAGGTTATGGGAAGCTTAAGGTTAAATTTTGGTTAAGGGTAAGGTTAAGGTTAAGGGTAAAGTCAAGGACCTTAACCTATTCTTAACCTTAACCTAACCTTAACCTTACCCTTAACCTTGACCTCAACCCAACCTTAACCTTAATCGTATCTTAACCTTAACCTAACCTTAACCTTGACCTTAACCTAACCTTAACCTTAGCTATAACCTTAACCTTAAGTATAATCTTAACATTAACCTTAACCATAACCTTAACCTTGACTTTAACCTTAATCTAACCTTAACCTTGACTTTACTCTTAATCTAACCTTAACCTTAGCCTTAACCTTAACCTGACTAAACCTGTAACCTTAACCTTAACCTAACTTTCACCTTGACCTTAACTATAGCCTTACCCATAACTTTAACCTTAAGGATAGGGTTAAGGTTAGGTTTAAGGTTAAGGTTAAGGTTAAGGTTAGGCTATGGTTAAGATAAGTATATGGTTAGGTTAAGGTTAAGGTTACGGGTAAGGGTTTGCTCAAAGTTAATGTTAGGTTATAGTTAAGGTCAAGTTTAAGGTTATGGTAAGGTTAAGGTTAAGTTAAGGTTAAGGCTAAGGTTTGGTCAAGGTTAGGGTTAGGTTATGGGTAAGGTTAAGGTTAGGTTAAGGTTATGATTGGGTTAAGGTTAAGATTAGGTTAAGGTTAAGGTTAATGTTAATGTTAATGTTAAGGGTTTAGTCAAGGTTAGGGTTAGGTTAAGGTTAATTTTAATGGTTTGGTCAAGGCTAGGGTTGGGTTACAGTTAAGGTCAAGTTTAAGGTTAAGGGCAAGGTTATAGTTAGGTTAAGGTTGAGGTTGAGGTTAGGTTAAGGTTAAGATAAGGATAAGGTTAAGGGTTTGGTCAAGGTTAGGGTTAGGTTAAGGTTAAGGTTAGGTTAAGGGTAAAGTTAAGGTTAAGGTTAGGGTTAAGGTTTGGGGAAGGTTAAGGTTAACGTTAAGGTTAAGGTTAAGGGTTTGGTGAAGGTTAGAGATAGGTTATAGTTAAGGGTAAGGTTAAGGTTACAGTTTTAGTCAGGTTAAGGTTAAGGTCAAGATTAAGGTTACGTTAAGGGTAAAGTAAAGGTTAATGTTAAGGTTAAGGTTAAGGTGAAGGGTATAGGTTAAGGTGAAGGGTACAGGTTAAGGTTAAGGTTAAGGTTAATGGTTATGTTAGGGTAAAGTTTAAGGTTAGGGTTAAGGTTAATGTTAAGTTAAGGTTAGGTTAAGGTTAAGGTCAAGATAAGGTTAAGGTCAAGGTTAAGGTTAAGGTTAAGGTTAAGGTCAAGGTCAAGGTCAAGGTCAACCTTAACTTTACCCTTAAACCTACCTTGACCTTGACCTTAACATTAACTTTAACATTACTAAACCTGTACCCTTAACCTTATCTTAAACATAGATTAACCATAACCTTACCTTGACCTTAATTATAACCTAACCCTAACCTTGACCAAACCCTTGACTTTAACCTTAGCCTTCTGAAACCCTTAACCTTAAGCTTAACCTTAACCTTAAACTTAACCTGACCAAATCTTAACCTTAACCTTAACTTTACCCTTAACCTAACCTAAAACTTAACCTTAACCTTAACTATAAAATAACCCTAACCTTAACCTTAACCATAACCTTATCTTTACCCTTAACCTTAACCTTAACCTAACCCTAAACCTTGATCAAACCCTTACCCTTAAACTTAACTTAACCTTAACCTTAACCTTAACCTTAACCTAACTTAACCCTAACCATGAACCAAACCATTAACCTTAACCCTAACCTTACCCCCTTAACATAACCCTAACCTTGACCAAACCCTTAACTTTAACCTTAACCTTAACCTAACCTTGACCTTAACTTTAACTTTACCCTAACCTTAACCTTAACCTTAAACTTAACATTAACTATAACCTAACCTTAACCTTGAACTTAACTATAACCTAACCCTAACCTTACCAAACCCTTAACCTTAACCTTAACCTTACCCCCTTAACCTAACCCTAACCTTCGTTAAACCCTTAACCTTAACCTTAACCTTAACTTTAACTTTAACCTACCCTTAAGTTTAAATTTAACCTTAACCTTAACTATAACCTAACCCTAACCTTGACCAAACCCTTATGTTGGGCCAGAATTGTAATCTATGGATAAACTATGCTTCCCTAGACCGGTATCTAGTCTAGAACAATAGGTGAAAGACTGCACTACCCTTTTTCCTAACTCATAACAGATATATAGAGAGCATTGGATGCTTACTTGTTTTAGTCGCTTCCAAATGGCTCCTTTATGTCGCTTCCACTACAGCCTCAACTTCAAGCGGTTTCAAATAGCTGAATGCTTCCTGCAAGAAAGAGCACTGAAACAACAGAATATACAATAATCTAGATATCTATTCAAGTTAATTAGCCAAATCATTTAAGAATAAACTACATTCATCAACAAAGATTTTGCAACATGGAAAATCAAAGTAAAAAAGGATGCATGTAGGGAAAAAAAAGAAGTATTCTTTATTGATGATAGAAGGAGAGGTTACAACCTAGTGACTGATTCATCATGACCTTCCAACAGAGTTCCTTAGTATCATCATAGCATAAGTATCTCCACCAACACCTCCACAAATCAAACTCTCTATTGAAAATTCTCCATCATTTCTCTACTCAAAATCTTCCTCCTTGAACACTTAGCTTTGTGTTCAATTTATAGATGAATTGTAGGTTGTTTTGCAATAAATTGCATTCAAAAAATAGGCAAGACATGTTTTCTAGTCATGTAGATGTCAATGGACACTTGGATCTGAAGCATGACATATGTGAACCCTTCTAGAAGACACTGTCCAAGTGGAGATTCCAGAACAATGAGGATTTCACACCTAATCTGACCAACACACCTTTGAATGTCGAGAAGTGCTTTGCAGAGCAGCCCATAATGGGGCTACCTACACATGCAACTCACTTAGGCCCTTTAGAGCCTACGTTGGTGAGCTCCCACATGTTTAATAATAAGCTTCAAACCATGGAAAAGCCTTTCTTTGATGAAAATATTGTTTGATTCATGAATGTTTCCTGTCTAAGAGCATATAGCAACTGAGATGATAGGGAATGATAGACCCTTTGATCATCAGTCCTGGAGATGCTGCCCAGTTAACCAGGTCATTGGGAATAGTACCCAAATTGACCTATAACAATTGACCCCTAAAGCATGAGATTGAAATAATAAGAATATTTCATTGAGATGCTTTGCACTGTTATGAGACTCGAAACAAAGCAGAACGGTCACCTACATCAATCTTAAAATACATTATATCATGATAACTCCTCTATTTATCATAATTTCTAAAGGTAGGCATTCCCATATTCAACACATAAAACAATCTAATAACATGTAAATAATTCAGAAAGTCGTCTACATTGGAATGTTGCCCAGATGCAGACATCACCTACCGATATAGGCCCATGCTTGGATGACAATCTGTATGTAAGGTCACCGTACAGAATATGTGTACAACAATCCTAAAATCATAGCCCAGATGGTCGAAACTAGATCCGGGGTCTTCTTATCTCATTCACTCGATCATTCGGGTACAAGTCTAGACATGCGAATATATGATTTGTCACCAAACATGGAAAGACATCATTTGATTACCAGCCAATAATGAAAGTTTTTAACAAACGTGAGAGAACCACCATTAATGAAGATGGCCCTCAAGGTACTGCAGTACATTTCGTAAGGCATGAATAGATGATTTGATGTCGAATGCCAAACAAAATATTTTGGTCAAAAGTCTGGAAGCGAGGATATCTTTTATGCTGTAACAAGCCTCATGGTACTGGAATCTGATGTTTCTAAGTAAACTTCCTAGATATTGATTTTTAGTCGACAGGAAGTCACCTTATTGAAAAAATGGAGTTATGGATTTCAGAGACAAGGGTATGAATTGATATAGCAATTGTCAAGGATGACGGTCATGAAAATGAAGGTTTATGAGTATTGCAGATGGATGAGTTCTAAATCACTAGGTGAATTCTCTTGAACATATCAGTGACACTGTGATGAGTTGGCAGCATTGACCCAAAACTGAAGTGAAATTATGATGAACCACAGGTGTGAATGAACCATTAATATGACTACCCAACCCAAATAGTCACGGACATGAAGTGAGAGAAGTTTCATGTTCAAGAGCGACTTGCTACCAAAAAGAAACTTTGCTTGCTTTTCCCAAATTTTCCCTAGTCATTTGTTGACCAGTACCTCTTTATTTTTTAACAAGCTTGAGGAGGATAAAATTTTCTTGATCTATAATTCAACCCTTTGGGCGAATAAATAATGAAGTATCACTATTTAATAATTTAATGAGTCTAGAAATGAATGAAACTTGATTCTTTCCATGATTGACAAGCCCATCGCTATTTTATGTTTTAACGAGCTTAATGATAGTGACAACCCAGTCCTTTTTCATGTTTAGAGAGTCTAAGAAAGAGGACGAAAGAGGACTCCAAAAGTGCTTTTTCGTAAATTTGTCTCTCAGATCCGAAAAAGTGTAAAATGATATCTGAAAGAACCTCTTTGGTCATGTTTAACCAAGGTATTCCTCTTTCTTAAATAATCTGTCTCAGTCTAGGAAAGGATTAAACTTATGCTGAGTAGATATCAATTCATTTACTTTAACTAGCTCGAAATGAAAAGTTCTCGGCAATATTTTCACATTATTGAAGTCTGAAAAGAGCTAAAAGAAGAATCCCTAGACCATTGTCTAGTCTAGAACAACATGTAAAATATTGCACTACCCTTTTTCCTAACTTAGAACATATATACAGAGAGGATTGGATGCTTACTTATTTTTACCACTTCCAAATGGCTCCTTTCTGTTGCTTCCACTACAGCCTCAACTTCAAGCGGTTTCAAATATTTGAATGTTTCCTGCAAGAAAGAGCACTGAAACAACAGAAGATACAATAATCTATATATCTTTTCAAGTTAATTATCCAAATCAGTTAAGCATAAACTACATTCATCAACAAAGATTTTGCAACATGGAAAATCAAAGTAAACAAGGATGCATGTAGGGAAAAACAAGAAGTGCTCTTTATTGATGATAGAAGGAGAGGTTACAACCTAGTTACTGATTCATCATGACCTTCCAATAGAGTTCCTTAGTCTCATCATAGCATAAGTCTCTCCACCAGCAGCTCCACAAATCAAACTCTCTATTGAAAATTCTCCAGCATTTCTCTACTCAAAATCTTCCTCCTTGAACACTTAGCTTTGTGTTCAATTTATAGATGAACTGTAGGTTGTTTTGTAATAAATTTCATTCCAAAAATAGGCAAGACATGTTTTCCAGTCATGTAGATGTCAATGGACACTTGGATCCGAAGCACGACACATGTGAACCCTTCTAGAAGACACTGGCCAAGTGGAGATTCTGGAACAATGATAATTTCCCTCCCAATCTGACCAACACACCTTTGAATGTTGGGAAGTGCTTTGCAGAGCAGCCCAGAATGGGACTACCTGCATATGAAACACACTTAGGCCCTTTAGAGCCTATGTTGGTGAGCTCCCACATGTTTAATAATAAGCTTCAAACCATGGAAAAGCCTTGCTTTGATGAACATCTTGTTTGATTCATGAATTTTTCCTGTCTTAGATCATATAGCAACTGAGATGATAGGGAATGATAGACCCTTTGATCATCGGTCCTGGAGATGCTTCCCAATTAACCAGGTCATTGGGAATAGTGCCCAAATTGACCTATAACAATTCCCCCCTAAAGCATGAGATCCAAATAATAAGAAAATTTGATTGAGATGCTTTACACTGTGATGATACTAGAAACAAAGCAGAACGGTCACTTACATCCATCTTACAGTACATTATATCATGATAAATCCTCTATTGATCATAATTGCTGAGGGTAGGCATTCCCATAGTCAGCACATAAAACAATCTAATAACATGTACATAATTCAGAAAGTCGTCTACATTGGAATGTTGCCCAGATGTAGACATCGCCTATAGATATAGGCCCATGTTTGGATGAAAATATGTATGTAATGTCACCGTATAAATGATGTGTACAACAATCCTAAAATCATAGGCTGGATGGCTGAAACTAATCTCATTCACTCGATCATTCAAGTATAAGTCTAGCCATGCGAATATATGATTTGTCGTCGAACATGGAAAGACATCGTTTGATTACCGGCTAATAATGAAATTTGTTAACAAATGCGAGAGAACCACCATTAATGAAAATGGCCCTCAAGGTAATGCAACACATTTCGTAAGGAATGAATAGATGATTAGATGTCGAATGCCAAAAAAAATATTTCGGTCAAAAGTTTGGAAGCGAGGATCTTGTCGATGCTATAACAAGCCTCATGGTACTGGAATCTGATGTTTCTAAGTAAAATTCCTGGATATTGATTTGTAGTCGACAGGAAGTCACCTTATTGCAAAACTGGAGGTACTGATTTTGGATACAAGGGTATGACTTGATATAGAAATTGTCAGGGATGACGGTCATGAAAATGAAGGTTTATGAGTATTGCATATGGATGAGTTCTAAATCATTGGATGACTTCTCTTGAACATATCGGCAACACTGTGATGAGTTGGCAGCATTGACCCAAAACTGAAGTGAAAGTATGATGAAACATATAGGTGTGAATGAACCATCAAGATGATTACCCAACCCAAACAGTCATGGACATGGAGTGAGAGAAGTGTCATGTTCAAGAGCGACTTGCTACCAAAAATAAACTTTGCTTGCTTTTCCAAAATTTTCCCCAGTCATTTGTCGACCAGTACCTCTTTATTTTTTAACAAGCTTGAGGAGGATAAAATTTGCTTGATCTATAGTTCAACCCTTCAGGCAAATAAAGAATGAAGTATTACTATTTAATAATTTAATGACTCTAGCGATGAATGAAACTCGATTCTTGCCATGATTGACAAGCCCATCGCTATTTTATGTTTTAACGAGCTTAATGACAGTGACAACCCAATCCTTTTTCATGTTTAGAGAGTCTGAAAAAGAGGACGAAAGAGGTCTCCAAAAGTATTTTTTCGTAAATTTGTCTCTCAGATCCGAAAAAGTGTAAAATGATATCTGAAAGAACGTCTTTGGTCATTTTTAACCAAGGTATTCATTTTTCATAAATAATATCTCAGTCCGGAAAAGGGTTAAACTTATATTGAGTAGATATCAATTCATTTACTTTAACGAGTTTGAAATCACAAGTGCTCTGCAATATTTTGACATTATTGGAGTCTAAAAAGAGCTGAAAGAAGACTCCCTAAACCGGTGTCCATTCTAGAACAACAAGTGAAATACTGCACTACCCTTTTTCCTAGCTCAGAACAGATATATAGAGAGGATTGTATGCTTACTTGTTTCAGTCGCTTCCAAATGGCTCCTTTCTGTCACTTCCACTACAACCTTAACTTCAAGCGGTTTCAAATAGCCGAATGCTTCCTGCAAGAAAGAGCATTGAAACAATAGAAGATACAATAATCTAGATATCTATTCAAGTTAATTAGCCAAATCAGTTAAGCATAAACTACATTCATCAACAAAGATTTTGCAACATGGAAAATCAAAGTAAACAAGGATACATGTAGGGAAAAACAAGAAGTACTCTTTATTGATTATAGAAGGAGAGGTTACAACCTAGTGACTGATTCATCGTGACCTTCCAGTATATTTCCTTAGTCTCATCACATCATAAGTCTCTGCACCAGCAACTCCACAAATCAAACTCTCTATTGAAAATTCTTCAGCATTTCTCTATTCAAAATCTTCCTCCACGAACACTTGCTCTGTGTTAAATTTATAGATGAACTGTAGGTTGTTTTGCAATAAATTTCATTCCAAAAATAGGCAATACATGTTTTCCAGTCATGTAGATGTTAATGGACACTTGGATCTGAAGCATGACACATGTGAACCCTTCTAGAAGACACTAGCCGAGTGGAGATTTTGGAACAATGAAAATTTCGCTCCCAATTTGACCAACACACCTTTGAATGTCGGGAAGTGCTTTGCAGAGCAGCCTAGAATGGGGCTACTTGCATATGAAACACACTTAGGCCCTTTAGAGCCTGCGTTGGTGAGCTCCCACATGTTTCATAATAAGCTTCAAATAATGGAAAAGCCTTGCTTTGATGAAAATCTTGTTTGATTCACGAATGTTTCCTATCTTAGAGCATATAGCAACTGAGATAGGGTATCAGTGAGGGTAGGGAAATTTTAACAGTAAACCCTAGCTCTATGCTTGCTACTCTTTATCAGAGAAAAGTGAACAAAATGGCATACATGAAAGGAAAAAAATAACAATAGGAGGTACTTCACCAATGATATAGACCAGGATCCCAAGAATCAGGTTGTATATTGATTGTCAATCTAGTTACAATCTGCATGTCCAATGTTTTATCACACCAACAACTTCACCTCTCATCCTATCTTCTTCAATAACTCAACAGAGCTTCAGAGCTTCAAAACTTATTTACATTCAACAATGATTCGATACATCAACTATTACATCAAAGTCCAATAACCAACCCTTTACAATGTGCTCCTCAAGGAGATTTTATAAGGAAATGAGGAGGTGGAAGAGTTTCTAGGGTTGAGTATCATTAATTATATACTAAATGCATATCCTAGCCTTGAAAACCATGCAAGGCATAAGGCAGGAATGCATTGAATTATAACTCTATTTCATTTATTCCATTTATGTTTTTTAGGCCTAGTGGACAAAAAGATTGACTTTAAGGCTTTATTTATCTTTTATAATAACTTTACTAACAATTTAAAATATATTCTTTGGTTTGAAATAATTGTTCAGCCGTCTTTACGCAAATATCTTCGGATTGGGCAATAATTATTCCTTCTTTCGATTTATTGAAGCTGCAGGTGGCACTTTGGTAGCTGGAGAGGATGAATGGTCTCTGATGTGGTAGTGGAGACCTCTTTTACTAATATTTTTCTCTGTTTACCTTAAAAAAAAATTAATTTGCTTTTGGTCTGTGTTTAGGCTAAATTAGCCTTAATATTTGTGTTCGGGTCTTCATTCTTTGATATTGTGTTAACCTCTTTAACCTGTGGATTAAAACTCTGATCTTCAAGTTTTGGTTTTAATCCCTTTATCGTTGATTCTTCATTGCTGATACACTTTGTTTGTTTTATTTCACTAACACAAACGATTTTATGTAGTTGGAGGGTTTTTGTTAAATGGATCGATAGTCATGATCTATCGATTGAGACTGTGGAATTTGAGAACTCCTTAGATCCCTTCCTGTACTAAAATTCTTAGAATCGTCATTCCTGGCCTTCACGTTATCTTTATAACTATGGAAAAACTCCATGGAACCTACAAAAAACAAACAAAAATCATAGAAATCCTGCAAAAAATAGGTTTAAAAACTGCTTTGGACGTTTGGGCACGATGACGAATAGGAGCCGTTGGATTAGGAAAATCAACGGTCAAGATTTCTTGATGAAATTTTTCGAGGGCAAGTTAGGTGGGACATGGATGGGGGGTGAGATTAAAATAGCACTGTCCAATCTCAGAGATCAACAGCGAAGATATTTCGATGGATTGTTTAGGAGAATAGATAAATGGAAAAAAAATGGGGTTATGATATAATGCGAGCTGTTTGATCTCAAAGATCGATGGCTGAGATTAAAAGCGAAAGCATTGCTATGGAGAGTGGCGGTAAGGCAGAAAACCAGAAATGGTTTTTGCAAAATATTTGGGGGGTATGTGGTATTTCCTGAACAAATGTGATTCGATACGTTACTTGACACCTATCCCTCCCAATACCGCCCTTTTCGCAAAATATTTTTGTGTTAAAGCTTTGGCGCAAATATTTTGTGATATGCATTGTCAACCGTCAGATCATCAAAGGTAGATCGGAAAATACGGAAGGTGCACGACGAGAGGTAATATGCACGAGCATGGGTGGTGGGACTAGCAATTACATTAGCACCTTTGTCACATAGCGGGCGGGTTTATTGGCTTATCGAGGTTCATCGAGTTAAGTCCCGACCGTTGGATCTAACAATCGAGCGATGGGGATTTAAAGATGAGATGAGAATGTTAAAAAGGGAAGAAGGCATGGTAAGTGGAATATATGGAGGAAGGAGGCCCAATGGCCATTGATATATGGAGATCAATGGTCCATATTTAATTTAAATTTGAAACAACGGGGATGGAAAAATGGAAGAAAAAGGGGTTCGGGAAAGGGTTTTAGGCCTTTAAGCGCCTGATTGTGGGGCTTTAGGATGCATGGAGGAAAGGGCTTAAGGTAATAAGCCCTCAGGGTCTTAATGCCTTTGTAATGTAAAAATACTATTCTTAAGGCTAAAAATAGGGTTTTTAAGTTTAAATGGGGGCTCTGATAGGTGGGATATGGGTTTTTTAAACCGAATGAAAGGGGGACATAAGCTTTAAAAAGGGTTTAGGATGACTTAGAGGTCAAAATGAATGAATTTTGAGGGATTTTATAGAAGGGAGGAATGGGTGAAAATGGAATTATTTATGAGTGAAAGGAGGAGTGAAATGATGGAAAATGGAGTTTTATAAGTAGTTTTCTCTTGGTGAATAGCAGCTATTTTAGGACTAATAGTGGAATAGCAGTGAAGATTAACTCAAAGGGTAAAGATCATCATAAGACTTCAAAAGATGATAAGTTTTCAAAGGAAACTATCTCTTGAAGGCTAAAAAATCTTTAGCCACCATTTGGTATGAAATTTTTTTATAGGTGGCTAATAGTGGCTCCACATGGGGATAGCATCTTCTTGAAGGTGTCAAGAACTTTAGCTATTGATCTCTGGCTTTTCAGTAAACCAGTGCCTTCATCCATTGGGCATAAACTTTATTTTCCTTTAGCTGACCTTTCTTTGATCTGACAATCTTTGAAATTATCCGAAACAATGCAATTTTATCAAAACAACATAACTACCTACCCATTCCTAATGATTCTAACATTTTCTCCTCTTCAAAGTGCATTTAGATTGCCAAACTCTTTTCATAAAATTTTTATTCTTTTTGAAAACATAAAACTAATCTAAGTCTACTCTTATTTATCCATGAGTTCAGATTAAGCAGTTGAACTCATAAGTTTCTCTACCTAACTACTATCTGTTAGGATTAGATTGTCTGACAGACCTTTATTCTCTAAATTCTAAAACAGAAAACTTAAAAGCAGCTAAGCCAGGATTAAGCAGTCTGACTTGTTGTTGGTCTATGGCATAAAAACAAGCTGCACATAGATTTTTATTTGCAGAAAAGTAAAACAAAATTGTGAAGGCTTAAGATCTGAAAATTTAAAACATCCTTCATCATTTCTTCAGCTCTGATTTTAGGCTTGTTTGAGTTATTTTTCTTTCTCATCTGGTTCAAGTTTTGAGCTTGTTTGAACCTTTGTTTTCTATCCTAATCTACCTTAGTGATAAGCCAATATTATAATGTTTGGCTGATCTAATTCACTAACCTATAAGCAGTAAATTGAAAATCTAATTAGTCATGATTAGGCTATATGACTAACTAGAAGTGTGTTTTTAGGAGTGGCATTTTAGCTTGCACACTTTCAGACTTTGTCTCTCTTTTTTGGTATGGCTGCACTTTTTTTTTTTCTTAAATTTTCCCTCTTTTCTTTTCTATTGTTTTTGTATTTTTTCTTTTTCTAACTTTGAATGCAAAGCCTAGACAATGATAATTTACAATGGAAAGTACAAATATTTTGAAACTCATGACTCTTGATAGAAGTAATTCTTGAGCATCCTACCATTGACAGGACCTCCAAGAAGTTCAGTTCCATTCACTTCTTGCAAGAAATCATGATTTTTACTAGCAGTAGAATGAATGAGATAAGGGCCTAGCCATAAGTTATCAAATTTTCCATGTTTTCCCTTATCTTCTCTCCTGGAATCCCACTTCAAAACTTTGTCACCAATGCTAAAATCACTGGCCTTTGTCATTTTATCAAATAACTTCTTGATGTTTTCTTGCTTGTGTAGGGCTCTGTTGTAGAATTCCTCCTTGGTTTGTTGAAGATGTATAGTCTGATTGATTCTTCTTGTCATATTATTATCCTCAGACTGCACTTCTTGGATCAGCTTCATGACTAGAACTCCTAGGATGGTTGGAAAAATTGCATCTGCTCCATAAACTAGCAGGTAGGGAGACATTCCAATTTATTTTTTAAGTGTTAATATGTCAGCCCGTAGTGCATCTACTAGCTTTGTGTGCCATGATTTATTATTTTCTTCCAACAAATTTTTGATTATATTCACCAAACTTTTGTTTGAGGATTCTTCCAACCCATTACCTTGAGGGTAATAAGTAGTAGAATGGCCCAATGTAATCTGATATTTATGACAGAACTCAGCCATCTTTTTGGATCCAAATGCAGCAGTATTATCAATGATAATATTTCTGGGGCAGCTAAATCTAGATAGGATATTATTTTCAAGGAATTTTATGATGACAGAGTCAGTGGCTTGCCTAGAATGGATGGCTTCTATCCATTTGGTAAAATAGTTTGTTGTAGTTAGGATCCATCTATGTTGGGCAAATGAGGGAGGATGGATTTTCCCAATGAATTCTAGACCCCACTATTGAAAAGGAGCTTCAACAGTGATTGGTTGCAGAGGTAACGGAAGAAATTTTCTTTTTCCTTCAAAGAGTTGGCATTTGTGATAGGCAATAATCATTTTGTGGACATCTTGAAAGAGGGTGGGCCAATAGTAACCAGCTCTAAGGATTTTATTGGTAGTTGTCCTCCAATAGAGGTGGCCTCCACATTATCCTTCATGTAATTCATGATTGATCTTATCTGCATCATTCTCAGGAAAACATTTAAGCAATAATCCACTAGCATTTTTCCAATATAGAAATTTATCTAAAATGCAGTAATTAACATCTTTCAACTATAAAAACCTTGCCTTAGTTTTAGAAAAACCAAAAGGTGTATTTAATTTGAGCAAAACATATAAAATATCAACATACCAAGATGAAAACATAAAATTATCTTCAATAATGGGAGTTGACAACTCCTCCTTTTCATCTAATGCATCTAACATGTTTATATCAAGAGCTTCAAAATTATATTTAGCCATTAATCTCGCTAGTCCTTGGCCTTTTATGAGCTTAGTGGGCTATATTTCTAAATCATATTCAAGTATCACAGCAATCCACTTTCCTCTCTTGCCATCTGGATCCTGGGTTAAAATGTCTTTTACAACTAAATTTGGCACAAATGCAATTATGTGGGAATGTAAAATGTAAACTCTGAATTCCTTTAAGGCTTTGACTAACTCAAAAGCTTGTTTTTCCATAATATTTTACTTTAGAGGTGCATCTCTCAATGCCTTACTAAATATTGCAATTGGCTTCTCTTGTCCCTTCATGTTTTTCTGTAATAGGACAACAACCACTGTGTGTTTTGATGCAAATGAAAAAATGAAGAAATCCTTTGTAAAATTAGGACTAATGAGAACTCGTGTTTTTGTTAATGCTTGTTTTACAATTTCAAATGATTTCTTTGCTTCTAAGGTCCATTTAACTCCTTCTTCCCTTTTAAGCATATTGGTCATATTTCTAAGGAGTTCAGCTAGAGTGGGTATGAATCTTCTCAAGAAATTAATCTTCCCAATGAAATATTGAAGTTCCTTGATGTTTCTAGGATGGTTGATTTGCAATATACCATCAATCCTCTTTGGGTCTATATTTATCCCTTCTTCTGATATGATGTGTCCAAGAAGTTTTCCTTCTTGGAGACCAAACATTGTTTTCTTTGGATTTAAAGATAAACCATATTTTCTGCATTTCTCAAAGACTTTTCTCAAGTGTTCTAGGTGTTCTTCATCTGTTTTGGAAAAAAATAGTGATGTCATCAAGGTAAATAATGATGAAGAGGCATAATTTCTCTGAGAATGAAATATCCATGGCTCTCTGAAATGTAGCACTAGCATTCATTAAACAAAATGGCATTTTCACATACATGAAAGTACCTGAAGGTGTAGTAAATGTTGTTTTGAGTTGATCATCAGGATGTACTAATACCTAATTGTAACCTGAGAAGCCATCTAACAAAGAAATACTTTTAGAACCAACTACCTTTTGTAAAATGTGATCCATCTTGGGTAAAAGGTAGTTATCCTTTAATGAGGATTTGTTTAAGTTCCTAAAATCAATACAAATCCTAATCTCTCATGTTTTATTTCTAACTGACACAAGATTAGACACCCACACTGAGTATCTAATAGGGAAAATAATTTCAGCTTCATACATTTTCTTAATTTATTTTTATACCAGAGGTAATTGAACAGGGTTAATTCTGCGCAATTTTTGTTTAAAACGTTTTTGGTTTTCCTTAAGGGGTATCTTATGCTGAATTATCTTTGTGTCATATGATTTTAGATCCTCATAACTCCATGAAAACACATCAGAAAATTCCTTGAAGAGCTCAATGTATTTCAGTTTAATGTGAGATGGCAAGGTTTTAGACAGTTTAATCATTTTTGGCTTTTCTTCACTGCCTATGTTACATTCTTCTACTTCAGTTTCAATAGACTCCAGTTTTGGTTTTTTGGCAACATCATTGAAATCAAAGAATTCTTCTAATGGGACCAGTCCTTTTGGCAAGATTTGAGTGTTGGATTGCAGCATTTCTAAATCTTCCTTTTTTAAATCTGCACTTACCTCTGTGGTATGTTCAATTTTATTAGATATTATATTTATATCAGCAATCTCTAGAGACTTTACTTCTTCATCAAGTGGGTTTTCTTCAATAACATAGTCTTGGTCATACTCTGAATCTGAACTTGGTGGCTCAAATTCATTTCTGGACTACAGGAAGTCTTCTATTTGTTTATCTCCATCAAACACTCGCTAGTATTTTTCATTGTCTGGGACAACTGGTCTAAATTTGACTTGGGTGGTACATTTTTTTGTTTCATAAGGTGTTAGACAAGTCCTAGCAGCAAAGGCTAAACCATTGACAAGGAAATTTTCATTTCTTGGGATGAAGATAAGTTGGGATTCATAATTTTTTTTAATAAGTCCATGACATCATTTCTATAGGCTCTAATTCTAGGGTGTTTGGCACTATATTCCCCATTCACTTGCCTAATAATCAAATCTGAATCCCCATGAACTTTTATCCTTTTGGCCCCTAATTTCTTCAATAAGTGTAGGCCTAAAAGGAGGGCTTCGTACTCAGCTATGTTATTTGAACATTAAAAATTTAACCTGTAGTAATGCCCTTCAACATGATTGTTTTCAGTTTTGTGTATCCATATGCCTACTCCAGCATTATCCTTAGTGAAAGACCTGTCAAAATTCATACTCCAAAGAGGACTAGTTTCATATTTACTAGTTTGACTATGCTCCTCTATATCTTGTGTGCTTTTAGATTGTTCTTGTAAGCCAATACTAAGTTGAAATTGGTTTAGTTCCTCATGTCCTTCATTTTTTTAGGCATCTTCTCTTTAATCTCAAGGTTTACAACCAATCGACGACTTTTTTGTAGCCCTAGACTTGTGATTAGTTTGCTATGATTTTCTGTTTTGGCAAACTGTTTTGATACTTTTGTCTTATATTCCTCCTTTTCTGTATCTAACATTATGTTACAATGAGGGGTGGCCACTAAGTCAGTTACGATTTATTTCTCATTAAAGGTTTAATGATTGAAGAGAATAAATAATTCAAGGCCTGTATGCACAAAGTAAAGAGGAGAGTATTCAGGTCTCTTTTGGCTACTAACCATGTATTGCATGTGAGATTCCCTATAAAGTATTCTAGTTTGATTAAAAACAGGGATAGTAGCATATGTCATATCCATTTGAATTATTCCTTGTAACTTATCTCCCCGTGATCTTGATAACAGCATATCATATTTAGGGGGAACATCAGCCACTACAATATCCATCACTAAACACTTGGCTGGAATTTCTGCTAAGTTTACACAGAGGTCTTTGATCAAACCTAAGCATTTCACTCTATTGGAGTCGAAGGAATATAGATCTTTGTATGGTCTGGTGATTTCAAGTCCTATACTCTCCATTACTACTTTGGGAATTAAGTTATGAGAGGCCCCTGAGTCATGCATAGCATTGTGTAAAATTTTGTCATGAATTTTCAAACTAACATAAAATGGTGGAACTAGCCCTTCTTGGTATCTTCCCTCAATCTTAGGACAAAATAAGAGCTCTGGTTGGTCATCATTGAGGTTAACAGTGTCATTATTTTCTGCTATGTTGAAAGCTTTCAAAATTTGTGATCTATATACATCCTAGGTGACTAATGCAGTGAGGGGAACAGAGATTTTAATCTTGGCAATTTCTTGTTCCAAACTAAAAGGCAGCTAATTTTTTACAATGTTCGTTTCAGCCTTGTTAATCACCACTTTATCAGCAAAATCAGCTTGTTGATTTGCTCTATTTACATTGGTCAAATTGTTTTTTATAGGAGCACTAGCTGAGGTGCTAACACTGCTAAGATCTGCACTCTGTTTCTCATTAAATTAAGTGCCTTTCTCTTTGTTTTGATCGGAATTTAGAGCCACCGTTTTGTCCTTTTGTTTAATATTTTTGGGTTTGCTCACAGGGCTGTCTTTTGTGGAATTGTTAGAGGTTTTATTCTTGGGAGTTTCCTAATTATTTTTACTCCTAAATTCATATTCTTTTGTGGTCTCTATGATGACATTTTCCAACTCTTTATAATAATGTTCATCCTCTGTTCTTTTATCATCATAAGGTGTGTATAGACCTTGTTTTTTATTAATAGGAACATCAAAGTGGTCACCACCTACTTCAAACTTGTTTATATCATCTTCCTCTGTTTGTTTAATTGTTTCTTCAACCTCACTTACATAGTTTTCTTGGAATGGAGGTCTGATCTGTTGATCATCCTCTCTTTTTCTATTTTGAGGTTGATTTCTTCTAAAGTTTTGATTTTGATTTTGAGATTGATTTTTGTTTTGGGGAGCTGATTGGTTTTCTCTAGCTTGTGCTTTCTCGAGTGTGCTCATCTTTTTCATCATCTCTTCCATCATCCTTTCCATTTTTGAGCTAGATGTGGAGGGTGTAGAGTCCTCCCTAAATGATAATTTCTTTTCATTCCTCATCCTAGCTCTTTTCTCAATCAGATTTACCTCCACAGCAATATCTCCCTTCTGCATGTCTTCTAAAGTCAAGGGTGTTGAGCCTCAAAAGTGTGCTTTCTTTCATTCCACTCTACCTCATTTTCCTTTGTCCATTTCTATCCTAGACCCAATTGATCAATGAATTTAGTTAAAATTACTTTTAGAATAATTTACATGACTGAGTTGCTAAGTTTTGTGATTTTTTCCATTGTAAAGCATTTTGACTGGAACTAGCTGCAGAATACAGACATTCCGTAGCTAACCGGTGATTCTGCAGCTGTCTTCACGTTTGAGTATGTTCCAGGTGGCCTCTCAAGAAAAACCGCATATGGGCATAATCCACGTCATGTCTACATGGTTCGTTGCTCATCATGGAGGAAGAAACGAATTCTGGGTATGGTTTTGATACGTGGGAACACATTTAGGAAGGCAGACTTCTATTAGGACTGTCTCAGTCCAGATGTCTTTTTCCTTTTTATGCAGCCACTTCAAGAGTCCTAATGTGATTCCGATAAGGAAAGACAATGTTCCTGAAATTGTTGCAAGTCTTGTTATTTACATTTGTTATATAAACACTTGGGAAATCGAGAGCTAGGCTAGATTTTGTTCTAGATTTTGCTTAGATTCTGTGCTACATTTCTGAAGACGCAGAGTGCTCTGTTCAAGTTATTTCACTTTTAATGAAGCAGACAGTGTTTTTTTGAAAGCGTTGATTTGATTTGGAGTTAGATTCCGTCAGGTGGTAGAGGGCCCCTACCTCTTGCACGGATTTATTTGCATAATTTAGATAAGTATTCTAGCTGCCTTTACGTTTTTGAATTTGAATTAGTAGTTGTTTTCATTAGCTACTATAGTTATACTCATTCTAACTCTTCCACAAGAAGAAGCTCTTCCAAAATATTATAATGATGAATGGGAAATGGCTATAGTATTGTAGGATTTAATTGTAATCTCTTTTATTCACCATCACAGTTATACTTATGATAAGCACTCTTCCACAAGAAGAAACTCTTCCAAGAAATCTTTATACTGTCTTAAGCATGATTGTGATCTTGAATGTTTTAGTTGTGTGTTTTCACTAAGTACCATAGTTGTTCTTGCTCTTAAACACTTTTCAAAAATATCATAATGATGGGTAGGAGATGGCTATGATATCTTAGTTTTTCATTGCTTTCAGTCTTTACATTTTCATTTGCACTCAATTACACAGTCAGGATTGTTCTAAAAACTCTTCCACAAGAAGGAACTCTTCCAAAATATCAATCATGATGGACAAACAGACTGTATAATTCCATAGAATAATGCATGATAGTCTAGTTAGGATGCTCCGGAGTTTAATTGCACTTAACTCATGTTCAGTTGTTTTGCTTTAAGTTTGATAATGACTTGTAGTTCAGCATTGTTTTAGGCTAGTGACATTTTAGGTTCAGTTGTAGTTAAACTCATTGCATTTGCACTCCATATTCAGTTGCCATTCACTGCATATTAGATTACTTCAGTTGTTAAATTTAACAAAACAGCCTTCATTATTCACAAATCTCTTCTTGTTCTAAAATCCATAATTGATTCATAACCATATGAACAGAAGACCATATCATTTTAAGGCCTGAAGTACTTCTACAACTTCCTTATCATCTTACAAAAAAACATTTTCCTCAATAGACTATTTCAAAAATCTATAACGTTTGAGTGAAGTGTAGTGCTATAAAACTGAGTTGCAAAATAGAGTTAGGAATTATATTTAGAGTAGAAGATCTTATGATGGTATCAATGTTTTACTCCAAACATACTTCAACAAATCTCTAATCAAGGATAAAATGTTGCATCATTATAAGTTAGTTGTTTAAATTGTTTAGTTAGGAATATTTGCATACTTAGTGACCATGTTTCAAGCTCTCTATCAAATGCCTTTGATGAAAGAATTTGACAAGTTTAGTTTGTGTTTTGAATCATTTGCTTAAAAGTCATTATCAAGCTTTGCTTTTTCTTATTCATAGTTTAGATTTGATTCTGTTTTTAGTAGTGCATTTGCATTTACCATTTGACACCAACCAATTAGGTTTCACCCTGTTTTTAATCATTAGCTTCCTTCCATTAGCTTTCTAGTCATTTTCCTTGTGAACATAAAACCACCAAAAGATCAAAAACATCATAAATCATCACAAAATACCAAAAACATTACAAAACACTACACACAACGCATTAAGAAACAAGCACCTAGGTACATACAGTACACTTCACTTCAGCAGTTTACCAACCCTGGTTGACAATTAAATGAGCTCAATTTAGGAGACTACATTGAGACCAAACATTTTGGCGTCATTGTCGGGGAAGTGAAAACTAGGTAACCTTTGTTCCTTAGCATCCAAAAACAATTTTATGCATAGGGAGAGAGATTCAAGGGGAAGATTCATAAGCAGCAGAGGTAGAAGTTTGATTTCTAGAACACCACTTGTTTCATCTAGATCCAGAGCTAGTACACCTTCAACTAAAACCCATATTCCATCCTCTCCTGATCCTGGACTTCTAGAAGATCTAAGGTCAACTATCCCATTAGAGAAACCTTCCACTTCATCCACTGAACCTGCCATAGAAGAAGATCTAAAAACTCCTGATAGGGATACAAACCTTTCCACTTCCACAAGAGAGTCAACCATGGCAGAAGAAGGAGGAGGAGGAGTTTTTAATGGAGAAAACACACTGTTTGGAGGTAGAGGTAGAGGAGAAGGGGGTAGAGGTGCAAATGGAGTAAGAGGTAGAATAGGAAGCTCTTTTGGGTTCCCTATAATTGATGAAGAAACCAATACACCATGAAAAATATTTCACCCTCTGTCCTTCCAAACTTCTATGGACTTAAAACTGAATATCCTGAAACCTTCTTATTCAAATTTGAAGTGCTTTGCAGAACTTATGACTACTTACAATATGCTCAAAAACTGAAATTATTTCCTTCAACTTTAAAGGGAGCAGCATTGAAGTGGTTTATGAGTCTAATCAGTAGTTCTATTAGAACATGGGAAGACATGAAACAAGCATTTATAGAGAGATATTTGGATTATTGTATGCCGGTTAATCATAAGGAAGAAGTGTTCAAGATGTTACAAAAAGAAGATGAAAATTTGGAAGATTTGTTGGAGAGATTTAATTACAACATCAAAAGGGAAAAAATGGAAAACCTAGATCAAGACACCTTAAAATCTCTTTTGTTGAAAACAATTAGGGATGAATGGTTGGATATCCTTAACATGATGGGAAAAGGGGATATATCACAACTCACATTACCTGAAATATCTGAGTTATGTATCAACCTTTCAAGAGGGAAATCTAAAACTGTCAAACCCGCTCTTGCAAGGGCAAGTAAGTCTTCTTCTGAGACAGTAAGTAGATCAGAAATAGGTCACATGCTTGATGATTTTAAATCTGACATCTTAGGGAGTCTTAGTGAACAAATAGACACCCTCAAGATACAAAACAAGCAAAAGGCTGAATCTGATGCCTTGGCAATCTTTTGTCCCAAATGTAGAAATAAACATGCCTTGAGAGAGTGTCCTTTGGATGTAAAAGTTGTAGAAACCTGTGTTATTTGTTCTGAGAAACATGAGACCAATAATTGTCCTTCTTTTCCTGGTCTCAAGGCTATTTTTCAGGAGGAAACTCCTATAGATTCCACAGAGTCTCTCAATTTTGTATTTAGAAGACCTTGGCAGGGACCTCAGACACAAGGATTCCATGATCAAATGTATAATCAACCTCCACCTTGGAATCCTTGGCAGCAACGTTGGCCCCAATTTCAAGATCAATCTCAATCCTGGGCATAAGGAACACAAAGTCCCTATGGAAGATACTCTCCATACTATTAGTATCCACCATCCTATCCACCATACCCACATTTTTATCCTCAAAATCCTCAACAGAATTTTCCTCAAAATCTTCAACAAAATTCTCAACAACATCATCAAAATCAACCACTTTCATTACCATTCCCTCAAAAATCAAATCAATTGCCTGCTCAACCCATACCAAACCCCAATAATAAGAACCCTCATAATACATACATGATAGAAGGCCAACAATTTCCAACTTATTTAATCACTCCTTTAGACCTTAGTGATGTTCAACTGAGGTCTGGAAGAATACTTGAAAAGAGGAAACCTTCTGTGATCATACAAGAACAAGATAATTCTGAGGAAGACTCCCTACGGGTGAATAAAATTCTTGAGGAAGACACATCCTTTCAAGACCCAAACACTGAAAAACTAAAACAAAAAGATCCAATAAATCCAACTCCTGTATTAGAGCAACCATCCACATCTACTTCTATACCTCCCTTTTCGGAAATATTACAAATTGATAGAGGTGTAGAAAAACAAATCATGGTGCCTAATTATGATTTCTTAGATGAATTGAGAAATGTTTGCATTAAAATTCCATTATTGCAAGCCATCAAAGAAATCCCAATTTTAGCCAAAACAATAAAGGAGTTGAGTATGAAAACAACAAGAAAAATAATAAGAGAAACCAAGAAAATTCAACTGGTAGGACAAATAGCAGACATTATGATGGGCAAGATTGCTATTCCAAAGTATCTTGACCCAGGAAATCCAGTTGTCAAAACTCACATCAATGGAATTGAAATTCAAACACACTCATTGATTTAGGAGCAGCAATAAATATCATGAGTAGACAAATCATGGACAAACTGAAACTTCCTAATCTTCTCTTTACACCCACACTATTACAATTAGCAGACAGATCTATGATCAAACCAGATGGGGTAATAGAAGATATTCCAGTGTCCCTAGATTCTTGGGAGTACCCTGTGGATTTCATGATCCTAACTCCTAAGAATAATCTAGGAGGCCATCCTGTTATATTAGGAAGACCTTGGTTGGCTACAGCTGATGCTTTTATTAGTTGTAGATCCGGTGATATGTTTATCTCTGATGGTAGTTCAACTAAGAAATTTACTTTATATCCTCCAGCTAGGACAATTACAGATCTAGATGACACTCAATGGATAGAGGATGAAGAAGATTTACAACCTCTCTTCACAATTTCAGAAATTAGTGAAGATAATCAAATTCTGAATACTCTAGAAAACTTTGAATCCTCTCCAAAACACAAACATGAATCATTTCAGGAGGGATCCAATATTGAATTTTTGTCATCTAGGCAGATGTCTCTTCATTCTATGGACAAATTTGGCAGCTCTATAAGTGAAATTTTTCCAGGCAAAACTTTGAACATAAATAAGAACCTAGAAAAATCTCAACAAGAAGAGTTAGTCAAAGTATTACAGAGACATTCTTCTGCTTATGCATGGGAATACACTGACATGAAAGCGATAAGCCCCAAGACTTGTACTCATCACATCTATATAGAGGCAAATTTCAAACCAATCAGACAACCCCAAAGACGGATGAATCCAAATCTTAGGGAAACTGTTAAAGAGGAATTGCAAAAATTGTTAAATGTTAATTTCATCTATCCTATTTCAGATAGTCAGTTGGTTTCTCCTTTGGTAATTGTGCCAAAAAAAAATGGAAAATGGAGGGTGTGTGCTGACTACCGAGAACTAAATAAAGCTACTCTTAAAGACCATTTTCCCTTACCTTTCATAGATCAAGTATTAGATACATTAGCTGGAAAAAAGTACTTCTCATTCCTAGATGGGTTTAGTGGTTACAATCAAATCCAAGTAGCACTTGAAGACCAAGACAAAACCACATTCACCAGTCCCTGGGGTACCTATGCTTATCGAGTATTACCATTTGGATTATGCAATGCGCCTGCAACATTCCAAAGGGCAGTATTAGGAATTTTTTCGGATCTAATACATGACTGTGTAGAGGTGTACATGGATGATTTCACAGTTTATGGGAATACATTTGAAGAGGCTTTAGAAAATTTGGAAAAAGTCTTAAAAATATGTCAAGAAGAAAACCTTTCACTTAGTCATGAAAAATGTTTTATGATGTTTACTGAAGGTATTGTTTTAGGGCACCACATTTTAGGGGATGGGATTAGAGTTGATGAGGCAAAAGTTGAAGTCATTTCTAACCTATCCATTCCAAGTTGTCAAAGAGATGTTAGAAATTTTCTAGGATTTACAGGGTATTATCGGAGATTTATAGAAAACTTTACCAAGATAGCATCTCCACTCTTCAAATTACTCACCAAAGATTGTGAATTCAAGTGGACTTATGATTGCCAGTTAGCTTTTGAAACCCTGAAAACCAAAATTTCTGAAGCACCTATATTAAGGGGACCTAACTGGAAGTTACTTTTTCATATCTCGACAGATGCTTCCGATACAGCTCTAGGAGCAGTATTGGGACAAAAAGATTTAATTCCCTATGCCATCTATTATATCAGTAAAAATTTGACTCCTGCAGAGTTAAACTATACTGTAACTGAAAAAGAGTTCTTAGCTGTTGTTCATGCCATAAACAAATTTAGACACTATATAACAGGCTATGAAACTTTTGTTCACACTGATCATTCTGCAATTAGATATTTAATGAAAAAATCAATCACTAATGGCAGAGTTATAAGATGGTTGTTGCTCTTACAAGAATTCAACATTACTATCCTAGATAGGCCTGGAAAACAAAACACAGTAGCTGATTTCCTATCTAGACTCCAAAATATCAAAGATGACACTCCGGTTGAAGATCAATTTCCTGATGAATATCTTTTTGCAATTTCTACTCAAACTCCATGGTTTGCTGATATTGCTAATTATTTAGTTTCAGGAAAATTTCCTTCAATTATGAATGCAAGGGATAAAAGAAAAATCATTTGTGATAGTGCAAAATATTCATGGGTCGCTAATGAGTTGTACAAGACAGGTCCAGATTTGATCATTAGGTGTGTTCGTGAAGATGAGATGCCTGAGATTCTCAAGGCATGTCATGATGAACCTTGTGGCGGACACTTTGCAGATAAGAGGACAGCCTATAAGATCCTTAATTTAGGATATTATTGGCCATCCTTGTTTAAAGATGCTAAAGAATATGTCAAAAGGTGTGACAGTTGCCAAAGGGTAGGGAAACCTTCTCCTTCAGGTGAGATGCCATTACAACCTCAGGTACACATTGAACCTTTTGAAAAATGGGCTTTGGATTTTGCAGGACCTATTAGTCCTCCATCAAGACAAAAGAAATATATATTATTTTTCATTGATTATGTTACTAAGTGGGTATAAGCTAAACCATTACTTGTTGCTAATGAAGCATCTGTAGTTACTTTTCTTTTTGAGGATATTTTTACTCGTTTTGGTGTCCCAAGGGAAATTGTTACAGATCAAGGAGCTCAGTTTACATCAAGGCTAGTGGAGCAAATGATGGAGAAGTACAAAATCAGACATAGAAAATCTACTCCTTATCATCCAAAAGCAAATGGTCAAGTGGAATCTACCAATAAGGTCATTGAAGGAATCCTAACAAAGACTGTTCATTTACATAGAAGAGATTGGGTAGATAGGCTTCCTAAAGCCTTGTGGGCCTATAGAACTACATGGAGAAACACAACAAGCCATACTCCTTATGAGCTTGTTTATGGAAAGAAAGTTTTGTTTCCCATAGAGTTCCAGATTCAAACTTTCAAAATGGCAGTTCAGCTAGGACTTGATTTAACGAAGGCACAAAAGCATAGACTGGAGCAAATTAATGAATTGGATGAGATCAGACAAGATGCAGTTCAGAAAACAAGTCTAGTCCAATAGCAAAGAGCTAGGTGGCATGACAAGTACATCAAAGAGAAGAAATTCAAAGAAGGTGACTGGGCTCTCTTTTTTGATTCAAAATTCAAGGATTTTCAAGGTAAATTTCAGACACATTGGCTTGGGCCATATGAAATTGTCGAAATTTTTGATAATCGAGTAGTAAAAATCAGAACTATAGATGAAGAAGAGGTCACTTTTCTTGTGAATGGTCATAGATTGAAGCTATATCATAAACCACTCGCAAGAGAAGAGTTTGTCAAGAAGTTCCAAGAAAGAAATGATGTGAAGTTAATGAAGAAGAGTTTCTCTTCTTCATCAACTTGATTAAATTTTCTGAAGCATTTCTCTTTGAAAAAAAGAAGAAGAAGGTATAAACATGAAAACCAATCATTGATTGGCATGTTTATACAGAAAATATAGGGTGAAAATCAGAGTCTCTATGACACTCTAACTTTTCCATTTTGTTTTTGCAAGCAGCTGTTTAAAAAAAATCATAAGTTCAGATCCATAGTGCTTATGATCCATCTCATTTCATTTCACTTCATTCACCTATCCATCCATACTCCACTTCATTCATTCATTCATATTCTACTTCATTCCATGTTTCATTCATCTCATTCCATACTCCATCCATCTCATTTTTCATGTCAAGATTTAAAGTCTGATGTCTTTCTGTAAATGAATAAAACATATCATGGATTGTAGGGCAGTTCTTATGTTCTTTCACTCCATTTCATAAACTGAATCCATTCCATTTCATCATCCACTTCATACATATAATAACACATCATCCATCTCCATTCATACCACATAACATTTCACCTATATTTCCAAAAACACTCCATCCCATGATCAAAATGCTCTACAGGTACATTCTGCAGCTTAACAGACATTCTGCAGCTGTTCAGCCTTTCCGCAGCTAGCCAGACATTCCGCAGCTACAAATCCTGAAGACATTAGTCAGAAGACATTAGAATTGCAACAAAATGATCCAGTGTATCCATGAATAAAAAGCATCAAGAAGGATTATGAAGACTCTTCCAAAGGTGGACAAAGAAGACAAAGACTACAAAAATCAAATGAAAAGTAGAGGTAACAAGTTTAGATTATAATGGCATTTCATAAAGTTTAGCATAGTTTTAGTTATGAATTGTTCGAAAAGGTTGTTTTAATTATTTTTATTGATCAAGACCAATAAACCCTCCACAGACTTTGGATTAAAATCTCTCATTTCAAATTCCATGCCCGACATCATTTAAGCGGTTAAAATGGCCGAAGTATTTGAATTCTTCACGTCTCTTAACCAAATCATTCAATGATGATTCTCTTTGCCGTTGTAAAATCTCGACCGTCTTTTCAATCATTAATTCGTTTCCTCCACCTCACTCCATTACCTCATTCCGTGACCACTGCCATCACTCCATTCTGTAGCCGGAATTTCATTCCGTAGACAGAGATATTCTTATCATTGTGAGCAGAGCAAAAAGGGTATATCAGTTTGAATCACCGTGGGCAGAGATTGAGCATTATCACTATAAACACAGAGGTATAGCAGAGAAGAATTTGAAGCCATTTGTTACCGTAGATATAGATATAGCAGTATGGGAATTTGAAGCTATTTGCCACCGAGAGACAGAGGTATAGTAGTGTGGGAAATTTGAAGCCTTTTGTCACTGTCAAACAGAGACATATCAGTCCAAAGTTCCATTGTCAACAGAGGCATATCAGCCCGAAGTTTTGAAGCTGTTTTCATTGTCAACCAGAGGTATATCAGCTCGAAGTTTGAAGCTGTTGTCATTGTCAATCAGAGGTATGTCATTCCGAAGTTTGAAGACATTGTCATTAAGAATTTGAAGCCATTTCAATTCGAAGGTGAAAGTTATTGTTTCTGTGGGTAGAAGAGTGTTAATCTGAACATTGAAAAAGCAATTATGGGTTTCATTGTAAGAACTGAACCAGTGGGTTCAAAATATGTAGAAGGATACCCTCAATGCAAATAAATGTTGCAACAGATAGGATGGCTTCAATTTTTGGAGAAATTTAATGGCTTCCACAAAGAAGTCACTAAAACATTTGCAAGATAATTTCAAGGAACTGAAGTTGAAGTGGGAGATGTAAAATTTACTGTCACTAAAGCTTTCATTGCAGAAGCTACAGGGTTGCATAGAAATGGAGAGAGATGGTTCAAAAACAGATAATTCCACAATGAATCCTGGAAGCAAATTCTAAAATCACCAGGTATGGATGTCACTGTATTTAAGAAAGGAATTCCAAGTTCTGCATTGAAAAATAAATGGAGAAACATACTACTTCTTCTGCAAAAAATTATTACATGTGAGGGTAGATATGGTACATTTTATGTCTACCACATTAGAATGATAATGCATTTTCTGGGGGAAGACTTAAACCTACCCTATTTCTTGCTTCAAAGCTTGAAAAAGATGGCTTCCTGTGTTCAAAGAAGGGTTCAATTTTTAGAGACAACTTTATATCATCATGGTTTGATTAAAATTTTGTTTGAACATCATTTAGCCAAAACAAATGATACATGGGACAATTTCCTGATAAGAAATCATTTTGAAGAGCCAAAAGAACCCTCACCGGAACCACAGCCTACAAAGAGAAGTAGAAAATGGAGGGCTTCAAAAGTTGAAACTGATAAAACAGTCCAAGAAAGTAGTGAGGAAATCATTTTAGAAAAGTTGACTCAAATCAAGAGACAACTTAAGAAAGAGAAGGTAATCAAGAAATCTGCCACAGAGAAAGGAGAGGGATCCTCTCAGCCAAGAAGAAGCCACATACTAAAGGGAAAACTAAAGAAAACTCAAATCAAACAAACAGGGGTGATTGATATAGAAGATGAGGAAACATCCATTGAAGAAGATGTTGAAGAGGATTTTAATGAAGGAACCCCTGAAATTGACCCTATTCAACAAGAAATTTATGACTATGTGGAAACTTTGGAAAGGAGAGCTTCAGAAAGCAGAGAGAGAACCCCTAGTCCTCCACTGTCTGAAATAGATGTATTAAGAAGGGATAGGTATGAGTTGGAATTACTTAATAGACACATCAAAAATGAGAATGAAATTCTCAAGGATCAATTCAAGCTCAAAACTGATATGAACTCAACCTTATCCATACATATAGACAAAGTGGAAAAGACCAATGAGAAGTTGATGAAAAGGAACAAGAAGCTAATCAGGGCACTCATCAACTTAAGGTTCAAACTTGTTATCAGAAAACCCAGAAGATCTTTAGCTTCCAGGCAAAGGAGAAGGAGAGGATTAGATTTTCTTGCAGAAGCCTCTGAGTTCATAGGATAATTTGCATGAGGACATGCAAGGAGACAGTAGTGGGGGTATGTTGAGCCTCAAAATTGTGCTTTCTTTCATTCCACTTTACCTAATTTTCCTTTGTCCATTGCTATCCTAGACCCAATTGATCAATGAATTTAGTTAAAATTACTTTTAGAATAATTTACATGACTGACTTGCTAAGTTTTGTGATTTTTTCCATTGTAAAGAATTTTGACCGGAACTAGTTGCAGAATGCAGACATTCCGTAGCTAACTGGCGATTCTGCAGCTGTCTTCACGTTTGAGTATGTTCCAGGTGGCCTCTCAAGAAAAACCGCATATGGGCATAATCCACATCATGTCTACATGGTTCATTGCTCACCATGAAGGAAGAAACGAATTCTGGGTATGGTTTTGATACGTGGGAACACATTTAAGAAAGCGTACTTTCTGTGAGGGACCGGTTCTTACCCGTAGTCCTTTTCCTTGTTACGCAGCCACTTCAAGAGTCCTAATGTGATTTCGATAAGGAAAGGCAATGATCCTGGAATTGTTGCAAGTCTTGTTATTTACATTTGTTATATAAACACTTGGGAAACCGAGAGCTAGGCTAGATTTTGTCCTAGATTTTGCTTAGATTCTGTGCTACATTTCTGAAGACGCAGAGTGCTCTGTTCAAGTTATTTCACTTTTAATGAAGCATACAGTGTTGTTTTGAAAGCGTTGATTTTATTTGGAGTTAGATTCCGTCAGGTGGTAGAGGGCCCCTGCCTCTTGCATGGATTTATTTGCGTAATTTAGATAAGTATTCTAGCTGCCTTTACGTTTTTAAAGTTGAGTTCGTAGTTGCTTTCATTAGCTACTGTAGTTATACTCATTCTAAAAACTCTTCTGAAAGAAGAAGCTCTTCCAAAATATTATAATGATGAATGGGAATTGCCTATAGTATTGTAGGATTTAATTGTAATCTCTTTTATTCACCATCACAGTTATACTTATGCTAAGCACTCTTCCACAAGAAGAAACTCTTCCAAGAAATCTTTATACTGTCTTAAGCATGATTGTGATCTTGAACGTTTTAGTTGTGTGTTTTCACTAAGTACCATCGCTGCTCTTGCTCTTAAACGCTTGTCCAAAATATCATAATAACGAGTGGGATATGGCTATGATATCTTAGTTTTTCGTTGCTTTCAGTCTTTATGTTTACATTTGCACTCAATTACACAGTCAGGATTGTTCTAAAAACTCTTCCGAAAGAAGGAACTCTTCCAAAATGTCAATCATGATGGACAAACAGACTGTATAATTCCATAGAATAATGCATGATAGCTTAGTTAGGATGTTCCAGAGTTTAATTGCACTTAACTCATGTTCAGTTGTTTTGCTTTAAGTTTGATAATGACTTGTAGTTCAACATTGTTTTATGCTAGTGACATTATAGGTTTGGTTGTAGCTCAACTCATTGCATTTGCACTCCATATTCAGTTGTCGTTCACTGCATTACTTCAGTTGTTAAATTTAACAAAACAACCTTCATTATTCACAAATCTCTTCTTGTTCTAAAATCCATAATTGATTCATAACCATATGAACAGAAGACCATATCATTTTAAGGCCTGAAGTACTTCTACAACTTCCTTATCATCTTACAAACAAACATTTTTCTCAATAGACTATTTCAAAAATCTATAACCTTTGAGTGAAGTGTAGTGCTATAAAACTGAGTTGCAGAATAGAGTTAGGAATTAGATTTAGAGTAGAAGATCTTATGATGGTATCAATGTTTTACTCAAACATACTTCAACAAATCTCTAATCAAGGATAAAATGTTGCATCATTATTGTTAGTATGAATCCTTTGTCGAAGTGTATGAAAAAGGACCACTTTAGCTACGCATAACTAATAGCCCTAACAACAAAAGTGGCTGCCAATATCTTTAGATCTGCGATTAGTTAGACAAGAAAAGAGCTGCAAAACACCAGATCTATGCATGGAAAGACATTAAGCAGTAAAAACAAGGGTTTACTCCATATACCAATAGACAATACAAGAACAATTTTTTAAAGAATTTTTGTATTAATGGGGCACCTGGGAGGAAAACTAGAAGGAGTATCCAATTCCCCTCAGTGGTATGGGTTCTTGGAAGTCCTCAGCACTTCAGATCTAAGATTTCTCTTTCTAGTTGATGTAGAAAACCCAATGCAAAGAGTAGAGCTCAATGGGAGAAAATGATGGAAATATGTGACCAAGTGTATAGATCCAGAGTGATCTAATAGGCAACAAAAGGTGAAGAATGGTAGGAAAAACCCTCCTATTTATAACAAAATATTGGGTCATTCTAGACCTTGGTGCATGGGTTAACCAGATCTAGATCCACTTTTTATGGAATATTTTATTATATTTGTTGGAGGGAAAAGGTATTTGACTTGGGTCAAATCCCTTAATTTGTTAAAAATAAATAAATAAATGATTTATTTATCTTTTTAAGGAATTTGTTAGAAGATAATCAAATAAATAATGATTTATTTAATTATTTAAGGAGGTGGTTGAAAGATAATTAAATAAATAGTGATTTATTTAATTATTTGTGGGTGATTTGGTCATATTTAACAAGGAATATCATCTAAATAAGGTTTAAATGATTATTCCTAGAAAATAATAAGATAAATAAAGGTTTATCTAATTAATTTATTTGATTTTGGGTTAAACATGACTGGGAATAATAATTAAATTGTGTGTTAATTAATTATTCCATGAGGAAAATCAAACAAATATGGGTTTGTTTAATATTTCCTTTTGGGGTTTCCTGTTTTAACATAGTGAAAGCAGTTTTTCTTAGGGTAAAACTGGTCTTGCATGGTGTACTTGGGTCCATCTAATGATAATAGGTTAGATGACCAAAAAATGGTGTAACAGATTTCCCCCCAGCGTGCGAGTGTCAGGAGCAAATCGTATGACCGAAGTACGTTGTAAGAACACAATCACTAGACAACAAAAGGGATGTCAGAGAGAGAAATTTGAGGTAGATAGTGTGCTGAAGGACTAGACCTTGAGGAGATGAGACTTGCAGGTGCAACAAGTCTCTTTTTATGAGAGGGTACCTGTGCTGAAGGCGGCGGGGGAGGCATACCTATGCCCACTGAGACAAAGTAAAAAAGAATAGTGTGTCCAGTAAACGAGGGACCGAACCAGAAAGTACAGCTGGCATAATCATGAGCCAGATAAAAATACAATGAGGAATCCCACATACATGATGTGCCTGGGATAACAGCCAGGACTTGTACAATAATATCTGAGTACATGAGATACAAATACAACCCAAATGCCCCCTGTAAATGGGGAAGGGCTCACAAAATCTGACTGATACATGCAAGTTGAAGAGGCGCTGCAAGTGGCTACGGCCAACATCATCAAATATCTGGAGCTGCATCGAAGGCTGCAAAGAAGAGGTCATCCGGGCATGTGGGGGGCTACCTGCAGGGCCACCCCCTCATGAGGGTTGAAACATCTCACACACACATGGGAATCGTCAAGAGCTGCTACTGGATCATTGGACCATTGAGTATACGAATCTCAATCATGCTGAAAGGAGCTGGAGAAACAATCAAGCCAAAGGAAAAGGAGGTATCCCTTTGCCTGATCCGAGGCACCGAACAAGAGTGGAAGCTGGAACCAAGGTACACCGCCCTCTAGACCTGGCTTCTGGAATAAATGAGCTGATGTCGACAGAAGGAGGTCCGCCATAGTTGAGGCAATGAGAGACCCTCAACTAAGGCACGAGAGAAAAGAGTAGAGCGACGGACAGACTGACACTAATGATGATAGGGAAGTGGAAAGGACTGAGTAGCTAATGGACGACTTCCCTTGCTAGAGCATAAAGGGCATGAATGACATGGCAGCGACTGACACAACATCATCAGGGATGGGGGACAGTGGAACTAAAGGTCATAATGTGCGACACAAGAGAGAGACCAAGCAATGACGGATGGAGGGCTATAGTGGGGTACAAAGGGACTCGGTATAGACTCCATGGAGGGAATGATGACTCAACTTGGATGCTCTAAACAAGGGCGACTCGATGGTGCTGCCACACAGTAAAGGCCCCAATGGGAGACCGTGGAAACATGAGTACAAGATGGGAACTCATGACGAAAATCGACACGAACAAAGCCAAGTAAGGAGGCAAAGTGGTGCCCCGAGTACAAGTGTCGTAAGTGAGGAAATTCGTTTTGAATGAGAGGGGAAGTGACCCTTCTTGGACGAAATGTGTCCTGGTGAAGTGTTAAACACAAAAAATGAAAAAAGATGCTGGCTATCTAAAAGAAAATAAAACATGCATTTCAGAAGGGAAATGCTAAGGGTAATATTTCTTAAGATAGAGTGCATTGCGAGGATTAGGAAGGGGATGGCCTTCGAAATCCTCTAAGAGGTATGCCCCCTTACCGAGATCCTTACAAATGATGTAAGGGCCTAGCCATAATGAGTCAAACTTCCCATGACCAAGGACATCATGGGCCTGGTCATATACTAGAACAAGGTCGCCTTCGTGAAAAGTGCGAGGCTGGAATTTTCGGTCATACTGAGCTTTGGTGTGCTTTTTGGCTGCTTCCATGGTTTGCAAGGCCACACGGCGATCTTCAGAAGCGCGCTCGAGCATGATAAGTCGTTGTTCTAGAGGTTGGGTGTCAGGGAGAAGTTCAACGGCCAGATGTAGGGAAGGAATTTCACACTCGATTGGTAAGACTGCCTCCTCTCCAAAAACCAGGTGGAAAGGAGTAAACCCGGTGGTGGTTTTAACAGAAGTTCGATAGGCCCACAAAGCAGGGAAGAGCATGAGATGCCAGTTGGTTTTGTGCTTATTCACCGTTCGTTGAAGCATAGTTTTGAGGATTTTGTTCACTGCTTCAACTTGGCCATTACCTTGGGGGTAATAGGAGGAGGAATATTGGTGCTCAAAACCCAACAATGAGGATAGCTCATGCCATATCTCATCTTCAAAATGTTTTCCATGGTCAGAGACCAATTTTTTGGGAACCCCGAATCGAGCTATAACATGGTTAAAGAAAAAGAGGGCCGCGGTAGCTGCCGTGTTGTTGAAAGTTGGCATGGCCTCGGCCCATTTAGTGAAATAATCGACCGCCACGATGATATACTTGTGGTTACCAGCAGATGGCGGGCGACACTCCATAAAGTCGATGGCCCATTTAAAAAAGGGGACGGTTGAGATGACTGGATGGAGGGGAGCTGGTGGAGCTCGCGCCTTAGGGGCGAAATGTTGGCAATTGGGACAGTGTTTGACTGCCTCAATGCAATCACTAAAGAGAGAAGGCCAAAAATACCCAGCGCGCATGACTTTCTGGGCAGTAGCAAGACCGGAGAGGTGGCCACCACAAGCGCCACTATGGCAGGCATTAAGGACCTGTTCAGCTTCAGCGTGTGTGAGGCAACGACGAAGGACGGTATCAACCCCGCGACGATATAGATCGTCACCGATAAGGAGGTACTGGGGGGCTTGGTGTCGGATGCATCGGCGAGCCTCACGATCAAGGTGAAGGGCGAACTTTTGGGTTAGCAAGTAAGTAAGAATGTCGCCATACCATGGGTCGTCGGTAGTAATGGCAAATAAGTGTTCATCAGGAAAATCATCATTAACTGGGGTATCTGGCGCTCCGGTAGGTAATTCAGAAATGAGCTCAGCGAGGGCTAAGCCTTTCTTACTCTTTGGTGTGACGAATTCGAGGTCGAATTCTTGAAGAATAACGACCCAACGGGCATATTTCCCAGTGAGGATACGACGAATCAATAGGAAAGCCAAGGGGTTGGAATTAGTCACAACCTTGGTGGAGCGCATGAGGATATAATGACGAAGTTTTTGGACTGAGAACACTACAGCTAGTGCTAATTTTTCTTCAAGTGAGTAGGAAACAGGGGGTCCTACAAGGTTCTTACTGACGTAGTAGATCACATGCTCAATACCATTTTCATCTTCCTGGATAAGGACTCCAGCAACCGAATAGGTGGAAGCGGAGATATACAGGATGAAGTCTCGATCAAAGTCGGGAGGGCGGATCAAAGGAGCGGATGTGAAAGCCTGCTTGAGGGCATCGAAAGACTCATGAGCATGGGAATCCCAAAAAAAAGGGATATAAGATTGGAGGAGTCTAAGGAACCCATGTGCAGTGGTGGCGTAGTCAGGGACGAACCGTCGAAGAAAATTAGCTTTGCCTTGGAGACTTTGGAGCTGGCGGAGGGTACGTGGAATGGGAAGTTCAAGAATGGCTTGAACTTTCAAAGGGTCAAGAGTGATACCATCCTTAGACACGATGAAGCCTAAGAGACGGCCGGCAGGAATGCAAAAGACGCATTTCAATGGGTTAAGGCGGATATTATACTTGCGACATCGGAGAAAAATGGTACGCAGATCATGGAGGTGCTGCACCCGCTGCTTAGAACGCGCAGTGAGGTCATCTAAATAATCAAGGATAATGTGAGCTAAGTCATGGAAACAATAAGACATGGCCCGTTGAAAAGTGGCGCCGGCGTTTTTGAGGCCGAACGACATGACCCGGTAAGCGAAAGTTCCCCACGGACTAATGAACGCATTTTTGAGTTGATCGGCAGGACGGATAGCAATTTGGTTGTATCCGGAGAAACCATCCATAAAGGATAGAACCTCATGCCCCACACACTCGTTAATGATTTGGTCGATGAACGGTGTGGGGAAGTTGTCTTTGGGATAAGCTTGGTTCAAGTCGCGAAAGTCCGTGCAGACACGGATGGTGCCTTGTTTCTTGAGAACGGGAACTGGGTTGGATACCCAAGTGGTGTATTCAATGGGGTAAATAAAACCAGCCTGCTTGAGCTTATCAATTTCAGCTTTGATAATGTCATGTCTGGAAGGATGAATGAGTCTCAACTTTTGACGGACTGGTTTGGCCTCAGGCCATGTGTCAATGTGGTGTTCGACAATGGCGGGATCGAGTCCGGGCATTTCAGAATAAGACCAGGCGAAAATATCACGGAATTCTTTGAAAAGCTTGGTGTAAGCTTCAATTTCTTCCAGGGTGCAGTGGGCGCCTAAGGTGATATATTCTTCGATACCTGGTGTGACTGAAATGTCAATTTTGATGGTAGGAGAGATATTGGCCATGTTTTCTTCTTCAAAAGCATCGGGTGCAGGGATGGGGTTTTTGAACCAATCGACTGCATTGGGGATGAAGTCTTTGGTTTCCACAGCAAATTGGTCATGGGACTGCTGCGGGAGGAAGTATGCGCGATGGTGCATATCGTCCCATGGAAAGTCCGGGTTAGTCATGGCTTCCATAATGTCTTCATCGGACTGGAAGATACGAAGACTGGAGGAAGAAAGGTCACCCGAGGAGGTGGTGGTGTGGGACGGGTCATCAAGAGGAGAAGGGCTCGGATGCGCGATATCAACAGATCCAAGGTCGGCTGAGGAGCCGAGAGGATCGGTAGGTTGAAGGGCAGGTGAACTATCTCGCAAGGATGATGACAGGTACAAAATGGTGGTTGAGGGCTCTGTTGGCTCGATAGCGGGAGGAGGAATGTGAATAGGAGTAGGAAGGTCCTCTGGTCCTATCGAAATGGCCTTGAATTGGTGGTACATGTCCAAGGAGGAACGATACTCGTCAAGGCGGGGATAGAGGTGTGTGTAATGGCCGTGGAAATCGCACAAGGCACAAGGGTGGTTTGTGCGCAAGGTTTTGAGTTTCGAGATAGAGTCCGGGATAGTGACGTAGACTTCTAGGATGTCAGAGTCGGGAAACGTCTCATTGACCAGAATCTTGAGGTGCGGCGATTCAGGACACATATGGGTGGCGTGACCGATGATATCACACAAAGCGCATTGGATGGCGGGCTTCAGTGGTCGCGGAGGAGTAGGAGTTGTCAGGGTGGCCTGGTCCTGATGGGTTGCCCCCTTACGAGCTTTGCCTTTCTTTCCGGGGGCTGGCACCACAGGGGTAGGGTCCTGTGGAGGTGCTGGGGGCCCGGAGGAGGTGAGGGGGACTGGTTGAACCGATGTCAAAGCAAGGTAAGGTTTGGGGTGACCGGGAGGGGTAGCGGCTGGAGGGTCAATGTACCAGACGGGTATGCCAAGGGTCAGGTTAGGGAGAGAGAGGGTGGCCATGACGGGGACAGAAAATACTCCGGGAGGGGGAGCCAGGAAAGGTATCTGCCGAGCAGGGTAATGACCAGGAGGGACGGCTCCGAAGTGGTTAAGGCCAGGGGGAACCGTTCCAGGAGGATAAAGGGGTTCAGGGATACCAGCTGTAGGGGGAGGGCCAGAAGGAGGAGGTCCGGCTGGCTGAGAGGAATGGCTAGGAGCGGGGTGCGGAGGGCAAGGGGGAGGTTGCTGACTAGCCAAGGCAGGCCGCTTAAGAGCAGCCTGAGACGATTGCATCATGCAAATATTCGATAAGCTGGGATCAATGATAGGAGCAGGGGAAAGGTTAGGGAAAGTTCCAAGAAGGGAGGAATCTTTGTAAACGCCGGGGCAGACACTGGTCAAGGAATCGATGGTTTGCTTGGTGGCTACAGAAGAGATGGTTGTCTCAGATGAGGTCTGAGATTTTGGCTCATGATATGTCAACTGGTCAATGGTGACTATATTTCCATTAAGGGGGAAAGACATCTTGCGGAAAACTGTGGATGGGATAGCAGACATAGCATAGGTGTAGCTTCGCCCCAATAGAATGTTGTAATCTAGCAGGGCGTCGATGACTTCAACGTCAACGCAAACAGTCTTACCGGCGAGGGTGATAGGACAATTACGAAACATGCCAATGGGCTGGGAGGCATGACTGTCCCACACTTGAAGGGTGATCGTGGAAGGGGCCAACTCAGGAGATCCGAGTTGCTTCCAAACCGAAGCGGACATCACGCATGTATATGCCCCCTCATCAATTATACACCGGGACACGTTGGCGTTCCGGATTTTGACTGGGATTTGGAAGGCGACGGAAGGAGGAAGGGGAGGATGGTCCGATTGAGTGGCATCGAAAACAATCATTTGGTCATCAGCAGGATCTACAGCGCCCACGGCAGATAATAGAGCCTTCTTTTGGGAAGGGCACCACTGGAGGAGTTCCAGTGTGGAAATGGCAGCAGGAGATTGTGCCAGATCATCTACTATGCTATACGAATGAGCATCTCGACCAGAACCAGCATTTCGACGTAATGGTCCCTTAGGAATCTTGGTATGGACCTCAAATTTGGGTTGAGGGATATGTAAGGGACCATTGGATGTCGAAAGAGGCTCTGTAGAACCTGAAGAGGGAGGCTCGGGGGCAGACTGAGCAGGAGGCTTGGGGTACTGACGAGACCGAGTTTGAAGGTGAAGATCGACAGATGGGTTAGGATCGGAGTGCATCATAAGGATCTGGTAATCAAAGGAACCAGAAAGGGAAGGGGGGGTGGCTACCTGGCTATCGGGCCGTTGGGTAGCCACGAATCCTTGCTGAGGGAAAGGATCAATAAACACAGCTGGCTGGGTAGTGGCCACATTAGGAGGAGCATGAGGGGAGGCGTGTTGTCCGCGCAATGTGGCTTGAGACTCCCACATCTGCCGCATCTGGGGTAAGAGGGGACAATCGTGGGTGTAATTACCATAGACACCACAACACGAACAAGGCTTACTTGTGCGGAGCGGCCTGTCCGGCTTGGGCTGAGTGCCCTGTTGCTGGTTGGCAGTGTTAGGGTCCACACCAGGATTGGGTCCACGGGTACCAGGGGAAGATGGGTTTGGATTGCCTCTCCGCCTTCTTTGAGAAGAAGGGGGATTAGTCGCACCTTGTTGTGCAAATACTTTCCCTGGAGGGGGCTGGGAGTGCTGGTGCTGGGTTTGAGGAGGCAAAGGAAGAGGAAGCGCATATGCTGGAGGAGCTGGCGCACCAGGCTGCGGATAAGGGTAATGGGTAGGGTGGGCAACATTGAGGTAAGCAGGAGGTTGGGCAAAAGGGAGAGGCATGCTGTATCCTGGATACATGCTACCGGGAGGGGGGAGAGTGCTGGAGGAGCTGGCCCCTCCCCGAGGGAGACCATAACCCATAGGAGGTTGAGTGTATGGATGGGAAAGGGCTTCAACGATACTGTCGGTGGAATGAGATGCCCCCGGGGCGTTAGCGTCACCGGGCCTGGGGAGGTCAGGAAGAACGGTATAAACATAACCAGATTGAGCATAGATCAAGTCATATTTCAAGGCTATTTGGAGGGCGGCTTCTTCGGTTTGAGGAAAATGGGAGGCGAAATCCTTGCCGATGGGAGCTGGAAGGGTGCGAAGGAACTAGTCCATATAAACCCGATCTTTGAAGGGAGGGGCTCGACATAAGCTCCGTCTTCTTCGTCATTCCTGGACATGGGTAGAAAGGTGGGTTGAAGAGGATTGCTTAAAGGAAGTCAAGAGCTCTGTGCCAGTGTCGTATCGGAGAGGGAGCTGGAAATAAGACAAAAAGGCCTGGGCAAGGGTCTCAAAGGTGGTATGGGAAGAGGTGGCTTGTTCAACATACCATTTAGAAGCTTCGCCGGTAAGCGTGCATTGGAACAAACGAAGACGAATGGAGTCATCGGTAATGGAATTGGAGGAACACCACATGTGGAAAGATCGGACGTGATTGGTTGGATCTTCTCCAGCTTGGCCTTAGAACTTTGGGATGTCGGAAGGGAGCTTGGTTGGCATAGCAGGCCAATTAGCATTGTGGTGGATAGGGTCATTGATCAACTGATTGAAATCGGGGAGGCTGAGGCCTGCAATGTACGATAATACGGGGGTGGCCGGGGTAGTTCCTGTGACGGTTCCGCTAGTAGTAGGGCCGGCATTGGGGCCGGGAGAACCACTAGCGTTAGGCCCTGGACGAAACATAGTGAAGGTGGCAGGGGGAGAACCAGGAGGAGAAGGAGAACCCGATGAATCAAGATAGGAGTCGGAGTGCAGACTCGAAGGAGGACTGGCTCGACGACGGTGGGGCGGAGCAGGTCGATCAACCGGAAACTGAGGGTAAAGGCCAAGAAGTCTCCAGGAAAGGCGCCTTGGGGGCGCAATGATGACAGGAAGAAGGAAACCGACAAGGGCAGAAAGGGACAGAATCAAGTAAGGTCAAGTGCAGACAAGGTGCTGTGACAATTGATTTTAGAGTCTTTTCCAGGCAGTGTTAACCAGGCGCTTCTTCGCTTAGGGTCAGTGTGTGGTGTGCGTTAATTTTAATTTTTAAACCCTTTTCGTTTTGAGAGCAAGAAAAAGTGTGTTGCGTAACTGAAAATAAATCTGTAGAGAACAGTATATAATGCTGAAATAACAGAACATTTAACAGCTAACCATGCATCAATCTATCCCAAAAAGGACGGTCTCTCAAAATTACTCTAAAAGAGGGCAAAAATCTAGTCAAACACACACAAAAAGAGGCCAATAGATCTAGGGTCAAAAGGGACAGGGATCTAAAGGATAGAGCTGCTAAAAAGAGGTGCAGATCACAGCCAAGAGACAGAGGCAAGGTGGCTGGAAAAAGGAAGGTAATCATCAAAAACGGAGGGGGCCAGGAGGAGGCCCTAAAAGTAGGTCCAAACAAAACTTCAGGAGGTGATTTGAGAGGTAGAAGAGCTGATTACGATGGATCTGAAAGGAAGGTAATAGATCTGGAAAAAAGGAGGCTGAAGCTCTAAAAAACAGATGGCTAAAATAGCTAAAACTCTTCCAAAAAAAGTGGAGGGTACTAAAGCCCTAGGGGGCTGGGTTCCCACTTAGATGAGTAAAAACAGATCAGAACTTGGTCAAAGTGGGCTGAGACAGAGGCTGGAAGACCCTGACAGAAGCTGCAGCAAAACCCAGAAAAATTGCAGAAAAATCACTGAAAAAATGGCAGGTCGCAGTTTCTGACCTGATTTCAGTGCAGGTCGCAGGAAACAGGCTGAAAAGTGCGACCTGGAGGTCCAGGTCACAGGTTTAGGGCCAAAAAGTGTGACCCCTCATTCTGGTTGTCTCGGCGGCAGATTTTCAGAAAAGTTGACGTCTCAGTTGCGGCTGGTGTCGCTTACCTGCGCAATAGGGCCAGAAACACACGGAAGTTAGAAATTTTGATGTTTTAGGGTTTTATGTGAGAAAAACAACATGAAAATAGGAAAAATAAACAACTGAAAAGAAACCCTAGGGTCTGAAGTAGCTGGATATGCAGGAATATGAAAAACGACAGCGATCATAATTTAAAACCCGTGTGGAATCGCCATTTGTTAGTATGAATCCTTTGTCGAAGTGTACGAAAAAGGACCACTTTAGCTACGCATAACTAATAGCCCTAACAACAAAAGTGGCTGCCAATATCTTCAGATCTGCGATTAGTTAGACAAGAAAAGAGCTGCAAAACACCAAATCTATGCATGGAAAGACATTAAACAGTAAAAACAAGGGTTTTCTCCATATACCAATAGACAAGACAAGAACAATTTTTGAAAGAATTTTTGTATTAATGGGGCACCTAGGAGGAAAACTAGAAGGAGTATCCAATTCCCCTCAGTGGGATGGGTTCTTGGAAGTCCTCAGCACTTCAGATCTAAGATTTCTCTCTCTAGTTGATGTAGAAAACCAAATGCAAAGAGTAGAGCTCAATGGGAGCAAATGATGGAAATATGTGACCAAGTGTATAGATCCAGAGTGATCTAATAGGCAACAAAAGGTGAAGAATGGTAGGAAAAACCCTCATATTTATAACAAAATATTGGGTCATTCTAGATCTTGGTGCATGGGTTAACCAGATCTAGATCCACTTTTTATGGAATATTTTATTATATTTGTTGGAGGGAAAAGGTATTTGACTTGGGTCAAATCCATTAATTTGTCAAAAATAAATAAATAAATGATTTATTTATCTTTTTAGGGAAGCGGTTAGAAGATAATTAAATAAACCTTTAAACCTTATTTAGATGATATTCCTTGTTAAATATGACCAAATCACCCACAAATAATTAAATAAATCACTATTTATTTAATTATCTTTCAACCACCTCCTTAAATAATTAAATAAATAAAGGTTTATCTAATTAATTTCTTTGATTTTGGGTTAAACATGACTGGGAATAATAATTAAATTGTGCTTTAATTAATTATTCCATGAGGAAAATCAAACAAATATGGGTTTGTTTAATATTTTCTTTTGGGGTTTCCTATTTTAACATAGTGAAAGCCGTTTTTCTTAGGGTAAAACTAGTCTTGCATGGTGTACTTGGGTCCATCTAATGATAATAGGTTAGATGACCAAAAAATGGTGTAACAATTATAAGTTAGTTGTTTAAACTATTTAGTTAGGAAGATTTGCATACTTAGTGACCATGTTTCAAGCTCTCTCTCAAATGCCTTTGATGAAAGAATTTGACAAGTTTAGTTTGTGTTTTGAATCATTTGCTTAAAAGTCGTTATCAAGCTTTGCTTTTGCTTATTCATAGTTTAGATTTAATTCTGTTTTTAGTATTGCATTTGCATTTACCATTTGACACCAACCAATTAGGTTTCACCCTGTTTTTAATCATTAGCTTCCTTCCATTAGCTTTCTAGTCATTTTCCTTGTGAACATAAAACCACCAAAAGATCAAAAACATCAAAAACCATCACAAAAGACCAAAAACATCACAAAACACTACACACAACGCATTAAGAAATAAGCACCTAGGTACATACAGTACACTTCACTTCAACAGTTTACCAACCCTGGTTGACAATTAAATGAGCTCAATTTAGGAGACTAGATTGAGACCAAACAAAGGGGTCTCTTTCTCTTAGCTGATAGGCCATTTCAGGATCAAATCCTTTAGGAAATTTGGCTAAGGATGAACCTTGTGGAGGTTTAAAGTCTGAGGGCAGTGCATTATAAACATTATTAAATCTAGTGCAATAATTTTGAATACTTTCCCCATTGTTTCTTTTGAGGTTGTTGTAGTCTGAAATTATTTGGAGAGGTTTTTTTCTAACTTCCCATTTGTTTATCAATAACTGGTTGAGATCCTGGAGATCATTAATACTATTAGGGGTTAAGCCTTTGAACCATTTTCTTGCTTCTCCCCCTAGAATTTGAGAAAACAATCTAAGGTTGATATTTTCATCATCAATCTCACTTCTATAAAAATAGTCATTCATCTTGTCCACATGCTGTGAAGAAGTAATAGTACCACTGGCATCATATAATGGTATCTTGGACTGATAGTCTTGTGGAAAATTGACTAGAGGTAAAGGAAGGACTAGGGGAGCATACCATGTTTCCATGATAGGAGGTTGTGGAAAAAGTGGGGGGTTTACAGGTGGGGGATGTAAGATAGGAGGGGGTTGGTGGAATGGTGTAGTTTGAATAGTGGGTGTATGGATAATAGAAGTGGATGGGCCGGCAAGAGATTGTTGAGCAGATATAGGATGAGAGAAACAAAAATTATGAAGTAAATGCAAGTAAGGTGGGGTAGTTTCTCTTCTACCAGTATTTTCACCTCTTTCTTGGGATGAAGTTAGAGACTCAAAATCTATCTGATCTATATCATCAAGTGACCTAGTTATGAATGGGTTTCTTAAGTCAACTTCTGAATCTTGTAGAGCTGTAAGGTTTTCAGGAACATAATTAGATATTTGGATTGGTCTGACAATAGTTGAAGCTTGAGCCTCAGGAGACTTCCTAAGTATGATTTTAGGATTATCAAATATCTCAGGAGGTTTTGGGTCAGGATAGGCTCTAGTATGAATTATTTTTGAAGCCACTATGTTATGTTTTCAGACCCAATAATAATAAGAGTTTAACAAAATATGACAATCTTTAATAGGCTAACTGATCTTTTAGCAATAAAACTTTAATCCTGAAAGTCTTATGTACTGAGTTTAAATGATATTATGATAAATGGTTTCCCATCGGAGTCTTTGGAAAACCAAGGAAAATCAGTAGGCCTACTAATGTTCAATGGAGTCACCAAGTGGAAATTTTTAGCTTTTTTGGAGGTAAAATGTTTTATGGTTCACCACCATATACCAATCTAAAATATTTTTGGCTTTTCTGAGTCTTTTATAGTCCTATAGGTTAAGAGAGTTTCCTAAATCTATTTCACCATTTAGCTATGGTGATGAGACAAACAGAGTTTACTCTTATGGCTTAACTAGCTGATTCCTTCAAGGTTTGATAAGGCTACATGAGAATCCTAAGGGTTGCTTAGTTTTTCACTGATTCAAATAATTCCTATCATGATCACCATTTTCTTTGGTAGTTCTTGAAGAGAGCTACTTATATTGCACCGAACAATGAGTGTTTTGTTGTAAGGATTTTACTCAGATGCTCCCCAGTATGGTTGCCAGAAATGTTGGGCCTCTGTAATTTAGTAGAGTGGAAATACTAAATGCTACAAAGAATACATCAAAAACCACTTTGGGATTCTAGGATCTAGCCCTCCTGAATCTAGAGAGGGATCTCTCCATAGGTGCAAAGATTGATTTATCTTTAAGGCTTTTTAGTGCTATTTTAGGCTAGTGATTAAGAACAAGGGTTTTTTTTTTTTGTTTGGCTGGTCAGGTATGATATTTAATTGGATGGGATATCACAAAATGAAAGAGTTTCAAAGGGTGAATATGCAAGTATATTGATAAGTGTTCAACAGATAGGATTAGAGTGAAACAACTTTAATCCATTGGGAAATGGAGTCACAAAAGGGTTAAATTGTACAACAATTTCAAGAGTGGTCCAAGGGGCAAGTCATCTATATCAAAATATCCTTTAGATTAAATGATGGAGTGGAACATTAGAAGTGTTGAGAAAGTGGAAAAAGCCAAAAATTTCAACAAGGATTTATCAACTTTCCATACAAGAAAAGCCTTTTTAAGCAACTGTTTGAAACCAGCCAAAGGACAAGGCTAACCATAGACTTCTTTGGACAAGATTGTATTAAAGCTAACTTATCAGACAACAATCCAATAATCTCACTAGACTACTTTTAGAAGGGATGAAAATAGATAAGTAAACAAAGTGCAGCTTAAGATTAGTTCAGATGTATTACAATCATGGTCTATTTTCAACATACTCGTACGGAAACTTTCAAACAACCTTTGGAGAAAGAACTAGAAGACAGGGCAAACCATAAACTTTCCTAGTTTAACTCTACTTAGCATGTAATGAAAATATCATTTAAAAAATCCCTTTCAAATTTTTCACATCAAGACATGGACTAACCAAAATTGCTTGATAATGTTTAGACTTAATTTAAGTCATTATAAAATATCACAATTAGCAGAAAAAATATAGATAAAGCTTATCAGTGAGAGTAGGGTACTTTTAACAATAAATCCTAGCTCTATAATTTCTTCTCTTTATCAGATAAAAGTGAACAAATGGCATACATGAAAATAAAACAATAACAGTAGGAGGTACTTCACCAATGATATAGACTAGGATCCCAAGAATCAGCTTGTATATTGATTGTCAATCCAGTTACAAACTACATGTCCAATGTTTTATCACAGTACCAACTTCTCTTCTCAGCCTATCTTCTTCAATAACTCAACAGAGCTTCAGAGCTTCAGAACTTATTTACATTCAACAATGATTCCATACAACAACTATTACATCAAAGTCAAATAACCAACCCTTTACAATGTGCTCCTCCAGGATATTTTATAAGGAAATGAGGAGGTGGAAGAGTTTCTAGGGTTGATTATCATTAATTCTATACTAAATGAAATTCCTAGCCTTGAAAACCATGCAAGGCATAAGGCAGGAATGCATTGAATTATAACTCTATTTCATTTATTCCATTTATGTTTTTTAGGCCTAGTGGACAAAAATATTGACTTTGAGGCTTTCTTTATCTTTTATAATAACTTTACTAACAGTTTTAAATATATTATTTGGTTTGAAATAATTTTTCAGTTGTCTTTAGGAAAATATCTTCTGACTGGGAAATAAATATGCCTTCTTTTGATTTATTGAAGCTGCAGGTGGCAATTTGGTAGCTAGAGAGGATTAATGGTCTCTAATGTGGCAATGGAGACCTATTTTACTAATATTTTTCTCTGTTTACCTTTAAACACTTTCAATTTTCTTTTGGTCTGTGTTTAGGCTAAATTAGCCTTAATCTCTGTCTTCGGGTCTTCATTCTTATTTTCTTAACCTCCTTAACCTGTGGATTAAAAATCTGATCTTCAAGTTTTGGTTTTAATCCCTTTATTGTTGATTCTTCATTGCTGATACACTTTGTTTGTTTTATTTCACTGACACAAATGATTTTATGTGGTTGGAGGGTTTCTATTAAACGGATCGATAATCATGATCTATCGATTGAGACTGCAAAATTTGAAAACTCCTTAGATCCCTTCCTGTACTGAAGGTCTTGGAATCTTCATTCCTGGCCTTCACGTTATCTTTATAATTGTTGGAAAACTCCATAGAACCTGCACAAAACAAACAAAAATCATATAAATCCTGCGAAAAATAGATTTAAAAACTGCTTTGGAGGTTTGGGCGTGACGGCGAACAGGAGTCGTTGGATTAGGACAATCAATGGTGGAGATTGCTTGATGAAATGTTTCGAGGGCAAGTTAGGTGGGACATTGATGGGGGGTGAGATTAAAACAGGACCGTCCGATCTCAGAGATCAATGGCGAAGATATTTCGATGGAGCATTTAGGAGAATAGATAAATGGAAAACAAATGGGGTTATGATATAACGCGAGCTGTTCAATCTCAAAGACCGACGACTGAGATTAAAAGCGAAAGCATCGCTATGGACAATGGTAGTAAGGCGGAAAACCAGAATGGTTTTTGCAAAATATTTGGGGGCTAGGCAGTATTGCCCAAAAAAATGCAATTCAATACGTTACTTGACACTTGTCCCTCCCAATAACGCCCTTTTTGCAAAATATTTTTGTGTTAAAGCTTTGGCGCAAATATTTTGCGATATGCATTATCAACCGTTAGATCATAAAAGGTAGATCAGACAGTGCAAAAAGCATGCGACAGGAGGTAAGATGCATGGGCATGGGTGGTGGGACTAGCAGTTACATCAGCGCCTTTGTCGCATAGCTGATGGGTTTATTGGGTTATTGGGGTTCATCAGGTTAAGTCCCGACCGTTGGATCTGACGATTGGGTGGTGGGGATTTAAAGATGAGACATGAATGTTAAAAAGGGAAGAAGGTGTAGTAAGTGGAATATGTGGAGGAAGGAGGCTTGATGGCCATTGATCTACGGAGATCAATTGTCCATATTTATTTTAAATTTGAAATGCCAGGGATGGAAAATGGAAGAAAAATGGGTTCAGGAAATATTTTTAGGCCTTTAGGCACCCGATTGCAGGGCTTTAGGACGCATGGAGGAAAGGGCTTAAGGTAATAAGCCCTCAGGGGCTTAATGCTTTTGTAATGAAAAAAGACTGTTTTTAAGGCTAAAAACAAGGTTTTTAAGTTTAAATAGGGGCTTCGATAGGTGGGATACAGGTTTTTTAAACCAAACGAAAGGGGGACATAAGGTTTAAAAAGGGTTTAGGACAACTTAGAGGTCAAAATGAAGGAATTTTGAGGTATTTTATAGAAGGGAAGAATGGGTGAAAATGGAATTGTTTATGAGTGAAAGGAGGAGTGAAATGATGGAAAATGGAGTTTTATAAGCAGTTTTCTCTTGTGAATAGTAGGTACTTTAGGACTAATTGTGGAACAAGAGTGAATATTAAATCAAGGGGTAAAGATCATCATAAGACTTCAAAAGATGATAATTTTTCAAAGGAAACTATCTCGTGAAGGCTAAAAAATATTTAGCCACCATTTCGTATGACAAATTTTTATAGGTGGCTAACACCCCCTAAAGCATGAGATCCAAATAATAAGAATATTTGATTGAGATGATTTACAATGTGATGAGACTGGAAACAAAGCGAAACAGTCACCTGCATCAATCTTACAATACATTATATCATGATAAATCCTCTATTGATCATAATTGTTGAGGGTAGGCATTCCCATAGTTAGCACATAAAACAATCTAATAACATGGACATAATTCAAAAAGTCGTCTACATTGGAATTTTGCCCAGATGCAGACATTACCTACAGATATAGGCCCATGTTTGGATGACAATCTATATGTAAGGTCACCGTACAGATGATGTGTAAAACAATCCTAAAATCGCAGCTTGGATGGTTGAAACTAGATCCAAGGTCTTCTTATCTCATTCAGTCGATCATTTGGGTACAATTCTAGCCATGCGAATATGTGATTTTTCATCGAACATGGAAAGACATCGTTTGATTACCATCCAATAATGAAATTTGTTAGCAAACGTGAGAGAACCACCATTAATGAAAATGGCTATCAAGGTACTGCAATACATTTCGTAAGGCGTGAATAGATGATTTGATGTCGAACGCCAAAAAAAATCTTTTGGTAAAAAGTCCATAAGTGAGTATCTTGTAGATTTTGTAACAAGCCTCATGGTACTAGAATCTGATGTCTCTAAGTAAACTTCCTGGATATTGATTTGTAGTCGATAGGAAGTCCCCTTATTGCAAAACTGAAGTTACTGATTTCGGAGACAAGGGTATGACTTGATATAGCAATTGTCAGGGATGACTGTCATGAAAATAAAGGTTTATGAGTATTGCAGATGGATGAGTTCTAAATCACTCGATGACTTCTCTTGAACATATCGGCGATACTGTGATGAGTTGGCAGCATTGACCCAAAAATAAAGTGAAAGTATGATGAACCATAGGTGTGAATGAACTGTCAAGATGATTACCCAACCCAAACAATCATGGACATGGAGTGAGAGAAGTGTCATGTTCAAGAGCGACTTGCTACCAAAAATAAACTTTGCTTGCTTTTCCCAAATTTTCCCCGGTCATTTATCGACCAGTACCTCTTTATTTTTTAACAAGCTTTAGGAGGATAACATTTTCTTGATCTATAATTCAACCCTTCGAGTGAATAAAGAATGAAGTATCACTATTTAATAATTTAACGAGTCTAGTGATGAATGAAACTTGATTCTTGCCATGATTGACAAGCCCGTCGCTATTTTATGTTTTAACGAGCTTAGCAACAGTGACAACTCGGTCCTTTTTCATGTTTAGAGAGTCTGAAAAAGAGGACGAAAGAGGACCCCAAAAGTAACTTTTCGTAAATTTGTCTCTTAGATCCGAAAAAGTGTAAAATTATATCCGAAAGAACCTTTTTGGTCATGTTTAACCAAGGTATTCCTTTTTCGTAAATAATCTATCTCAGTCCGGAAAAGGGTTAAAATTATAATGAGTAGATATCAATTCATTTACTTTAACAAGCTTAAAATGACAAGTGCTCGAGAATATTTTCACATTATCAGAGTCTTAAAAGAGCTGAAAGAAGACTCTAGGGGTTCCTTTCTCTCTGTTATCGAAGCTCAAAAAATATATAAAAGTGAGCTTCAAATCATTTTCTTTTATCAAAGCTCGAAAAATAAGGAGAAAAAGTATGTTTTGTGGTCAAATCATTCTTAAAATAAATCTGCACGACAAATATGTTCGTTAGTTGTAGGACCTATTCAAAACAACATCAAATGGATTAAAAAATCCTGTTTCATGATAAAAACATAATAAAACCATAGCCATAGCAATAAATTCAATTTGCAAACAATTAATGACTAAATAAAAAGAGTTTTATTATTCATTTTTACCATTCGATAGTTACCATTTTCATTTTGGAGCTCTGAACCTGACTGCCCCCCGAACTTCGGCGGTCAATTGCATGCAATTGGTAAGGATGTTTTGAATGCCCTCTGCAAGAGCACATGTCGAATGCCCCCTGAAAAAGTAGGTGTCGCCCAAGCTTCATTTCATTCATCTAAGTATATAATTGGTTACTAATATCTGGATGGAATGAAGGTTAATTACAGGGGAGGATTTGTTTCATTTTTTATTGAGCTTGACAGAGGAAAAGAGCTATGCTCATGACCTATTTCACTTTTTAACAAGGTTGACACAAGAAAAAATAAGTATCCTCAAAGGCACTTGTTTCATTTTTTAACGAGGTTGACACAAGAAAAAAGAACTATCCTCATAACTCTGTTTCATTTTTTTAACGAGGTTGACACAGAAAAAGAACCATCCTCATGGGAACCTGTTTCATTTATCAAGGTTGACACAGGAAAAGAACTATCCTCAACACCTGTTTCATTTTTTAATGAGGTTGACACAGGAAAAGAGAACCATCCTCATGGGAACCTATTTAATTTGTCGAGGTTTACATAGGAAAATAACTATCCTCAACACCTGTTTCATTTTTTAACAAAGTTGACACATGAAAAGAGAACCATCCTCATAATTTGTTTCATTTTCTAACAAGGTTAACACAGTAAAAATAACCATCCTCATTGTGCAGTTGGAGTAGTGAGTGTGAACTGGAAAATACGTAGTCTAACGGAGTCATCATTTAAGGATTTTGATGAGCACCATAAATGATAAGTTATAACATGCGTTGACTGGTCTTCTCCAAGGTTTTCATTGAATTTTGGAATTTCTAAGGGTAACATATGCAGTATCACCAGCCACCAAGGAGAGGAACCAGATAGGATTCCGGATGATGACATGGGTGAAGTCAATGGACAAAACATCTAAAATGAAGCAACAACAGATGTTGTCGCAACTCAAATAGATGGTTCACTCTAGGATGTTATCTCATCCATGGTCAAATGAACTAGTTTATACCCTATACACTAGAAAATTTGGTGGAATTTTCGACGGCCAATTCGTCACTATTCCGACACATAGTCGTTGCAAGAGCGACAGTTCGAGGGCGGGAAAAATGTGGTTTTCCATACCGTCATTGTTCCGATGCACTTAAAAAGTGTCGCACTATCGACACTTTTTCCGTCACTTTCAAACAGGTGTTGCTCTTCCAAAGTTTCCCAAACCATCGCGCTTCCGACGTTTGTAAAATGTTACACTTCCGACGAAATGTGGTCCGAATTTTTGAACGTCGCTCTTCTGATGTTTGTAAACTGTCGCAATTCCGACGAAATGTGGTCTGACGTTTTGAATGTCGCTCTTCCGACGTTTTTAAACTGTCGCAATTCCGACGCAATGTGGTATGACGTTTTGGACGTCTCTCTTCCAAAGTTTGTAAACTGTCACAATTTCGACGAAATGTGGTCCAACGTTTTGAACGTCGCTCTTCTGACATTTGTAAACTGTCGCAATTCCGATGAAATGTGGTCCGACGTTTTGAACGTCGCTCATCCGACGTTTTTATACTATCGCTCTTCCGAATTTTTTAAGCTGTCACAATTTTGACGCTTACAAGGCGTCAGTATACCGACGACGGGTTCAATTTAAAAAAATAAAAAATGAAACTTTAAAAGAGGAAAACTTTTTTTTTGAATATATTATATGAATTAAAACAATCCATGAGTCATTACATTTTTTCATCTGAAGATTGGAACCCAAATATCCATCCAGAAAAGTGGAAGTCCCACCCCAGACAATGATAGAAAAATACCCCATGTCACATACAGGGACATGATATAAAACCCAGTAACGGTCCACATGGATATTATCAACAATCTGAGAAAGCATCCAAATATGCCTGAGGAATCTATAAGAAAGTGAAATAGCAGTATGTAGAATAGTAAAGGAACAGATAGAGTACCGGCGTCCATTGTTCCAAATACAAATTAAAGTACCCAAAATCCTTGAACAGAGAAAAACGCTAATCATGTGAGGATTGTGATATGTCTAAAATATAAAAATACCATCAGACCATATCAATAAACCAACATCGCTAGTTTTGAAGGGAGAGTGATAAACATTAATCTTTTTTTTTTCACAAGAGAAAAAACATTGTTTTGAATATATTATATGAAGTAAAACAATCCATGAAGTCATTACATTTTCATATATGAAGATTGGAACCCAAATATCCATCCATAAAAGTGGAAGTCCCACCCCAGACAGTGATATAAAAATACCCCATGTCACATACAGGGACTTGATATAAAACCTAGTAACGGTCCACATGGAGATTATCGACAAATCTGAGAAAGCATCCAAATATGCCCGAGGCATCTATAAGAAAGTGAAATAGCAGTATGTAGAATAGTAAAGCAATAGATAGAGTACCGACGTCCATTGCTCCAAATACAAATTAAAGTACCCAAAATCCTTGAACAGAGAAAAACGCTAATCATGTGAGGAGTGTGATATGTCCAAAATATAAAAAGACCATCATACCATATCAATAAACCAGCAACATAGACCAACATCGCTAGTTTTGAAGGCAGAGTGATAAACATTAATCATTTTTTTTTCACAAGAGAAAAAACGTTGTTTTGAATATATTATATGAAGTAAAACAGTTCATGAAGTCATTACATTTTCACATCTGAAGATTGGAACCCAAATATCCATCCAGAAAAGTGGAAGTCCCACCCCAGACAATGATAGAAAAATACCCCATGTCACATACAGGGACTTGATATAAAACCCAGTAACGGTCCACATGGAGATTATCGACAATCTGAGAAAGCATCCAATTATGCTCGAGGCATCTATAAGAAAGTGAAATAGCAGTATGTAGAATAGTAAAGCAACAGATAGAGTATCGACGTCCATTGTTCCTGCAAATACAAATTAAAGTACCCAAAATCCTTGAACAAAGAAAAACGCAAATCATGTGAGTAGTGTGATATGTCCAAAATATAAAAAGACAATCAGGCCATGTCAATAAACCAGCATTGCTAGTTTTGAAGGCAGAGTGATAAACATTAATCATTTTTTTTTCACAACAGAAAAAACATTGTTTTGAATATATTATATGAAGTAAAATTTTCCATGAAAATAGTATCATAAAACGGATACAGGAAATGTGCAGAGACATGTACTGTTGATATATGCCTCACACAAAAACATTGCCTAGACTCATGGCAAATTTGTCATCAAAAAATCAAAAAATTAAGAAGACTGCCCTCATACGGGGAAACCAGTCTTGAACGTTTACAGAATTCAAAAATATTACAGAGATACAGCACAGTAATATAATCTAAAAGAAACCCAATTAAGTGGCCCGCGAAGCAAGAAAAACAAATTAACCAAACTACTCCTCCAGTGGTTCCTCCACGATTCAGCACCATCCTTCAGAAGGTTCAGGATCGCTAGGTGCTACCTCCACATTCATGCCATGGCTCCCTTCCTAAAGGCCTGAATGTTGGCTGGCTCTTTCCGAGCTTAGACCCACCGGACAGGTGCATTCTTCCTCCATTTGGGCCTCCTCGCAGAAAACCACAGTGACTGAAGCTGTGATTCGTGGGCAGTTGAGAGAGCAATTAAAGGAAAATTGCACAGTGCGCGTCGTGGGAGAAGGTGAACTAGAGGTGGGGAAACAAGGAGTAGGGGAATCCATACGGTGGCCAGATCCTACAACCCGACCCCGCCCACTCCTAGTATATGGATAGCGACCTACGTAATAATCACTGGACTGGCCGGAAGACGACTCGGTTAAGGGGTTGGGGGAGCGCGCAAGGGTTGACCTCTAGTGCTCCCCCTGCGTCAACGAATCCTTTGACGCAGGCAAGGCATGGGTGTAGTCTCAACAGTGGGCACAAGAGGATACAGAGAAGCATAATTCCAAGAAACAGAGGAAGACAGACATAGACGAGACCAAGAGAAATGCAGATATGCAGCAAGGTCTAAGCAGCAGTTCAGCTGGCTACTTCTCCTTCTCGTCACAGTGAGCAGGCAGTGTAACCCAGCAACCGGCTTTTCTGAAAAACCATAGCGAAATGCCATTTTATCGACCCGACTACAATGCAATCGAAGAATTCCTGTCATAATTAATCTCTGATCATTAATGAGAGCCGAAGGCCAGATCATATTGGAGCATGCGGAATCGCTAACAGGAGTGGAGGTCCGATCTTGAACAGTGTTAAAACTTAATTAATTAATGCAGATTTGATGTGAAAACCTTGGAACTTAATTGAACAACGTTAAAACTTAATGCGATTGATATGAAATCGCCACATCCATGTCCCATCACCTTAAATGCCATCGAATTCACCCGCAGCTGGGAGTAGGGAAAGTTTTGATTGAGGACACATGGTAGAAATTTATTGGAGAGGATCTTTGTTTGGGCCGCTCGCGCAGTGGAAATCTAGACCTGAAAAAGATTAGGGAGAATTTGATAAGAAATTCACGTCACAACTCTCGCTCCGTACGCCAGCCCAACTTTGGACCCAAAAAAGATTAGGGCGGAATTCATTTGGTTTTCGCGTCACAAAATTGGCCGACGTCAGTAGGCTATTTTGGAACGCAAATTTGGTTTGAATTATGGTTTATCACCATTTGAAGTCCGGAGGGCTCAACTTAAGAACAATTTTGTTTGATCCCATCTTATAAAATTTGTGTTGGTTTTCTTTGATAATACACATATTTATAATAAATCATGGGAATACCACAATAAACATGTGGAAAAGTTATATAAATTATTGAGAAAAATCATTTTTATGTTAAAATATCCAAATGTGCTTTTGGGAAATAAGAATTCGAGTATTTGGTTCATATTGTTTTAAGGAAGGAGTGAAGTTGGAGCCTGATCAAAAGATGCAAGCTATTACAAAATGACCTATTCCTAAGAAAATCAAGGTTCTTAGAAGATTTTTTAGACTTACATGATATTATTAATCATTTTTTAAGAATTATGCATGCATTTCAAGTCCACTCACATATCTCTTGAAGAAAATATCATTTATATGGAATGATGAGGCTACTTTGGCATTCTCTCTTTTAATGGATGCCATGTCTTCTACACCAACATCGGTTGCACCTAATTTTGGTAAAACATTCATAGTAGAGTGTGAGGCACTAGGACAATGAATTTACGTAACATTAACACATTAAGGGATATCATTGGCTTTTAAAAGCAAGGAATTCAAAGAAAATATTTCGTGAAATATACGTATGAAAAACAAATGGAAGCAATATTACATGCAATAAAAGATGGGGATAGTATATCATTGGGAGGTACTTTAAAGTCAATATATACCATGATAGCATAAAGTATTTTTTGAAGCTATGGATTTCATTGGAATATTAACAAAAATGAGGAGAAAAAATGCAAAGTTTTAATTTTGAGATAATCTGCAAAAAGGGTAAGGAAAATTTAGTACATGATGCTCTTTCTAAAATAGAAGAGGCCTCAAATTTATATCCAATTAAATTTTCTATTCATAGGTGGCTAGAAGAAGCTTTCCATAATGGAAAAATGACAATAGTACTAAACAAAAACTAAAATTTATGAAGGATGGGATGAATTATATGGAGCATTGGGAGTGAAAGAGAGATACAATTTGGTGCAAATGTAGAATATTTGTATGCACGCAAGCATATTTGAATAAACAAATATTAAGGGAGTACCATGTCTCTCTGATGGTAGGACGTAGGGTTCCTTAAAACATCTCAAAGGATCAAAAAATATATTTTTGGAAGGAATGAAGAAAGATATTCAAAATTTTGTAAGAGAAGGTCAGGTTTGCATAATAAATAAAAGAGAGATAGTAAAATCTATAGGGTTACTTCAACCATTCCACATACATATTCAAAGACTAGAAGATATATCAATAGACTTTATTACAGGGTTATTGAAATATAAAGGTAAGTATTACATTTTTGTGTTCATTTATGTAGACAAATTTTGTAGATTTTTTTGGTAGAGCTCAAAGTACATAAAGAACAAGCCAAGTGGCAGAAGTGTCCATGAAAGAAATTCATAGTCTTCATGGTTTTCCTAAAGTAATAGTAACAAGAAACTTTTGGAAATAATTATTTAATATGAGTGGAGAAACACTAGCTGCCATGAGTTCTACATATCAAACACAATCAAATAGTCAAACAAAAATAGTTAACAAATGTTTTTAAGGTTATCTACAATGTTACTCTTTAGAAAAGCAATATTAATGGATGAAGTGGGTTCGTCAAGGAAGAATGGTAATATGATACTACCTATCAGACATCTACTAAAATTTCCCCATTTAAGGCCCTTTATGGATATCCAACTCCTAGTATCTCATAATTTTTGCAAGATACGTCCAAATTATAGGAAACAGAGTCACATATGGAAAATACTAAAGAAACTTTGAAAATTATTATGGAAAACCTTCAAATGACATGAAACATGATAAAACAACAAGGGGAACAACATTGAAGTGAAAGATAATTTGAGGAGGGTAATTGGGTATTTTTTAGATTAAAGCATTATAAGAAATCTTCATTCAAGAAAAATAAGAATAAAGAATTAGCTCAAAAATGTTATGGCCCTAAATAATTATTCATAGGATTGCACAAGTGGTATAGAAGTTATATTTTCCTTCTTCTTGCATTCATAAGGTTTTTCATGTATCTTGCCTAAAAAAGGTTTTGGGAAAAAATATGCTAATGTAAATAGAACTTGCAAAATTATATGAAGAATGATAGTTGATTCTTGAACCACCAAAAGTTATAGATAAACATTCTGTATCTCTTTGACACATAACCATTATGAAGTACCTAATCAAGTGGAAGAATATTCCTCTAGAAGAAGGTACATGGTAAAATGATCAATTCGTGATGAAATACCCACGGCTAAAGGGTTCGTTTGAAGTTTTCACTACAAGAAAAAAGCACATTAGTGAGGGTCATGTTTGTGATGGACCTTTAAGGTCCGTCACCAATGTCACATATGGTGACGGTCATTAAAAAACCATCATTGTAAGTGTATATAGTGATGGTCCTTTATGGTCCGTCACCAAAGAAATTTTCAATGACACTTTTGGTGAGGGTCGTTAAAGACCCATCACTAATTCTCTCTTTGGTGACACTTCTAGTGACGAACTTTTAATGACCCTTACCAATGCTCTTTTTGTTACTTTTGGTGATGGTCAAAAAATGTCCGCCATCATTGATCACTAAAAACCGTCACTGTAAGTGTATATAGTGATGGTCCTTTATGGTCCGTCACCAAAGACATTTCACTTTTGGAGAGGGTCGTTAAAGGCCTATCACTAATTCTCTCTTTGGTGAAACTTCTAGTGACGAACTTTTGATGACCCTCACCAATGCTCCTTTTGTTACTTTTGGTGATGATCAAAAAATGTCCATCAGCATTGATCATTCCAATGAGTTTTTGATGACGCTATGTGCTTGTTGATATATTTTTTGTCAAAATATAATGATTTAATACCATTATTGTGGAGCATTTTGTATAATATGTCCAAGACCATAGTGGTTAGGGTCAGTCAATTTTTTAAGAAGTAATAAGTGTGTATCATTTCCCTCAAGTAATGACTAGTCGAATAGAGATTTCCTATGAGTCAACACATGATTCATATCTATTAAGTTTATTATCTAGAAAATTCCATTTAGATAAAGTTCCACTATTGTGTGTAGGAAATATATTATTTAATACATAATTGAGCTCTGACAATTCTATTAATGAGAAAGACCTACCAATCCTCAACAATCTGGGCACACCTTAAATTAATGCTTTGGCACACACTAACATTTCTTAGCACCCCACATGTCTTGGAACATCTTTGTACCTAGAACATCTTGTGATGACACTGACACCCAAGCACATGGTGGCATGCGCTAGCACAACATGGAATTATCCTAGCATGTATTGGCATGTTGCATATTGTCCCTAGCATGCCCTGGAACACCTTGGTTGAATGCATTGACATACATTATCACTTGGCACACAATGCCACTTGGCATGTATTGGAACCTATTATTAGTGTGTCTAGCATGCCCCTTTTCAAAAAGATAAAGTCCTGACTTATTAACCCTCTTATTGGTTCTTCCTTTTTTTGCCTTGACACATATTGACATACCCTAGCACCCTGCGCCACATCCTTAGCACCTAGCATGTATTGGAATATCTTGGCACTATTAATTAGCACATGATATAATTAGCACACTTTGGGAATTCTTAACATGCCTTGATATTCCCTAGCATGCCTTACTAATGCTTATCATACCTTTTCACTCCCTCCTTGGCATGCCAACTAACACTGACCATTAACACTAGTCTCTGGCAGTACATGTTCCTCATATTCATTAACTTCCATGAATTTTTACCTAGTTCTCCCTTAATGTTTTTTCCTAGTACTCCTTAACACCCATCAACATGCATTATCACTCTCTAGCACACCTTAGAACTCTTCAACATTCCCTTCCACTTCATAACATGCATAACACTAGTCCCTGACACATATTGGCGCTTGGAAAGTCTTAGCATGTATGGAATACGTTGAGATGCCTTGGTATGATTTAGCATGGTTTAATATTAAATTTATTTGTGATGATCAATTGTTGGAAAGTAGATGAGAAGCAACAAAGGAATACTTGGCACCTATAATGCACTAAGAATTTGCACTTGGCACCTATTGCCGCCTAGTGTTGGTGTGTCTAGCATGTCCCTCTTGGAAAAGGTAAATTGATGACTTATTAACCCTCTTATGTGTTCATTTCCTTGTAGTTTAAATTTTTTCTCCCTTTTGTTGTCTTGACAGTCCCTGACATACATTGACACACCCTTGCACATCTTGTCATGCCTTATCACTTGGCACATCTTAGCATGTTTGACATGTATTCCCACTATCTGGAACATCAAGGGGGTGAAGAGAGATGTAGTCCTAAAGTAGGTCGAGTACGAGGGTCGAGTAAGGGTTGCTAAAGGGAGGTCATGATCATCCTCCAAGAGAAAGATCATCATGTGAGGGTTCAGAAGAATGTTGCATACCTTAATGGTCAATTTGTGCTAGGAAGTAGGATGGCATATTGTTGGTTCTGTTCTGGCAGATCAAGCTTAAGAGAGGTTTCTCATGAGAATCTGGGCATGTGATTTCAATGGTGTCTTTGTGTGAAGGCCGCATCAAATTATGAAATGTTGAAATTTGCGACAAGAAACAGTGAGATTGGAAACTAGAAAGGACAAAAAAAAATTCACCCACACTGGTGAGGAATTTTGATGCACCAGGAGTGAGGAATGTGGGGCGTCTAATTTATTTTTCCCTTAAATAAATTTGACAATAAATTGTAATTTCATCTCATAACAACTTGTGTCAGTTAATTAAGTCATGATGACCGAGTTAGCTCAAGAAATTCGAGTTGAGGGTCTAATATGAGGCATCTAGAGGGATTCTAATATTTTTGGGGTCTAGTTGAAGTTGATGCATTAGTGGGGTGCAAGTGTAATTAACTCTATTAAATGAGTTAAAATTAGTTTAACTAGTTCTAACTGAGTGATGAGCTAGTGAGAGGTCCAGTGAATTAAATTAGATTTAAGTCACAATGAGTGATCAATCAGATAACTGATAATTCACTATTAATAGTTGCATGCATGTCAGTTTCGAGGAATACCCAGTTGAGACAGAGGTTAAAGGGAACACAACTATTAGTTGTGTTCAGAGAAAATTTCCCATGTGCAATTATAAAGTCATTTGGATGCCATGATGGATTGCGAAATCAAGGAAGACTGATTTTCCTAATTAATAAGGAGTTAATTCCCTAGAAATTTCATGAGCAAGGCAAGTTGAAGTAAGGATGAGAATTGGCTAAGTACTAGACCGAGTTTGCATATATCGACGGGATACAATTGACAGAGTGCTGGAGAATCTCATGAGAGATTAAGCATTGTATTGTTTCATGATTCCTTGACTTAATACAAAATAGAGATAGAGGGTTTTTGATCAGTTGCTTTCCCCAAATACATCATGTTGTTTTGCAATTGATAATTTATTTCTCTTACTTATATGTGATTGTGCGATCGTGTTTTGTTTCCGTAAATTGTAGGAAGGATTCAATATCTTGTTTTAGTAGATTACAAGATCAGATTGAATCTCGTTGGTTAGATTTTCTACATGGTATCAAAGCAAGAATTTTTTGGGCGATGAGTTTGTAGAGAACATCTGAAGATTTTGGTGTAAATTTTTGAAAACAAATAGAATATTTGGATTCCTTGCGAAAATCTATCCAAATGGAAAAAAAATCCGGTCAAATCAGAGCTCGGATGAGGGAGATATCATCAATTTAAAAGCAACTCTTTTTTATAAAATTTTTGTAACTTCAGGACAATTACACTATGCACAAGTCAAGAACCTATATGCACTTGAGGTACCAGATGCATGCAAAGATTTGAGGAGGAAGGAAGAAGTTAGAGACTTGGTGGTTTAGAGGGAGCATAAATTACCTCTCAACATGCATCCTCATGAGAAGCAGTCGCAGAAGATTGTGGAGTAGCTGCCACAGTTGAAGAATTAGAGAGGAGACTGAGTGGAAGCATCCACTCAAGCAGAGACCTCCATGATGGGAAAATTTTGAGCTAGATGGGAAGAGGGAGCAGCCATACCTCGAGGTGTAAGGTGGGGTTACGTGTAGACATAATCCCAAGATAAGAAATTTGGGCAAGGTCCATTGAGATGGCGTGTCTCATGGATCGAACCTGGCTATGAAGAGCCCACAGTACAACAGTAGTAGGAAGGATCAGTTAGATTGATGTAGTCAAATGTCAGCAAAACAGAAATTAAAGTGACAGATGTCAAATAATGGAGCACAAATAGAGTTAGCAACATTTCAAAGGGCACATATGCAGATGTCAGCAGCAGTGCAGAGAATCCAGTACTAGACAGGTGCAGTAGCTAGTAGCAGTCAGAAGACTTTGATGACAGATGCATTATACTAATTCAGTTGTTCAGAGGCTATTCAGTTTCAGGATTTGCAGGTGCAAACAACACTAGTGAAGTGTAGCATGCAGAACATTCCAAAGGTACCAGATGGGGATAGATTGAATTCCTTTCTTGTTGAGAGAGAGTATTGAAATTTGCAACAAGAAACAGTGAAATTGGCGACTAGAAAGGACAAAAAAAATGCACCCACACTGGTGAGGAATTTTGATGTACCAGGAGTGAGGAATGTGAGGCATCTAATTTATTTTTCCCTTAAATAAATTGTAATTCCATCTCATAACAACTTGTGTCAATTAACTAAGTCATGATGATTGAGTTAGCTCAATAAATTCAATTTAAGGTGATCGTGTTGAAGGTTGCAACAAGAAACAGTGAAGGAGGCATCGTGAAACATCTTTCCTAATCCTAGTTGGAAAGTGATCACCTAAACTAGGTGGGGGCCACACAAGTGATTTTTTATCGCAAAGTCTATTTTTAGACTATGTCTATTTTTAGACATATGGATCATGGTCTATGAGTTGCAGGATGCTATTTATGGATGGTTGGTAAAGTTGGTAAAAATAGATGGACCTCTATTTTTAGACATACTGGGCAAAGTCTATTTTTAGACTTCCAATCTAAAAATAGATCAGTCGAATATTATTAGCTCTTAATAATATTTGGACTATAAACATTATCTTATCCTCTTGGAGCACTTCAGTTCGAGCTATGGATGTGGCACATGTAGCTGACAGAAGGAATTACGCTATTCCAAGGGGTTAGTTTAGCTATTGCATGGTTGACTTCAGTTGGAACTCATGTGGCAAAGTTTGGTGGAGTTGATGAGACAGTTGATGGAGTTGTGTTCGGTTTAACTTAGTTGAACTAGCTGTATTTAGTCTAACTGATAAATACACTAGTGATGAGTGGTGTGAATCAATTATTAATTAATTCACTAATTATTAACTCATAAATCAACTAAATAATACATCAGTTAACTACAGTGCATGGACAGTTCAGTGGAGACCAGTGTTAGAGGTGGGTGAAAGGGTGAGTCTACTATCAGTTGTGACTATAGCTATGCATGATATTTGCACACACATTGATTGAGATTTTCAATGAGGATTGCACAGTAAAATCTAGTGGGATTCGAACTTGGATCTCATCATTATTCATCTTGGATTGCACAGTAGAGGCAGGCTAACAGGTGGAAGAGATTTGAACTTGTGACTTGTTAATATCTGAGCTAGTTTGTGTGTAGCATGTGATATAGTGCTAAGAGCTGTGAGGAGCTTTGTCCTATGTATTTTTACATGTTCTCTATCATTATAATATACAGATAGTTGGGGGTTTTCAGCTGTAAGCTTTCCCCATCACATACTGTGTTATATGTGTGCTTGATTATGTTTTAATGTGCACATGCGACTACTTCTAATTTCTAAAAATTGATGATCAATTGTAAAAGAGGTTATGTATTATGCATGAAGCTCAAATAGTGTGTAATCAGAATAATCTCGGTGAATAATTCATCTATTATTCAAATTTCTACATGGTATCAGAGAGAAATTGATCATCGGATCTATTACAGTGATTACATTTTATTTCGGCAGACAGAGTCTGTACGAGGGCCAGGTAGCCTCTAGATCCATCGTTTCTTTAAAAGGTGAAAAATCCAGTAAATGCCCCTACATTCAATCTCTGTGCTAGAAATAATTTTTTCTCACAGATTAGAAGTAATTGAGTTTTGAGCTGGTGGAATTCGAATTTGCAGCAGTGTTTTCTTGGTGTCAAAGTTGAGATGTCTTTCAACGGATTGTGATTGGAGTATGCCCTGGAGGGTAGCTCAAATTATATTGCATGGAAAGACAGGATGGAGGTGATGTTAGATGATAATGGGTTGTTGGAGTTCATAGAGAAAGAAGTTCCAAAGCCTACTTCTACTGATGCTGTTGTAGTTGAAGCTTGGCAAAAGAAGATAGCAAGGTGTCGAAGGATTCTATTGGAGGGCGTGAAGGATCACATAGTATCCAGCCTGCATGGGAAAGATTCTCCATACTTGATGTGGAAAGCATTGGCATATTTATTCCAAAGCAAGAGCGACCAAAGGAAGTTGGCGCTCAAGGATAAACTCAGGAAAATAAAGATGGAGAAGAATGACACTATTCCGGTATACTTGAAAAAGTTTGTCCACTGCAGGGATGAGCTTGGGAGTGTAGGAGTTAGTGTGTATGATGAGGAATTGGTGAGATTGGCTCTCCTTGGGCTTCCAAAGAGTTGGCACTCCTATCAAGACTCTGTCAATGGTCAGGAAAAATTGCCAGGATGGGAGAGACTTTGGTCGAATCTTGTGCAAGAGGAGATAAGGCGGAGTACCAAGGATGGATCTTCATCAAAGGCATCTGATGAAGAGGATTGTGCTTTGGCTGCCAAAGCAAGGAAGGGGAAGGGTAAGAAGAATGCTTCTCAATTTGGTGTGGATGTTAAAGAGCATGACATGTCCAAAGTGAAGTGTTTTCACTGTCACGAGCATGGGCATTACGCCAGGAAATGTCCACAGAAGAAGAAGAACAAGCAGGTTGTTGGAGCTGCAGCTGGTGAGGCTCTTGCCTCGCAATTTGAGCTAGACTTCTCATTGATCACATGCATGGTGTCTAGTGCATTGGGATCAGGGTGGTATTTTGATAATGGCACTTCCTTTCACATGACGGGAGATGTGAATCTTTTCAATGACTTGGTGGAGAAAGATCTCCAGTTGCATGTTGAGTTGGGCGACAATGTACAATAAAATGTGACCGACATTGGTACCATAACCTTTCAGAGGGAGTCAGGTAAACTCATTATTTTACAATATGTAGTGCATGTTCCAGGTTTAAAGAAGAATTTGATCTCAGTCGCAATGTTAGAGGATAAAGGGTATGAAGTTGTCTTCAGTGAAGGAAAAGTTTTCCTTCAGCACAAGGCAATAGGAAAAGTCAAGAAGGTTGGGATTCGAGCAAAGAATCTCTACAGACTTGAAGTAGATGGGATTTCTACGGAGCTTCCTACTATTGGGAAGTGCAAGAAATACATGAAATTTAAGCTTGAGAGGGAGCAAGTTTTGCATGCAGGTAATAGTGAACCTCGGGATGTGGAGCAGCCACAAGATGAGGATCATGGAGTGGAAGAAACCACTCATGCAGAGAAATTATGTGCCAGATGGGCAGAGGGAGTGCATGCAGCTATACCACCAGGTGCGAAGTGGGGCGACATGCATGAGTAATCCCAAGAGGAGATTTCTGGGAAGGATTCATGAGATGGTGTGGATCTCATGAATTGAACCTGGCTACAAGGTACCCACAGCGCAGCAGTAGCATGATCGGTTGGATTGATGTAGGCAGATCAAAGTGACAATGTCGGATACTGGAGCGCAGATCAGAGTTGACAAGAAGTGCAGAGAGCATGGGTGCAAGAGTTCAACAGCGCAGTGGTTCCTCATGACATGTGCAATTGGGCCCAGCAGAAGTCGAAGAATTTGATGATAGATGCATCAGACTGATTGAGTTGTTTGGAGCCTATTCATTTTTAGAGGAGTTGCAGAGCAGATGCATGGAGTTGCATGGCGCTTGTGGAGGTTGTAGGGCGAATGCATGGAGTTGCATGTCGCATGCAAAGACAGTCCTTTCTTGTTGAGAGGGAGTGTTGAAGATTGCAACAAGAAAAAGTGAAGGAGGCATCCTGAAACATCTTTCCTGATCCTAGTTGGAAAGTGATCACCTAAACTAGGTGGGGGCCACACAGGTGATTTTTGTCGCAAAGTCTATTTTTAGACTATGTCTATTTTTAGACATATGGATCATGGTCTATGAGTTTCAGGATGCTATTTATGGATGATTGGTCGAGTTGGTAAAAATAGATGGACCTCTATTTTTAGACATTGGGCAGAATCTATTTTTAGACTACCAGGCTAAAAATAGAACAGTCGAATATTATTAACCCTTAATAATATTTAGACTATAAACATTATCTTATCCTTTTGGAGCACTTCAGTTTGATGCTTCGATGTGGCACATGCAGCTGACAGAAGGAAATACGCTTTTCCTAAGGGTTAGTTGAGCTATTGCATGGTTGACTTCAGTTAGAACTCATGTGGCAGAGTTTGGTGGAGTTGATGAGACAGTTGGTGGAGTTGTGTTCGGTTTAACCTAGTTGAACTAGTTGTATTTAGTCTAACTGATAAATACACTAGTGATGAGTGGTGTGAATTAATTATTAATTAATTCACTAATTATTAACTCATAAAACAACTAAAGAACACATCAGTTAACTGCAATGCATGGACAGTTCAGTGGAGACCAGTGTTAGAGGTGGGTGAAAGGGTGAGTCTACTATCAGTTGTGACTATAGCTGTGCATGAGATTTGCACACACATTGATTGAGATTTCCAATGAGGATTGCGCAGTACAAGCCAATGGGATTAGAACTTGGATCTCATCATTATTCATCTTGGATTGCGCAGTAGAGGCAGGCAGACAGGTGGAGGAGATTTGAACTTGTGACTTGTTCATATCCGAGCTAGTTTGTGTGTAGCATGTGAGATAGTGCTGAGAGCTGTGAGGAGCTTTGTGCTATGTATTGTTACATGTTCTCTATCATTATAATATACAGATAGTTGGGGGTTTTCAGCTGTAATATTTCCCCATTACATACTGTGTTATATGTGTGCTTGATTATGTTTTAATGTGCGCATGCAACTGCTTCTAATTTCCGCAAATTGATGATCAATTGTAGAAGAGGTTATGTATTATGCATGAAGCTCAAATAGTGTGTAATCAGGATAATCTCAGTGAATAATTCATCTATTATTCAAATTTCTACAGATCGAGGTTGATATTGGTGGCTACCCCCTATTCCACTTGGGCCCTTGCCATTGTCTCTTTCAGTTTTTTAGTTTCCTTAATTATAGCACAATTTACTATTTTTGTCATTTTTTCGGGTCCTGAGCTTTCGAAGTCGTTTTGAGGCCCCAAATGATGTTTTTTTGGCATGAAATGTTTGGTGATTTCATAGATATCATATTAGTAGCTATAGTCCTCAGAGAGATATTTCTAACGAAATATCTTGTGCGTCAAACGAAGATCATATGACCAATTTACGACCCCGAGAAGTTGGCTGCCCAACTAACCCCAACGGGGCCCATAAAATCTTGGTGTTACATCTCCTCGAGTTAGGGTTTTGGTTGTTTAGGGTTTTCTCTTATTTTAAATAATGAAAAGACCCTTGATCCTTATTGTAACACAGTTCAGAGGAACATAACTATCAGTTGTATTTATAGAAAATTTCCCATGTGCAATTATAAAGTCATTGGGATGCCATGATGGATTGCGCAATCAAGGAAGGTTGATTTTCCTAATTAATATGGAGATAATTCCATAGGAATTGTGTGAGAAAGGCGGGCTAAAGGAAGGTTGAGAATTGGCTAAGTACTAGACCAATTTTTCCTAGATCAGCAGGAGACAATTGGCAGAGTACTGGAGAATCTCAAGAGAGATTAAGCATTGTATTGTTTCATGATTCCTTGACTTAATACAAAATAGAGATAGAGGGTTTTGAGCATTTTATTCCCCAGATACATCTTGTGTTGTGCGATTTATAACTTGTTTCTCTTACTTATATGTTATTGTGCAATTGTGTTTTTTTTCCACAAATTGTAGGAAGGATTCGGTATCTTGTTTTAGTACACGATTACAAGATCAGATTGAATCCTATTGGTTAGATTTTCTACATGAAATATAAGAGAGGGTTGATACCATCTTTCCTTGTGGTGGTTATTAGGCCGCAAGGTTTGTGATAAAGACCAACATAAATGGAGGAGGGCTTTCACTATAATTTAGAGCCATAACAGAAGTCGACGCAGGCATAATATTGACTGAGTTAACCCTAGTTTGAGGGTCAACGTTGAGATTTGAAGTTCATTTCAAGATTCAATCAAAGAAATGCCCAGAATCTATGGATCCATATGAGCTAGGTCGAGTCTCTTATGGAGGAAAGAGTCATGTTTTTTCTATGTGTGGATAGGGTTTGTTCTACAACAATTAGAAGTACATAAGTATAATGCCCTAGTTAGGACAGTTTCCTAACATGTTTAGTTCATAAGTTATGACCTTAAGACTGTGACAAATTTGCGTAGAAGAAGATGGGTTGTGACCCTTAGATCGAGGTTTATTTTTGCAATAAAGACTGCAGATCTGGAAGATGGTTTGCAGATTCAGTATGTGTGGAGACAACAAATCCAAAGGAGGGTGGAACCTTAGCAGAAGATTGAGCATGCAGAAGAAATGTGCCATATGAAGAATGGATTGATATGCAGAGGAGTTGATTTTGGTGGACTTTCCATAGATTTTTAGACAAAGACTTGAATAAACCTATAAAAATTTAGTAAATGGACTGTTAGACGTAGCTGATTTGTGACCCTAGTTTAGTCATCTACAAATTGTTAGAAGTATGATAAGAGGAGTAGTTCATATTTGTTGATAGATTGGACAACAAAGATCAAATTGTCGATACACAAGAACAGTGATATTGAAAGGACTCAAACCATTGTTAGGTGGCAGATTTGAAGATCCCTAGATGAAGACAATATTGTGGGCCCTAGATCAGTAAAAATAATTGACTGTGGTTGAGCAGATTGATGGTAGGACAAGTACAGTTGGAGGGTTGTTAGGTTACTGTCAAAGAAGAGCCCTGACTCTTGTTTTGGTGAAGGACAACAAAATTGGTATAAGGGCAAGTGTATAGGGCCTAAGGATGTGCAGAATTTGAAGGACTAAAGTAATAGTCAAGTGGGCCAACCAAATAGCCCTAGTTCACTATATTGTAGAGGATTGATTCAATGAGAAGAAGGGCAGCCTCCATAGCCTTGGACTTCTCATCTTGGAGTTTTAGTATGGAAAAAGTGGGCCTACCAAAGAGTTTTTCACAAATGGAATTGTGAACAACTTGTTACCACTCAAACTAGTAGTGGCTCTAAAATGGGTTCCTAAGAGGGCAACTGCTAGGACAAGGGAAATGATGGAGGCTTAGCCCATTGTCACCACAGCTAAGGCTCCTTTCTCTTCACGGACTTTCACCGATGGGTGGAGTCCCAGTAGTTTAGGAAGTCACTTGTAGAGTATAAGTCAATGAATAGGTGGGAAGTGACCCTCGAAAGGCTTTCCCTAAGATAAAATAAAGAGTGGGACTTACTTTCCTTTTAAGCAAGGGAATTATCTTCTAGGGAGAGAGGAGGGGGATTGAAGGATTGAGGGAGAAGAATAAGACTTATGAAGGAAGTTCTCAATCACTAAAATCCTTTGGGAACTTGGATTCCCAAATGGTCCTTAATGAAAGGCCTTTGACACCAAATGGGACCACACGGGGCCAGGTGGACCCAACCCAGGTTCGGGGATGGAATTTAGCAACCAATGATGTTCCTATCCTGGACAAGGTGATGGGAAAGGATCAGACAAGAGTTTTTACTTCGATAGGTCAAATTGATCCTACTAGGTTCTATCCTTGGGAACACCTAGGAAAAACTTTATCCTAGAGCTAGGGCTTGAGGTATCCAGAGATTCCACCATCGAAATTGGCCCAAGTTATGAGGAGAGTGAGGGCACACATCAACGCAGCTGCCTCTAGGAGATAGAAGATTTTCTGTAGCTAGATTCCTGGGAAATTGTTGCCCTAGGTGACCTAATGGGGCTAGACCTAGGGAATGTGAAAATTTCTTAATCTAAGAAACCCTATTGCAGTATCTTGATTTATTTATCCTACTTGAATTAAGTTACAAGTTAATTTATGAAATATTCAATAAATTAGCGAAGCAAATAGTAAATACAACTAGCAACCTACACATACAGATCAAATACTGAATAAAATTCTCATAGACAAAGTGACACACGGATTTTCTGGAAAAATATCCCCAGAAAAAACCCAATGTGGGAAAGCCGGTCCAGCTAGCTCTGGACGGTTTTCATTATTATGTAAAATCTAAGTACAACAATATTGGGCACCAAAACTAGTTCACTCAACAGAGAAATAAAAACGATATTAATAGGTTGCTTTGAATCCATCTACATCAGCCTAACTGGCCTGCGTCAGCCTCTTCGTTGCTCAGTAAGGGTCTGCGTCACACCTGAAGGGCTTACACTTCCCCTGCAATGCCCTCACTGGCCCTGCATCAGCCCTGTATGGCTCCTGCTGCCTTTGCGCTGCCCCTACTGGGCTCTGGCTGGACTGCGTGGCTCCTGCTACCCCTGTTGCTCTGGATGGCTGGAATACTTAAGCAAAAAAAACATAGGTAAGAAAGAAGGCACTGGCCAAAGGTAATGCATAACATTCAAAAAAATTGAAGAAATGAAATGAAAATAGATCAATGTCCACAAATAACTGAAATAGCTCAATGGGACTAGAGAGTAAAAGATTTGACAACATCAATAAGTGCTTATAGAATTAGCTAAGAGAACAGAGGAGAATAGTTAATGAGGTTAAAATTTTGTATAATTGTTGGCACAGGAAAACTGTAGAATTAAAAAATAAATAAAAATCTCAAGAGTGTTAGATTACCTAGTTGGTCCAAGTTGGTCTCACCTCAACCTTGAGAAGTTGAGCAGCGCCAGGATTGCAGAGCTAGATTGTGGTACACCAGTTAGAAAGATTCTTAAATACAGCTAGAAGCTTATAACGACACCTTCGAGGATAGACAAATAAGTTGTTGGGTCACACCCACCAAGTATGGCACACTAGTTGAGGAGATCAACACCATCATCTCAGGTGCATTCATGAGTGCACACTTATGGAATGAGGCACCTTCAGGAGAGGAGTTATATCTACAATGATAATGCACTACTCTAAAATAAAAGCCTTGCATACAAGGCAAAGTTATGAGGGAGTTGTTCATGCTCAAGGGAGATGCACCACTAATGCTATCATTAGCCTGTTTTCTAATAACACCTTCTCTTAACTTATAAATGAAAAGGATGGGCACACTAGTTAGAAATTTGTAGAAATAGATAATAAGAGTGAGTATTGTTAGCTTGCAGGTTGTATTATGAGCTTTTGTGAGATGACAACTTGCTGTGACATTCTTCTATTTGAGTAATAAAGAATTCTATGCAATTGTTGTTGGAGCCTGCTCTTTTTATCCTGAATTCTTAGATTGCAGATTTGTGTAGAGTGGGCCTAATATATTTGTTGTTTTAATCCATTTTACATGTTTTGTTTGCACTCTTGAATTTAAATCCTTCAATTTCTGCTCGAACAAAACTAAAATTTTGATAGGAAGATACTAAAGTTCAGTCCTGTTGTTAGGATTTTTTAATTCTCTAAGGGTATTCTCTTGTTTTCAATAGTATTTTCATATTTTTTCATCACAACTCATCTCTTCCATTTCATTCTACTATAATACAAAAATAATTTCTAGTGTAGTTTAGTTTATATCTTCTTTTTACTTAATTGATCTTTTATTTTATTTTATAGGAGAAATACTTAGCAATCTCAATTCACACTCCCTTTGTATTCACACTGTTGTATATGTGTGGTCGTTGGAAATTATCTCATCTTTATATTATCTTTGAGTGAATACTTGTGTATCACAATTCACATGTTAGAATTGACAATCATGAATCAACAGGTTGCATTTTTGTGTTGTATGACCTTAAGTTGTTGTTTTAGTTAGTCTAGCAGCAAGTGTCTTCATAGACAACCCCACAACCATAATTCTGGCTAAGGAAAATAAACTTGTTTTGTCAAATGGCTGAAAAGCATGACAAATTAGATCTCAAAGATGAAGACCATTCAATACAGAGAATGTGATTGAAATTCTCCAAAACAATACTTGTAGCCAAGTATTATATCATTTTCAGGGAAAGCCAATAAACTCGATACAATTTTCTAGGGAAAAAATAATGTAGAAGCCAACACACATGGCCTTGGCAATTTTAAAGTCTAATATTTGTCGGGATAAAGCTAGGAAAAATAACCTTTTCCCAATTGTAAATCGTTCCTTTGCTATAAATGTCATGAATTAAAAAGACACATTAACAGGAAGTATGGAATTGGTTTGTTGACCTGTCATTTGAGTAAATACTAAATGCCCCAACAATATTCTTATGGGGCTAAGCCAAATGTTTACGTAATACTTATTGGCAACCACTACTTTTGATGCATACACCCTTCAAAGGATTTATCATCACATGACTCTAATGGTTATTCTTGTCGAGCCTATGCTCCCCTGAAATCTTCATGGGTATACACAAACTATTAGATATTCTAATGTATATTAAGGATTCAGTGGAATATTGCAAGATCCAAAGATGGGCACAAGTTAGACAAGGAAACAATCTCAAATCCTAGAAATGAAAAAGTACAATGGTATTCAAAGGAATGACTCAGAAGAGAGATTAAAACAGTGGAGACACAAGTCTTTAACATCTCCGGGACTATAGCAATATTAATCCCAATGCTAGAGAACAAGATCCTTTGAGGGCTCATTAGCTATAATATGGATGATGGTTGTCTCTGGATAAAGAAGGGAGAGAGAGAGATCTTGGTTGATAGTTTTCTCATGTGTTTCGTGACATGGACTAATTGCCTCTCATGGATCCTGATCTCTGGTGATGTGATCGCTAACTAATACATGCGGGTTTTGTTTTAACGACAACTATGTTTCCCAGCAAGTGGTATCAAAGCGTAGGTCACGAGTTGGATACACAACCGACTCGCATTGGGGGGGGATATTGTTGGACATTGGATAAATCAATGCCCCCCATGTGTTTCACAACACAGAATAACTGCCTCTCGTGGATCCTTATCTCTAGCGATGTGATTGTTGACTAACACCCGCGGGTTTTGGTTTAACAACAATCGTGATTCCCAACAGAATGATACCCATTGTTTCTTATTCATTCAACATAGGTTCATCAAGCAAGTGGGCCTTTACTTGGTTTCCTTTTTCTCATTAATTTCCTTTCCTTTGTGGCCCTTCCACTTTTCCAGGGAAACCAAGAATGCCTTCTTTGTTGATGTGGAGTTCCTTTCCTCAATGTAGTGGAATGAGCCTTCAAAACCCTTTTTGTTGAGAAGATGACCACCAAGTATATGTTCCTTTTCCAGAGATTCATATATTTAAACACATGATATATTTTACTTTTTCTCCTGTGTGCTCAAATATTGCATTTCCTCCACTCTATGATTGATTCATCCATTTTATGCATTTACTTGTTGAATTCTCACTAGAATTTCCTCTTACTTTGATTTTCAATCCATGGCCTTTCTTTTTGTTTTATTATGATGAATTTTAGAATCCTTCATTTAGCTTTTTAACCCTCCTTTGTGGCCTTCTTTGAGCTAAACAAAGTATCATGGGAGCTTCAATCAATGGCATACTTAACCACTTCTTTGACAAACATGCATGTTCGACAATGATGGAGCTCATAAATTTTAATTAGACTACCTAACTTGCTTGTTCATGCTGCATTATATCTCGCATTTCTCTTCAATTTTTCGACCACCAGCCATGTACTCATTGTTGAGAAATATCCATGAGTAATGAATTTTTTTCTCAGTGGGATAATTAATTTCTACCTCTCATGGTCATCTTTTGCTTAGTGCTTGTCTTGATCCCCCTGCTGGGGTACCTAATAATTTGTACTCAATAACCTATGCTTCCTCACCCACTAAGCACACACTTTGGGTACTTGGTGAGTAAGGGCACTAAACACATAACCTTTGCTCCATGCCTTATAATTACCACTTTCATCTATTACCCTTCCAACACTTTTTTGGGGCTCACACCTTCGTCTATGATTTACTTGAACCTGGGGGATTTCACCACAAATATGGGGGACAATAACTCATTCATTTTTCTTTGTCATTAAGGATTTTAACATCACAAGAATTTGATACCACTCTAGGGTCCATTGTCAAAGGTCATTGGACATTCCTTCTTTTTTGTGTTGTTAATGGGGAAAAGACCAATGGACAATGAATTTTGTTGAAATTGGGGCTTTAAAATGTAGGAGAAAAATTCATGCACTAACACATCATCCTATTCAATAAATGGACAAACAATGCTTATTTCATCTCTACATTAATGTGAAATATATTGCATGTAAAGGAGTATCTCAACCACATATTTCATCCTATTGTGCATTTCATTGTAGAATGACAAGATAATTATAGTTAAGTACAATATCACTAAGAAAAGAAAGGTGCATTATCAAGCAAATGGAATTAAAGAGAAGAAATTTTCCCAAATGTAGACATAGTGAGAAAACTGGCTTTACTTGGTGAATGTGCTCAATGACAAGACGAAGCATTGTGCTTAGTGAAGATTAAGGCAAAGGCCTACACTTAGCATCGAGCATAAGAACTAGAGAAGAGTTTAGGGACAAGCAAAGTAACAAGTAAATGACTTCGCACTCTATAAAGGAAATGGCCTGTTGACTATAGGTCGAGTTGCTTGATGTCTCTATGTTGGACCTTAAAGAAGACATATGAGGTGTTCAGTTGGAGTTCCCCAAGCTTAGTTTACGAATCTCGAACAAATGAATAACCTAACCACCACGTAGAGGAGAATGGATTGCCATGCAAGGGGAACAATAAACACGTTGTATTTGATAGTAATCTCACATAAGGAAAAATAAGTTAAGACATTCAATTTATTCATTCATCACAGGTTAGAATAACCTAGTCCACTCACACTTCAAAAGAAAATAATAAGCTTATAGTTACACATATCAACCATGATAGTGAAAAAGTAATAATATATATATAGATATATATATATATATATATATATATATATATATATATATATATAAGATGAATTAAACCATTACTAATCATATCATAGCATAATGACATGTTAAATGTCCATACCATTATTTTTTCTTCATTTCTAACAACATTAAAAACCCTAGTAAGATGACATTGCATTTTTTTAAGGACTTCACTTGTATTTCTCCATTTCTAACAACATTACAAACCATATTAAGATGACATTACATATTTTTAGGAAGTCACTTGTATTTCTCTTCATTTCTAACAACACTAGAAACTATAGTAATATCAAATTACACCAAATTTGTGAGTCCATAACCAAAAATTCCCATGTACAACCACAACTTTATTCAACCTGCAATTCCAAATTCCTACACACCACTACTAATTTCAAGGAGAGTTGAAATTTGAATGAGTTCAATTTCACTTCTAAGTGAACCTACTCACAATGACCATCTAACCATGTGGTATCTCTTCCTGCAATTTGTTGTACCTTAATAATCACTCTACGAACTTTCCATCAAGGTTGTTTAGTCAAATTTTTAGTCAAATTTGTTTAATCAATTTCGGGAAGGAATTTGGAGGGAAAACACAATCCGGAAAAACAGGCATCCAGCACAACATATCTCATTGTGCAAATGAGCATCATGGACGTTCTCTGATCATTGTGCAGATGAGGATAATCGAAATTCTCACGCGCTCAATATCTCATTGTGCAGATGAGCATCATGGACATTCTCTGATCTGATCATTGTGCAGATGAGCATAGTCGACATTCTCACGCGGGTGGACGCCATCTACAAGAATAATGAACCGACGGGATGGCTTTGAGAAGAAAATAAACTGGCTGGGCGAAGAACTGAGAGCTGATCGAACCCATGAGGTGAGAACCTGATGCATTCAGGACCAATCATAGCCAGTTATTCGTGGGCATTGCATATCATTTATAGGCAACTATTCGCTAGGATATTACATGTTAATGTTGATGCTTTAGTCACAGTGGTTTGCATGATTCTGGCACAAGTAGGGGAAGGTTACATAGATAGACAGATTCAAAAAACCTTATAATTTTCATTTTTCCTCTCCCGTTAGTTCATCCATTACGGTGATAAAGACTGAATTGGTTCCAGCCAGGCAGCCAGTATGAAAAGTACAACATTGACGAACAGAGGGAGAATCGGATCTCCGGCAGCAACGCCTTCGTGAGGCTTTATACCATTGTCAAGTCTGACATTGACACTGCTAAGCAGGTTAGTAAACCCTCCATTTCTCCTGGCTCGGTCTTTAAAATGCCCGGAAAAACTGCTAAATTTTGTTGGCTTTTTTGGTACCAGAAAGTCGATGATGTTGTGAAGTAGAAGAACAGGGCAGTGGTCACGACCCTGAATGCTGAAATTCGACGCACTTAAGGCCAGATTACATGAAGAGATTCCCAAGTTGCAGAAATTGGCTCAGAAAAAAGTCAGGATTAGCTATCCTCAATTTTATGCAAGTTCTTTTCAGGGCTTTCTCATGGTTTCGTAGATTTTCTTTTCAATTACTCGATTTTTTTGATGATTCAGAAGCCTTTTCATTGTTGAATGTTGTAGTTATAGTATTGTCAGTTTCGAGGCATTTTGGGACTTAGGATAAATGTGGTATTCCTTTATTTGAATTCCATTTTTTGTATGACCAGTGTTTTGCCAATCGGCAAGAGTCTTCAGCATGAACCTCGAATCTAGCTAGTTAGAAGCTAGACTAAATGGAGTTTTAATAGATCGTAATGATACACATTGTTTTTATTACAATATAGGAAATTTATTAAATCAAATGTGATAGAAATCAGTTGAAATTTTCCCCACAATTTCTAACACCTGTTTAGAATGAATCATCAGAGCACAGATTAAGTATAACATTAGTAGAAATCTCCATAAACAATAAACACCACCACCCAAAAAGAATTTTCAGGGTGATGACTAGTTATCTGGTTCTGTTTTATAAGTCAGTCTAATACCCCAATGCTTAAATGAAAGTCACACCAACGTTCTGGTAGCCATAAGCAATGATCCTAAATTATCACACCGGTATTCAAAAAATTCCCCACAGAATATCACTTCCAAACACTCTAGCTGTCTGGAAAATTCACCATAAAACAAAATCAGGAAACGACACCCGAATGAACTAACATGTTTCTTCTAGTGAAACTTTGATCTTCAGCCATCTTATCTGAAGTGACACCCTAAGAAGAACCATCCACTTCATCAGATGAATTGTTGATGTATGTTTCTTCGGATGAGTCAGATAATGATTGCTCTGACTGATATCCAAAGCTATTCATTGGCTTTTGGGTTTCTTTGAATTTGGAACCATCTTAAATGGAAGGAATAACTAGGGTACTAATTGATTGTTTTCAAGAGTGAGATCCAAAATTAGGATAGTCAGAGAAGAAGGTAGAACAATACTCTGCTACAAGTCGCTCACGTAGTAATTGAATAACTGTAGGATGTGAGAGACTGAACATCTCTATCCCGCTAATGGTGATCTTGCCATGTTCTTCCAGTTCCACAAAGAACAGCCAATGCACTAGATGCATAATCTCTTTCAATGACATTTTCAGGGCTGTCATCTAGAACTACATGAAAAATAGGACCTGCACTTCCATCGTAAAGAATTCTACAGGTGTATATAGTCCGTCCATCCTTTTCCACCATATTGGCATAGTTTCTTATATATTTATAGCCAATAGGGAATATGTGTCGGTCTGTATGAAATCCAACATGTTTATATTCAATTGTCCCAATATCCACAATGGTAATAACTTTTTTTAGAGCAAGGTGAAGAATAGGCCTCCTATCTGGAGTTCGTGGAATGCTAGGACGAGAACACTCAGAACGTCTAGGCTCTGTGGAGATTTCATTCTCCTTGTCATAAAAAAAATGTCGCTTACGTCGAGCCTTGAGCTTACGAAGGCGACGACGCAGATGACTTCTAATAAATCTGAGGGGCTTCATGCAATCTTTAGGATCCGGGTGATTACCAGCCTCTGAAAAAAAATCAGAAACTCTGAAGTTTAGTTTATTGTCTTTGAAGATAGCCTCCCAATTCCAAAAACCATGTGCCAATACACCCTTCACCAATTCCTTATCATGATGGCCTGCTTGCCACCAAGATGGCATATTGTTCCTTTGATTCAGCTACAAACCCAAATGCCCCCAATCTTCAAATGACCTTGACATTTTAGGGCGGCTTTATCGGGGTGGAATGAGTGTGTATTCCCGATCTTTTATTCTCGATCTTGGGCCAATGAATAAGATAGGGGCATGCATTTAAACTTAGTGTCTTACTCTTACTGGCCAAGTTGAACCTGCAATTATATAGCTCCACAAATTTTGAATTTTGAGCCATCGGAGCTAAGGGATAAAACATAAATTTCTGCTATTAGGCACCAAGGCACCACATACTCACTGTGGCTTGGAATTTCTGCAATTTGAAAATGATACTGGCATATTGGTAATTGCCACTTTCCACAGTACCAATTAAAAGTCAAATTGAGTAAGGAACAAATAAAATAAAAGAAAAAATATTTTGTTTTCCTAATCAATATAACTTCCTGTTGCTTTTGCTGCTAATGGGTTATAGACGGTTAAAATTTGACTGAAATCTATAATACACCTCATTTCGTAGTTTTACCTATAGTTTCTATAAATAACCTTTATTTATGCGCACGGTTGTTTACTGTAGGAGTATTGCCAACATAGCTGGCTGGAAGGGTGTTATATATATATATATATATATATATATATATATATAGACATTCCTTTAAATCCATCAAGTAACTCGTCATATCTAAGAAATTAAGTAAATTAGGTAGAATTTACAATGAAATAATGCTCTAAGAAGTAGACATTAAGTACTTGCAATCCTTTTTCCTTGCTGATGAACCACATCTGGTACAAACTATAACTCTCTAGGGTAAATTTTCTCTTAGGGTTTCTATTATGTATAGTTTTTTTCAATAAATTAGTGTTACACACTCATAAACAAAATATATGCATGAATAATATAAATATTGACAAAAACAATACGATTCTTCTCAAAACCACAATAATAGGGTTGACTGCTCAATGAAACCATGTAATATGTTCACCAGTATAGATTTATTTACAATATCAGCAATTTAGGAAACCAGATCCAACTGCAATTATGATATGTCAATAAAAACTAGGTGAACTATATTAATCCAATATCTGCTGTGTTATTCTAGCTTTATGCATAGGAGTTTGACTGTACTGAAGTCTAAACATAATCCACAGGCTTAGAGAATAGGAGCCCGACTTCCTTTCCTGTGGGTACTGTTTGGTCAATTTAGTGTGTCCTAAATTGCTAACATAAATTATCAACCAGGGATTCGTAAGCTGACGAAGTGTGGCGCACTATATGTGCAAGATAACCTATCTCTTACTTTTTTTCGTTTTTGGATTTTTATGAGATTATAAAAGACAAGTATGGTTATGGATATTCAAGGCAATGATGTCCTTTATAATGATTTACCAACTTGAAACTGAAAAAGGAATTTGAAACATACAATGACAAAAATTGAAAGGAAATGAAAATGTGCTACTGAAATGAAAAAGGTGCTGCTAATCTAATAAATCAAAACAGTGAACTAGTGAGCATGAAACCAAACTATTCTTGTTGCTGTCTAAACACAAAAGAAACTATGCTGAAAGAAATCCAAAAGTTGCAATAAAGTAAATCTAAATCAAATTACATCAACTTGTCTTTTGATCCCTCATCATTAGTCCAACTATGATTTTCGGAAGTAACCATAAACAACTTGAGTAACTGATATCTAACTTGCAGAAAGTAAACTAATATCAAACCACACATTCATAATTCAATCCCTCACCATCAATCCAGCTGTGGCTTTCGGAGGTAACTGAAGATGTCATGCACAATTTAATATTTCTAACTTGCAGAAAGGAAACTAATATCAAACTACACATCCATAATTCAATCCCTCACCATCAGTCCAGCTGTGGCTTTCGGAGGCAACCGAAGATGTTATGAGCAATTTAATATATCTAACTTGCAGAAAGGAAACTAATATCAAACTACACATTTCATAATACAATCCCTCACCATCAGTCCAGCTGTGGCTTTCGGAGGCAACTGAAGATGTTATGAGCAGTTTAATATATCTAAATTTGAAGAAAGGAAACTAATATCAAACTACACATTTCATAATACAATCCCTCACCATCAGTCCAGCTGTGGCTTTCGGAGGCAACTGAAGATGTTATGAGCAGTTTAATATATTTAAATTTAACTACTGAAGCAAATGTGCAAGACTGAAATAAACAAAGCAATACCGGAATTAAACAAAAACTAAGAAAAAAATAAATTAACAGCAGAACAATATTGATTCCATGTCATTAGTCAAAAGATATGCAAATGCCTGGGCTGCCATGAAAAATTATGCTAAAAGCTATGATTTCAGAAAGCAATCTAAGTAAGGAAATATGACAAAACAAAATTGAAAGCAACTTATCTAGAAAACATGTAAAAGCCTCCTTGGATAGCAGGGGCCTTCTGCTACCAATTTGGTGAAGTCCTTCAGCTCCTTAAAGTTGTAATCAAAACAACATCAAAGAACTGAATTTCTCTATTAAAAAGAACTCACAAATCTACATCCCATTCCATCTTGAACTTAGTTACAAATCTACTTTCTCATTACTTCCTCATTACTTCCTCATTACTTATGATAGGAGAAAGCTTCTCCTATTTATACAAAATATGAGGAGACGTCTCATTAATGGGAGTCCATGAATCTCTCCCTCCATCTCTAGAGTTACAATCAAAATAGGAAATGATAAGAAACATGTCTTTCTAGAGTTTTAACACAACTTGAGGAATGAGACACATATCCTCTTAGAGTTTCAATACAACAAGGAAGTGAGACACATATCCTCTTGATCCCATAATCTTCTCCAACCAAATTCGAATTTGGTCTTAGAGTGCCACATAAGGGTCTTCTAGAAGTCTCCTTTTGACCTACACATGTCACAAAACTCATAACACATATATAGATATATGAAATTATGTTAATTTTCTAGTTTCTAATCATAAATTCACATAAAATACATAAAATAAATAACTTTGGAAAACAAGGATCCTAACCCATATATTTATGAAAATGGTTACTTGATGTAGGGTTTTAGGTCAAATGGTTATGAAATAAGAGCTAAATGGTTATGACATAATGGAAATATGTATGAATATGGAGAACACTTTTGAGACTCAACAGGTACCTGCAGCCCAGATGGGTAGCCTGATCAACTTTCTGTACAATATATAGTTATAGAATGACTGTCGGAATGGAGCAGTTGTCTGTTATAGGGTGTGGTTTCCCTAATGTGGTTATCCACATCCCTCCTAGGCTATTGCCTTAAAAACAATCTCAGACTAATTTTGGTCCTTTTTTTTTTCTCACTGTACCTGGAATGAACCTCAATTGCACCTTTGTTGTCCTCAAACAAACCCTAGAAGATTCACAAACCAAATTATTCTTAATGAGTAATTTCCTTGCTATGTTGGTTAGGATTTGTAACCTCAAAGAGGACTTCTCTTCCACCTGATCTTCCCTTGACCAAACAAACTAGATAAAACTAGAGCTTGGATACACTGCGCAACAATTATTAATAGCCAAGATATTGTAGCACACCCCCTTACATCCTGACCCAAAAGAGGTGGTTATTAGGTTGACCCGACTCTCTGGGTGCATTTAAATCATCATAATCTATGCCTTCTTTTTGAGAGAAGCCTCGGGCAACAAATCTTTCCTTCTACTTTTCAGCACTTCCATAGGCTCCATGCTTGATCTTGAAGAGCCGTTTCAAGGTGACAAAAGATTTGTCCTCTGGTCTTGGGACCAATTCCCAGAAATCATTCTTCATAATGGAATCATATTCTTCTTGCATAGCATCCTTCCAAACTTGACGCTTTATGACTTCTTCAAATGATCCAGGCTTAGATTGTACAATTGTACGCATGACTGCTAGGTACCCTTGGTACCTATTCGGCTTCTTGCTTTCATGGAATGTCCCCCTTGGGGCAATATTTTTCTCAACATCTTCGAGAGTTTCCCTAAACCATGAAGGTCTCCTCTTATTTGAAGGAGGTGGATCAATAGGATCCATTGGTCCTTCAACATCGGGCATAGGTTCATCCTTCAGCTCTTATTGCTTCCCTGCTTCTTCTTCTTCTTTGTCTTCCTTTGAGCTAGGAAGAATCCTAACTTTATTGAGGGCAACATCCTAATCGAAGGTGACATCGTGGCATATCTCCACTTCTCTTTGACCAGGCACATAGATTCTATATGCCTTTGAAGTTTCACTGTAGCCCACAAACATTCCCTTCTTTCCAGAAGCATCCAACTTGCTTCTCTTTTCTTTCGGCACATGAAAATAAACAGGACTTCCAAAAACCCTAAAGTGGGAGGCATCAGGCTTCTTACTAGAGAATACTTCTTTGGGATTATTGGAGTCCAATGTGGAATGCGGGCATCTATTTTAAACATACACAATGGCACGGGCAACTTCCACAATGGTTCTATTATTCCTTTCAACAAAACCATTTTTCTCAAGAGTATACATAGTTGGATCAGCCAATCCTCCAAGTGTCACACACACACCCCTCAAAGACAGCTCCAAAAAGGTCAACACTGGTCAATAGAAAATGTCAATGCAGAAATTCAACGCTGCGGTCTAGGGCTGTGGTCAAAGGTCACCCTTCTCCTCGATCTTTTTGCTCTCTAATTCTGCCTCAAGAGATTGGATTTTCTGCACAAGAATGGAGTTCAAACTCCAAGCTTTGACCCATGGTCAACGTTGGTCAATGCACCAGCAAAGAGCCCTAAAAACAGTTCGCACTCCTTCTGCTTCAGATCCACACATGTGAGAGAGAGAGGCCTCCAAAGGCTGAATGAACCAATCAGATCACAAGAAGAAATGTGTGATGAGTTGATGCTGAAATGGACATCATCTCTCTCCAATTTATATCCATCAATGAGGGTGTGTGACACATCTATTGGGCTTACAAGCCTTCATTACAATTCTGGTCGACCTTGACAATTTGCACATGTGTGGAAAATAAAATCAAAATATAAGTTCTTCTCATCCAAACAAGATGATCTTTAGATCAATCTTGTACCTCTCTGAAAGAGGAATCCAACAAAAATATCATCATCATCATATGAGCAATGCAACATGGAGTTTGGACCTAGTTGCCCAAAATTAACAAAATGATACCTGTAGTCTGATAAAAATTGATACCTGTGCCAACTCTTGCCCAGTTGATCATGTAATAGAAGTCTTCATCTAGCACAACATGATGATGTCAAGTAAATAAAAGCATTCCTTCTTATTCTATTGCTCACCACTTAACAATTTCTGGAACATGGCATTGAATTTTATTCATTTCTGGTCCATTCTAATCTACTCAAGTGGTATATGTTGTCTTCATGTTACTTTCTTGCTGTTGGAGATCCATTTCTGGCAATGGATACTCCACTTCCAATAGACATACCAGTTTTTGCAATACCATAAATCAATTTGCATATGTTGTTTAACACACTTACTAGGAGTATAAATAAATGATGTAGAAATACTTACAAACATTCTGGCCAATGCACCTGTCAGAGCATTATTTCCCATTTTTTGAAATGGACTCCTAGAGCTTGTCAATTGTAAATGAGTGTTTATTCCCAAATACTCCTCACTTTTAAGAGGGCCCACCACCTATTTTTTGATCTATTATCAGATTTATATTTGCTATACCTATTTCCTTGAGTAGAAGAAATAGGTAGTACAAACACACGCAGTGAGATATTAGAATGTCATACGTACTTTTAGACTCATGAAACTTGGTTTGGTTAACAGAGTAAACTAATGAAATTTGGTTGGGTCTTGTATTACAAAAAATGTTGAACCATTGAGATGGCCAAAATTTTGTTGGCACCATATTGGAAATGAGGAATCCTGTCATGTTTGTATCCAATCCTGGTATGCAGTGTAAGTTTCCACAAAATGATGCATTGTGGGGTTGTTAGAGTGAAATTTAAAGTTCCTACTTGGGAACTTGAGGTGCTATGAAACTCACAAAGGAGCAGTATGTGTAAAATAGGTTCTTTTCATATTAAATTATTCTGAATTTCTCTTTTCCAGCAACTACAGTAATTGGATATAGGTACTAGAGATTTTCTTTTTGTAGTTATGGCGAGAGGTCATTGTCTGGGCATATGCATGCTAGATAATAAACATAACAGTAACAAATTTACAGGACAACAAAACGAGAGAAAACCAAACAAATAGCATTAACTTCATTTTGAAAAGCACGATATATAGGTTCTTTGTGATCTAGATGACTCTTTAAACTTTCATTTTTAAAAAGATTCATCACCAGATTCTCCAAATCCATATTTTTACACCGATGCAATATTCCCTCCTCAACAATACACTTTATTATCAACTGATATGCAATCACTGGTTTTTCTTGGCCTATACTGTGAGATCATGATTAAGATCATAAAAGAAAAACATGACTGAAATATAGATCATATATAATAAACTGTATCTGCACTTGGGAAAATTGATTCCAACCCCTGCCACCCCACTGCCTCAGTTGAAATAAGAAAAGTAAAAATTTCATTATCTAGGATACTGAAGTTCTTTATTCAATGTTTCTTTTCTAATTTTGAAGTGCTCCCATCCATTCGACAATATACAAAATATAAGAAGTTCAAGAAGTCTTCTAGTATATTAAGCATCCCTGTGCACCTTGTTTCAATTGTGGAAGAACCTTTCTAATCCCTGAAGCTTTCTAAATGCTCCAACTAGCATCTCAAATACCTTTCTTATGAAATCAGTCACCTGCTCTTGTCCTGGGAAAATATATGATGATTTACAATCTTGAAGGAGGAGAATTTCTGGAATTATATTCAAGTATTAGTTGTAACAGGATCCAGCAGGACTCATAAATCAGGGTTTGTTGAATAACCGTCTCTTGAAAATAAATTATGGCACCTTGTGAAACAACTACATGAAGTCTTCCATATAATGCTCAAATAACAGAAGAAAGTGATGAATTCAATTGCCATGAAATTCGTAGAGGAAGAGAACAAATGGAAAGAAAATAATATTGTAATTTGTGATTGTGTTCCTCCCATGTTCAAGCATATATGAGAGTTTTGAAATAGCTGCAATAGATGTGAGGCAGCGTAGAACTACTTTCTAGAGGTGCACGAGGTCTCCATTTTTATTGAAGTATCAATAAAAAATGTATTTGCACTTCCATGGTCTACTAGACCTTCCTAGCCTCTATTTGAATCCCTATAACATCCATGGAATTCATTGCCTTCTTAGATGAGTCTTGTCATGGCATAGTCCTCAACTGAATAAGAAAGAATCCCACCTAAAAAAATTATAGTTCCTTCCAAAATGTGTTGCGGGACCAAATCATGCACTCCTCTAGGATTCTCTGACCACAAAATCACCTTGAATACAGACAAACAAGCCCACAAAAATATGCAAGTCTGAGGCAGCAACTTGTCATGTTCCCTTGCTGGCTGCTCCATCCAATTTGCTTGACAAAGAAATTCTTGTTTTCAAACCAGTGACCCGACTTTTGGCCTCTGATAGGCAAGCTTGTTTCCTTGAAAATGTTTTTTTTTTGGCTCCACTGATTTTCTATAACCAAGCACTGTAGAAAAACTTGAGTTAATTTTGAAATTCATCAAAACTACTCAACGGAGTCCCAAAGTTGGCCCAAGACTTGCCTGATGAATTCGTCTTTTACAACATAAGGCTTCAACAAAGACTTGTCCAATGCTTGGAGCTTGTCATGATTATCTATTTCCAGCCACCTTAAGGGTTGTTAGGGAAGTATGCATGGTTGTAACTCCTCCATGTCTCTCCTCTCCATGGTTTTGGAGAGGCAAAATTCAAATGAAGAGGGTGTATTATCATTGAAACTCGAGAAAATTGTTGAAGAGTTTCTATGATATATTTCAAAACATCCTAAGTTAGCAACAGCTGCAATTGTCTGTGAAAATGAGATGTTAGTTCCTTTTTTTTCAATTCCCTTATCTAACATTAGCTTTCTCACGTTGACTACATCATCCCATAGAAGTAGCATAGATGTTTGAAAATGTCACATATGCTCCATTAAAGCATCTCGAGTGGCCAAGGAGTTCAACCATGCATGCATGATGCTCCACTCTAGGCTTCACTTCAAACTTTCTACTAATTCGATTGAAATGATGCTAGCCTTCATCTACTGGTCCTGCATGGCCACAGGCAGATAGAATAGCAATGAAGGTGATATGGCCTACTTTAATGCTTGCTTCTTGTATTTCATAAAAGAGTGTCAAGGCATCTTCCTCATGCCCATGCATTCGATACCCACACTACAGAGCTACTAAACAGCACATGAAGCACAAATAATTGCTATGGTAATAGAGTTAGGCTTCACCTCTAAAACATGCATTCAACTGTATATTTCCATGGATTCAACACTATGACCAAATTGAGTATACCTCACAATATCTGCACTCCATTTAATTACATCTGGGTTCATTCCTGTCTTTTTGAAGTTGATAAAAGAGCGCCAACACCTCATCACAATATCCATTCAATGCATAAAAAGAAATTACTACATTCCATGAAATCAGATCCCTCTTTGGCATATTGAAAAACACTTCATATGCATCATCCATTTTTTTTTTGTTGCAGCACTGCTAATTTTGCACAAGAAGCGTGAGCACTAGCAAATAGTGACTGAATTGGATTTCACTCCAGCCAGCTGCATTTAGAAAAGATATCACTACACCATTTTTGTGACCATTCAACTCATACTTGGATATCATCACGCTTCAATTTATCACATTGGGTTTTGACCTTCCCAGCTACATTTCGTCAAGTACCTTTCCTTCCTCTTCACAATTTCTAATTTTGAAATATCCTGTAGTCATGGTGTTCCATGTAACTGTGGATTTCCCTACCCTGCTCTAGGGCCACAATCTCAGCACGTGCCTTGAGGACAATTGGAAAGTTGTGTCTCCACTAAGTCCCCCCTGTTGTGTTTGGTAATATATATTGAGGGCTTCCTGGCAGTGTCCATCCCTAACACAACCTCTAATAATAACATTCCATGTGGTAAAATTTTGCTTGGGAATTTTGTCAAACACCTGGCTTGTGTCGTTCATACTTCTACAATAAGCATACATGTAAAAAGTGCAGCAGGATCGCCTGAAAAGAGGCAAATTAGTGATATGGGAATTTCAATATGCATGAGCAATTCTAGCCTTGTATCGATCTCAGATTCAATCCAGTACACCTTTATCTACAGCTTAAGCCATTTGGGATTAAACAACTCTATCAAAATCACATTGGAATTCAAGTACAACTTAATGTGCCCAATAAGCAACACCCTTTGGCCGAGACAGACCCCATGAAAAAAAAGATACCAACACCTACAGAACCTGGCTATCTTTATATCTCTTTTTTGTTTTCAAATCTATTTAAATCCCACCTTATTTGAAAGAGTCTGTTGATGCTGATGATTGTTGGATGACTCTAGTTTTCCCATCTGTTATCAAGGGACCTTCCAAAACTACTGCATGTTTTGATCCTGCTCTTTATTCTTTACCCTCTGCCTCAAAAGTCTCTGTGCCAGAATTCAAATCTAAGTTTAGCCTGGACTAGATTCTATCATTATTGGGAGTTGGAAATTTTGTCAATCCCATTAAGGATGTCGGATATGGGGCGGAAGAATTGCACCAGAGGTCAAAATATGAGAAGTACTTGGAATGAACTTGAAGAGTCCGAGAAAGGTGCAAACACAGTAGGAAAATAGGCAGAGATGCATCCAGAGATGTGCCCAGTGTACAGAAAATAGGGTGACTGCATTGGATATGAAAATGTTGCAGTTGTAGATGACAAAAATCTAGTAGGTGGCCTATATATATCTGCATGGAATGAAGAAATGTCTTTCACTTTCCCTACACTGAAGAATGTCTGGGGAACAATAAAAAAATGGATATTTTTTCCTCACAGGTGCATATGGTGGCATTGCAACTACAGGAATTGGTCCTCCAACTTGAGACCAAAGTGTCATATTTCATTTCACCAGCCAGTATACTATTGTGAACATTACCTCAGCTCAAAAACTATTTGGAATAGACTTCCTCTGCAACTTACACCTAGCCATCTTTGTGATAGTACAATTTTTCCTCTCAACCAATACATTTTGTTTTGGAGTGTAAGGTGTAGTATATTGTCTTTGGATCCCATTTTTAGCACAAAATTTATTGAAATATTTTAAGTAGAATTCCCCACCAGTATCATATCTAAGAGAGGCAATATGACAACCTAACTGTTTCTCTATTAATGCTTTGAACTTTTGAAATTCATTAAACACATCATATTTTAATTATAGAAAATATACCCACATTTTTCTACTGAAATAATCAAAAAACGGAAGGAAGTACCTAGCACCAGTGGTTGATGTCATGTTCATTGGTCCACATATGTCTAAAAGTACCAACTGAAGGACCCTCTATGCTCTCCAAGCTTGTCCTTCATAAAATGGTATTCAATGTAGCTTCCCTTCCTGACAAGCTCTGCAAACTCTGTGGATCTTCTACAGAATGTTCGGAAGTCCATATACTAGTTTCTCTCATGGAAACTGAGAGAGATAGGTCAAGTTGAGGTGCCCATACCTATGATGCCATAGGGGTGCTAGATTTTGCAATAAAAATTACCTTTAACTTACAATTTCTTATAAGATCAATATTCAAAAATTTGAAGACAGTGAAAGCTAAGAAATTCATCTAAAATGCATCATTATAATCTTGGACATAGAAAGCACTCATCATTGCATAGTTTCCCAAAAGGTCAACATTTTAAGGGCTTCTTTCCTAATTCAAAATTGCTAAAGATATATAAACTAACTATTTCATTTGTCCTACAATTCCAATAGTGCACATGGCAAGCTTCTCTGAAAATATATTTTGTTGCATATGGTAGGCCTCTGAATAGACTAAGCTTGTACTAGCATAATGCAAACATGACCTACAAGTCACCACTGTGTTTTGGTTTCTGAAGACTGCTGCATTATTGAATGACTAGTGAAGTATCAACCAGTGAACAAGTTTCAAGCTTTGGAGAAGTCACAGTATATATTATAATTTTGTCTTGCAGATTGGCCTCTTGACCAATTTTTTCTAGGAATGCCTCTTATGAAAAAATGAGTTATTTCCTAACAGGTTATGAGCCTCTTGAAAATACCATGTTCACTAGAACATTGGAAGCAAATATCTAATGCACGCATTATGCTACCACTACAAGCCATTGAATAAAATAGAAACCAAGGTGAAAAAGTATCTACAGCTACATTGTAGACGTGTTATAGTGACAAACTTTCTTGAATGTCTATTCTCCAACATCCATAGCATTACCAAAAATAATCATAGTTTGTATTTAACTCCAAATAATATACATTCCAATAATAAGTTGTCAATCATAGTTTTACCTTGTGGAAATGATTTTCCTTATGCCCTGCTCTCATTTTCAGTCAAAAACTAGATTTCCTATATTGATGACGTTCCTACTGTAATATGACCAACTATCGGACAAATATCTCACTGTAATTCTAGATAAAATGAGTAGTATACCCAAATAATATCTTTGCAAGCATATCATTGTCACTCACAAGCTTGTGCCATGTGGACCACAACCTAGTTTTATTGTCATTTTGAGCTTGGTACTCCTAGAGTCCCAGGACAATGCTTAGATATATTGTCAATACATAGAGATCACCATACACGTACTAACCAAAAGGGTCATACTGTGTTCCTCTAAGTCAGGATCATATTTACACTGTAGTCATAAGTGTCAAGGAGATAAAATGTCATGATACATAGTGATATTTTCATACTTTGCTGTCAAGGAAATTCTGTCAATGCACATGATATTCAAATTTATTAGCATTGAAGGTACTCCTTTATTGGTGAGAGATTACAATGCACTGTAATCAAATTACTTCAACACAAGAATTTTTTCAGTCCTTGGAACAGTTAGAAATTGGAATGAAGCTTGAATGGTCCACTTCAATGAGACTGTGATAGAGTATATATATAGAACCTTCCACAAATTTCAAACGACTCTGGAAACTCCAGAAGTGAGCTTTAAGGACTGAGAATTGACAAATAATAGCCTCAGTGATTTATTTGCAAGATTTGTGCCTTTAAAAAGACATATGTTATAACCAGCCTGCTTATGAGTTTGATCACATTAGTCACCCAACCATGTCATTGTCATAGGCCAAGATGAGTTTGCACTGTTAAAACTTGTATGATTGCCACTCAATTAATACAGATTAACCTAGGATGTAGATCAAATAACAAAGAGATGTAGATCCAATTCCATATGGCCACAGATCAGAGCTTCGCAGATCCAAGAATTATCACGAGGTCACCAAAGATACATTTTGTAGAAAATCTTCAAACTGGAGAGTTATAGTTCAACATAAGTCCACTTCATTCCATTGATTGACCAGATTCTCTTGAAACCAAGACTAGAATTTGAAAACTTTCAAACCACCAATCTCTTTTAAGGAAAATGACCCTGTAACAAAACAGAATGAATCCCAGAAGCCCCAAAACTCACCCTAAGCCAAAAGCTTTTTCAATGCCACAGGAATAGTCAAAGAAAATTCCACAATTCCTTCAACATAAGAATTTTGTCAGTCCTTGAAACGGTCAGAAATTGGAATGAAGCTTGAATGGTCCACTTCAATGAGACTGTGACAGAGTATATATATTGAACCTTTCACAAATTTCAAACGATTCTGGAAACTCCAGAAGTGAGCTTTAAGGACTGAGACTTGACAAATACTAGCCTGAATGATTTATTTGCAAGATTTGTGCCTTTAAAAATACATATGCTATAACCAGCCTCCTTATGAGTTTGATCACATTAGTCACCCAACCATGTCACTGTCACAGGCCAAGATGAGTTTGGACTGTTAAAACTTGTATGATTGCCACTGAATTAATATAGATTAACCTAGGATGTAGATCGAACAACAAAGAGCTGTAGATCCAATTCCATATGGCCACAGATCAGAGCTTCGCAGATCCAAGGATTATCATGAGGTCACCAAAGATACTTTGTGTAGAAAATCTTCTAACTGGAGAGTTATAGTTCAACATAAGTCCACTTCATTCCAGTGATTGACTAGAATTTGAAAACTTTCAAACCACCGATCTCTTTCAAGGAAAATGACCCTGTAACAAAACAAAATGAATCCCAGAAGCCCCAAAACTCACCCTAAGCAAAAATAAATAAATTTTTTCAATGCCACAGGAATAGTCAAAGAAAATTCCATAGGAGTGGCCTTCATGCAAGGTTAATGAGCTGGGAAAGAAAGTAGTGCAAGTGACACCAATGAAACCCCATAGAAAACAACTGAATCACATTAATCATTCCTTTTTGGCTGTAGAGATGATGGGCTTCTTTTTGCTGGACCAAAATTACAAAATACAAGAGGTCGAGCCAAAACAAAATAACAAAAGAAGGCCCTTCGATCTTATTTACAGAAAAAACTTTGCTTATTTGCTTTCCATAAGAGAGATACCAGTAAACAGGGAATGAGAGACTTGTGGCAGAATGTCGAATTCAAGCGAGGCTTGTATACTGACTAGGAGTGAATAGAGATAAGCGTCAGTCAACCAAACTTGAAACAAAGAGACCTGATTTTCATCTGAATCCTCAGATCACATTTGCCATCCAAATCACGAATAAAGAGCTCAACTAATGCAGAACTAATCAATTACACATTGGACTGAAATTGAGTCTCTGATTAGGGCTATTAAAATTAAAGGGTTTTCTCCCTATTTCCGGTATGAATATTTTGAGATCCCCTTCTTGTGCAACATTCCACAATCCATAAAGTCTAGTCAACAAAGTTCTTCCAACAATTTCTTTCTTTTTCCACTCTTGCTTGGGCTTGTCCTCTCCTAGCTCTTATACCATGTTAATTTAGATTAAAAAGTTCTTGCTTAACACAGTAACTTAAAATTTCATATAAGCCCATTATACTTTTATTAGCACTGAATCATTTGCCATTTATAGAAACTTAAGAAAGAACATGTATGATTGATTCAGAAGACAAGCCGAGACAAGAGAACACAAGTATGTGGCACAAGCCAGGGAAAAACCCCAAGATGGGGAAAACCTTTCATCAATTCTTCTTATTATTAAAATAAAATGTCCAATAGAGAAAGAGAGAGAGTACAATAAGAATGAGTTGCCAATTTGAAACAATCAATATGAAATAATGATCACGAGTAAGGGTTTTCTATCAGCTGAATACAACCCTCTTTTCTTCATACCCAGACCTCCTTAATCACTGCATATTTCCTTCAATTATTACGGTTCAACATTGCTGCCAACGTAGGCTAGAAGATAGCCCTTTGGCACATCATCCACTTATCTGATCAGGAGAAAATATGCCTGTGGCCTACCAGTGGCCTAGAATGTGAACACTGTTTGAATATACAATTGTCCTAAAACTTCTTTTGCAAGACACATTTTTAGACGACTTTCAAAGGTGAGAATGGCCTTCACTATGATTGTCCACATCTCTAAATGACCTTGAATGTGTTGAGAAATTTACGAAGCCTTCAACATGGGGCGCAATAGGGCCCCTTCTTGTGCCATGCAGCATACCGATTGCTACAAGCAAAACGCTGGTTGTTGATGAGATTTTTTTTTATAAATGTTTATTATATCCTAATGTGGCAAGCATGCACCTTTTAGATATAAGAAAATTATTTGTCGAATCAAATTTAGATTACAACATTCAACTACTCAAGCTTCTGTTGGCCAAGTAGCCATGAATGAGGGGTATCTATTTTCGGCAATGTTACCCAATGCCCAACTCCAACTGTTTTCACTTGCATTGGCACAAACACGAGGATGAGCACAAGTAGAAGCGTATCATTGGAGAGGCTTCAACCTTGTGGGAGAAATATTAAAACTCCAGTTTCATTGACTCAATAAGCCACTGTTGTCTTTGAAGCCACTGTTATTCATTGCACCCCTCTCTAAACAACCATTTACACAGAGCCCAAATTAGGAGCTTGTGAATAGGAATCCTCCATAGGCTGCACATTTGTAGATGTCTTCACCTTGTTTATTAGGAAATATGTAAACACTCCTCCGTCTTGAGTGGGGGTTTTTTCTTCTTTCTTAGCTATTGATAGGCACTCAAAGAGATTTTCCTGTGGGTTTTTAGAAACACTTTCCAAATGGGAGAAGCCAAAAGATCTCAAACAAAATGACTGGATTTTAGTTTGAAATGACTGGAAATGAAATTCTAGCACCATGGATGAGTAGTTGAAGAAACTGTGGATTGGGAGAAACCTTTGCCTCTTGCTGCCACCCATTTCCAATCCCCTTTTTAGCCTTATGATTAATAACCATGCTCACAAAATTGTCCACAATAATTTCTTTACACAGTATTTTGGTAGGCTAATTCCTTGGCTTGCATGGTTTTCAATTGGCCAACCTACTAGGTTTATAACACCTTATGTTGTAGTCAAAATTTCCTATTGTGCTGTCAAACTTTTGCATTGTCTGAGCAATCATCAGTAAGATGACCATCTATTAAAGTCTGTCATTTATTTGTTTTTTTTTGTTTATGAATTACTTTGGTATTTCTACATTCCATCTACCTAATTTGTAGTCTACCTAATTTGTAGTCTACATCATTGTGAAGATTATCCAATAGTGCTTGAAGTTCAAAATGTATTTCTAAAAGGTTGTCAAGATTACTTTTAAACCAAATAAATTATAGCTGAATTAACATGTAGATTGTAGCTAGCTTCTAAAACACATTATTGAATGGCTACTTTAAAACTAGTTAAACTAAAGATGCCACTATAAGAACCATTGGTTAAATAAGAGATCTATCTTACCCCATATGTCTCTGTAGGGAGCTTTAATATTGTATGCTATGAAGAAATAAGATATCCTGTGGTTGTTATCAACTAAATGAGATAAATATCAAGAGTGGAAATCCGTTGTTGTTGGTAGGTGTTATATTTGACTAGATGGAAGGAGCTCAAACATATATTATGATTGATTTAAGTTTTAAATATTGCTAAATTTAGATAAGGTTGGGCATCTCCTTGGACTCATTTATTTCTTAATGGATTGGTAATATGCCCTATTGATAGGGGAAAATGTCTTGTCAAACAACAACAAGATTTAATCATTGACAACTAGCTTCAATGGGTTTTAATGATTGAGATAAATACAATCGACTAATTCAAGCTTCAAAGCACTCTACTGTGAACGATATCAAATAAAACAGGCTATGGTTTAGCAAACAAGATTAGTCTGAATTCACCAGATCATAGCATCACAATCTATATTAACTGCAGAGAAAGAAAGGCTAATTTAAATGATAGAAATCGAAATAACTAATCTATACTAAATTGATAAATGGAAATAGTTGTTATCCTAGTATGAAGAAGAATAGATGCATGTACAGAATTGGTTTCAGAATCATGAAAAATGGAAAAAAAATTCACCCATAGTAGATTATCAAGACAGAGTAACAAACTTGGACAACTAAAAGAAATTTTTACTAATCATTAAAATTTAAAAGCCATCGATTCGTTTCCAAAAGGATGGTCACTTGAATGTCATCACTTAGAGTCTGTGGACAGAAAAGTAGTGCTGGAATATAAAGTTTGATGTGGAATAAAGTCACCATAGTCATGGAAAAAAGTAGGATTCATAGCATAATGGAATATCATCCCATATATGCCCAAAGCTTGAAAGTGGTCTCTTAAAAAATTCCATTTTCAGTGTCCTTTTATTTCAACACTGACTTCCTTTCCAAATCAGAGACAACATACAATATGTAAAGTGTTGCTCATAAGGAGGTCATGAAAAATGGCAAAACATTTCACCTATAGTAGATTATTAAGATAGAGTAGTAGACTTGGACAACTTAAAGAAATTCTTACTAACCATTAAAATTTAAAAGCCATCGATTCGTTTCCAAAAGGATGTTCACTTGAATGTTATCACTTAGAGTTTGTGGACAGTACAATAGTGCTAGAATATAAATTTTGATGTGTAATAAAGTCACCATAGTGACTTAGGAGTGGCAGGTGCAGGGGTGGCTATTTACAACCCTAGAGGACCATAATAATTTACTTATGCCGGGGGATTGGGAGAGACATCCAAAGATCACACTAAAACCCTAGCATTGTTTTAAGGTCCTATGTTGTGTGCAAGGCAGGTCAAAAAATTGGTGGTAATTGGAGATTCCATGGTGGTAATTCAAGAAATAATCAAGCATTCAACAACAAGACCTTCCAACCATTTCCAGATTGCAATACCTTCCAACAAGACCTTCCAACGATGCTTGAACGAAGTCAAACGGACGTCGTGTGAAATAGATGTTCTTCAATAGGTCTGCTAGATATATTCACTATAAAATAAACTCAATACTGTTCCTCTCAAGACTTCTCTGTAATTTTATTCCAAAAACAGAGATCTGTAGGTCTGAATTTGTCTTCAAAACTGCCACTATAGATTCGAATTACAAGACTGTTGCAAGGTCACATATTTCACCACAGGTCCGAATTAGAAGGGTCTGAGTTGTAGAGAAGAGTCTCAGGTCCGAGCTTCTGGAAAGGCCAAAGTTACAGGCCTATTAGGGCTGAAATTTCAGGCCTGAATTTAGTTCTGAAAAAATTTATTTCCACAGGTGCAAATAGGTCTGCAAGAGATATATCCTTCTAGCCCAAAACGTTGTAATTATGATCTCCCTTTTAATCTCCTTGGCCTCTTGTTTTATCTCTTACTTCTCACTGTATTTTTCACCGAAATTTTCATTCCAAAATGATGAGCATGACTAGTTATTTATAGTTGTTTGTGTATGAACTGAACAGGCGTGTCTTTTGATTAAGGAGCCGACATACTGATTTGAGCCAACCTGTGCATCATTTTTGGCATTTATTTAAACCAATTTTAAGACTGTTACAGGGGGGCAATTTTATGATTAAGTCTGGGCCTCAGTGCTTGATAGGAAAACCATACAATATAGTAGTACTTATTGTATCTTCTACTGTAGTGCAGACATGTTCTAACACCTCCTTTGCTGAATACTTGATAGTTGTAGGGGATCAACAAAATTATGTTAGATCCCTCCTTTGTGGCTCAAAGACTCTTTTTGTCATATAAAATTCTGCATGTCAAAGCCTCTCTACTCCTTCACTTCCCATAGGACATTGTCAAAGCCTCTTAGCCCTCTTGCATTCATTTAGATCACAAAAATACACATATGTTACCTGAAATAGTAGTGCTTTAGACCTCCACAAACAAACATACATATACAGAAAAAGAGAGATTTTATTCCTGAGTAGTGGTCATTATAGGGCTCTAGTTAGCTGGATAAAACATGCATGTAGAATAGAAAAGGCAGATTTTCACCATGGAGTGTGTTGTTGCCATCATTCTTAGGCAGCTGATATGTTTTCCCATTTAGTGTGAATTCTCCATCATTGATACAGTTGGCTACACGACCCACCAAGGCACCAAAGTAAGGTCTACTGGAGCTCATGTTCTGCATTAATAAACAATCTCATATTCCCCATGGTAACACATACATTTGAGATCCATTCCAATATGTCAGTAGAAACTGTAAATTTATCTAAAATTCTAGCATATGATGGCAGTACTAATTTCCAAAGGGAAATTCAAATACATACCATGTATGAGGCAATATTGTCATAGCCAAGAAGTACGTCTACTAGATGGCCTGAATGCATAAATACCAATACTTAATGAGCTAGCTCCTTCTGAGTGAATGATGGTAAAGGAGTTGAAGGGTAGGGTTTAGGAATGATTACCTTTAGCATCAAGGAGAGCGAGGGAGACGAGGGTAGCTCCCCAGTTGGTTAGATTTGTATACAGATCGCCTCTGCGAAGTTGAAAGAAACTTGGGGCATTGATCTTTCTGTAGGGATGACCATAATGAGCCAACTTGCCTTTCCCTTCCAAATTTCTTGGATTCAATTCCCATTTGTGCCCTTGACTGCTAGCATGGAATTTGCAGAGGTGAATGAAAACCTGAATGCACCAAAAATGCAAGAGAATGGATGGCACTTTCACCATCATCGATTGATTGACTGATCAAGGGATGGATGGATAAGCTAAAGCAGAACATTCAATGATATATATAGAGAGACTCACATAGTCAATACTAGACTAGGGTGTGTCTGTATGCCTTAAGATAAGGTCATGGTGTAAGACATAACATGGATTGTGTGCAACTATAGACAACCCATGCACCGTGGCTACCAAAAAATGTAATCTTTGGAATCTAAACATGTTACATTTTTGAGTTTTTGTCTTATTACCCCAAATTTGTTTTTGGCCAAATCTTAATTTTGTTATTTAAAATGGAATTTTGACTAAATATATGGATTCAACACCTTGAAAAAACCCTAGTGCAGTACATTTTTGTTGTTTGTAGATTGAAGGACCTAAACTAATGCAACTTGGTTTTGTGGATGCCATTTCTAAAGTTGGGCTGGTCAAATTCCTTTCTGACCTTTCTACCACCTATATAATGAAGTAATTTTCTATCACCTGTATAACCTTTCCTTTTTATAAAAAAAAGAGGTTCCTACACTCAAAGAATTAGCTTTTCCTGGCCATGGGGCAATTAAAATGTTGAAATTCTATAACCTTTTGGATGATTAGAAGATCCAATTTTTCCATTGCTAGCCTGAACTAAGTTCAAATTGTGGTTTTGGGTGTAAACTGTTGGTCAGTTGAAACCCATTTATCAACTGCACTGTTTGAGTAAAGCCTAGATAATATCTAAGATGAGGAGGCTGGACCTATTTTAGGATGTTGTACTCAAGCTAATGGTCAAACATAAGTTTATGCATATACATGTGGTTCAAGGTCTCCTTTTCCTCACGTTATTTTCTATGAATTAAGGAATGTATGTTGCCAAGGAGGAACACCTACTGGTCTAGGATCTGATACAACCAACAAGTTACTAGGAACACCCAACAGATTACTAGGATCTGATACATGCTTTAGATTGCTAGGATCTAGTCTAGGAACACCCAACAATGAGAGGTATATCCACAAACCACTCCAAGTAAGATATGAAAAGGGCTCTTGAAATTCCTCTGAATACCAAAGCACCCCAATGTTTATAATGACATATTGATGTCCAATTAAAATGCTACCTAAGGATTTCACAGAGGTTCTAGTGCTTTTGTTCAAGGGTTCGTTGTATGTTTCCATGGGTTTCAAAAAAAAAACTTTCACTAGATATTAACAGCCCTTATAATATTTTTTACCACCACCATTTTTGCCACAAAATTTCTATAAGGTGAAGACACATGAATATTTAAATTGGTTCTTGATTGAAGGAAAGATGAACTGTTCTGATTGATGGGTATTTAGATTTTTATTGTTGGCTATAATTTTCTTACAATGACCCTAGATGTAGTCACAAACAAGTAATAAAGATTATTGTTGTTCAAAAGGCTGAAAAGTTGTCTCAAATCCCTCAAATTATCCCACAACAAGCTTCCCAAAAACCCCACATCATTGTTGGAAACATTTGTTGATTACACCTATATTTTTATACTTGTTTTCATGCTGCCCTATCTGTCCAAACATTGGTATTAGAGCCATAATCGTTTTGTCATTAACCCTAGTTCTATTTGTTGGTGAAAATTTACCACAGTTGGAGGTATCAACCATTGGAAAGACCAACACTATTGGGTTCCAGAGAACCACCAATCAAAGGATATATCTACTATTGCATATTCTATTTAGGTCTCTTCACGTGCTGCCATCGAATCTGCGGTCATTTTCTTCTATATATCATATTCATATTGCCTCATAATCCTACAAGAGTATGTTACATGACCTCACATCCTCCCAGCAAAAGTTGATCTTATATGCCGAGTTATATTTATTCTTGGATGGTGATCTGTTTGCTTTGTTTGGAGACCATGGAGGATGACAACATGCTACTAAAAATGGTTGTATTATAACAATATTACTGATGTCAAACTGTTCATAGAGGCTACCACCAAATACTGCAAATACTGCAATAAGGGAGACTTTCCCATGATATTTTTGAAACCTTAAAACCATGTTAAAATTGTTTGAAACATGAGCCCTAAAACTAAAACAAATGCTACAACAAAATCACGAAAATGTGATGGAAGTTCTATTATAGGACTTCTCTACTACTGCTCATATGCTGTCTGAAATAATCAAGTTGAAATTTAGAACCTAACTATCGCTGGTTTAGTATGCAAAATCCAATTCCTGGCATGAGGCATATGATGAAGCCATTGGCTAGGTTACATGTTGGAAGTGTATGTTATGTTGATCTATTACTTTTTCTTTTGGTTAGAAACTGGGAACTTCACCACAACATCATACCAATATGTAAAATCTGAATTAATTGTTGTGAGACAACTAGCATCTAGGATATTTGTTTCTATCCCATACTTTTCCATCAACATCTAAGTTGTATTTCCTATGCATGTGTTGAATGGAGTAGCTATTGTGGCATCTTTATGATTTTCCATGTCAAACATACTATTCTGACATGTCTTCTCTTTTGTGGGGAAGGTATTGCTACATTGTATTTGCTAAGGACGCATGTTCACCAAGACAAGTCAAATACTTCAAAATGTTGGATGTGTTTTGTATTATTGTTCTAGAACATATTCTCTTTGTCTTTGTTTTGTATTATTGTTCGAGAACATATTCTCTTTTTCTTTGTCTTTATTTCACACGTTGTTTTAGGATATTTGAGTGTTTTAGGTTATTTAGGTTTTTGGCCCTGAAATTAGTGACTGAAATGCCAAATAATCACTTTATAATTGTGGATTTGCTTGTCTGTTTGAGTTATTTTACATAAGAAATATTCATAAGTAGATCTTAAGTAGATATTCTACCCTTAGCTCTATTTCAAAGTGTTTTAAGAATTTCCGAGGACATATTCTATTCCTTGACCCGAGGTGGTGGATTCCCCATCCTGCTGAGGCCTTTCTCTTTCATCTAGTCCTTCATTTTCCATTGAATCTGATTCAAGAGATTCTCCCACTGGATCTCTCTTGGGGGATTCTTGTGGTGGTAGTCCATGTATCATTTTTAAAAGTCTAATTCTTCCCTTCACCTACTTTTCATAACTTCCATAACCATTAGGTAGGTACCTGCAATGTCGATGGTGTTTTTTTTTTTAGTAAAATATTGTCGAGACTTTAATTTATTGAAAGTTGTAGAATTTACAATCTATGAAGTTTCAAGATATAATTTTTAAATGTCTAATTCTTTAAAGGTCACTAGCTCAATGGAAGAGCACCGTCTTTACAAGTAGGAGGTTGGTGGTTCAATTCCATCGTGCCCTGATATTCATATATAGGGAATGACGAATATCAGTTTTTGGTGACGGATGCTCTTTTGACCATCACCAATGAGCTTATGGTGACATTTTTCGACCCTCACCAAAATATGAAATGGTGACGGTCAACAAACGCCACCATATATATGCATCAATAGTGACAACCATTAAATATCCGTCACCATAAATCGTTGTTGTTGATAAGAAATGGTGAGGGTCACTGTTTATCATTATAGTCATTATTCGTGATGGACCTTGATGTCACCAATGCATTTATGGTGATGGTCAATGAACGTCGCCATATATATGCACCAATAGTGACGACCATGAAAGGCCCATCACAAAAAATCATTGTTGTTCATATGAAATGGTGACGATCACTATCCGTCATTATAATCAATATTCGTGACGGACCTTGAATGTCACCACAACACATACTTTCGGCGACGCCACCTTTGGTGACGTTAATTTTTTTGGTGACGGAGGCTATTGTCCATCACCATTGCCCATATGAAATGGTGATGGTAACTATCCATCACTATAAATCATTATTGGTGACGGACCTTGAATGTCACCACAACACCTATACTTTCGGCGACGCCACCTTTGGTGACGTTCAGTTTTTTGGTGACGAAGTCTATTGTCCGTCACCATTGCTCATATGAAATGGTGACGGTCACTATTCGTCACTATAAATCATTATTGGTGACGGACCTTGAATGTCACCACAACACCTATACTTTCGGCGACGCCACCTTTGGTGACGTTCAATTTTTGGTGACGAAGGCTCTTTTGACCCTCACCAATGAGCTTATGGGGACCATTTTCGCCCCTCACCAATGTGCTTTTTTCTTGTTGTGTTTGAAAAAGGTTTTATTATATGTTTTATATAACGCACGGCGGAATAGTTTTATTGTTTGTTAAGGTCCCACACAGTGATCAAATTTTAAGGGCGGGTCTGAATTTCAATTAGAAGGGCATATATCTATGTCGCCCTTCCATAATGAAAAGCTTTTAAAAAAAAACTTTTCAATTGACCACAATAAATTATTTTTACATTTCATTTTCAGAAAGACAAAACCATCAATATTTATATTAATAAAATATTGTTACATATACAACAATGAAGAAGGCTTCATCTTTCATTGCTTAAATATCTCATTGGCAATGTCAACATAAGTCTTGAAGACACTATTATAATAATTTGGATACATACCGCCGAGATATAGGAGATTCTTATGTGTCAGATTGTGTAATGCAATTTTGACTTTGTCTCACAAGGAGCAGCAGCATGGAGGTCTGGATTTTTCTTATAGAACTTTTTTATTATTATTTGAAACGTTGTTTATAGATATGAAGACAACAATGAAATTATGAGGATGGTGGACAATTAGTCAAGCTCATGATGCCAAACCATGATGATGTAAGTTTGGAATTTAAAATTTTTACATGTTAAAGACAAATAGTAAAAATCACTGACAACTTAGTATGCCATAATTAATAATAATTCCCTATTCAATTTTGTTAATAGGTTTATGTCACACGATGATCTCTCTTCTCTGGAATTTACTTTTATTGAATATCACTATTCTAGGAATAAGGAGTTATTTTCTCCAAAAATAACCCTAGCCAAACATTGACAATGCATCAAGGATATCTTTCTATGCTTCATAAGTACATATGCTCTACTTCTAAATCATGTCTTGGAAGTGGTTGTTTTGCTGGAAATTATTCACCAGTTGGTTTCATACCAAAGTCTTTTTCTCATTTTCAGCATCCAATACATGAAAAAGATAATGGTTTAAAACAACATAAATATTTGAAATTTTGCAAGAATTGTCTGGCACACTTTGAATATGAATTTTGAAGTCAAGTGTGTGACGCTGTATAGGATCAAGTTTCATTTTGAATACCAAATTTTTCACAAGAAAATTCTCAACATGCTACCCTGCAGTAAGGATTAAATGACAATATTGCATCAACTATTTCCATAATAAAATTGCACCTCAGCCGTAAGACTAAACAACTACAAATGTTGTAGATCTAACAAGACCACACAATCAAATGTATTCCACAAGGCCAATACTATATGAAAAATGAAAAGGAGTTTGCAACCAAAAATACCTTAGGAAACTAATTCAATTAGATACACTAAACCACCAGCAAAAAGGAAAACCAACCTACTCAAAAGGCAAGCGTTTACCTCCTTTGACAAAATTTTGAGTTTCGAAACAAGGGCCTTTATTGTCTTGTTAATGCCCCTAGTAATTTGAACGGGGTTTTCACCTGCTGCAAAAACCTAAAAAAAAAGGTTTCATTTCAAATTATTTTCCACAAATTTAAGATACAACCATTGTCAATTTTGTATTTCCTAACAAGCTCATAAATTTTGACAAAAGAACCAAATTTTTTTAATACATGATAGCAATTTTTTCACTCAAAAACTATCTTAGTCTCAATAAGCCCAACCCAAAACTAAAAAACCAAACACCATAAGACCCTAAAAAAATGAATAGATGATCTTAATCCAGTACTACTGACAAAAAATTACCTTTACACCCTCACTTATTAAACCCTGTGCTGTTGAATTTTAACTTCAACTGCTGCAGCAGAAGGACAGATGAAGCAACAATTTTTTTTTTTGGAGGTTGCTTGCATTCCATCCAAAAAATTAATTCAGCATTTAAAATTCCTGCAAGTTTTTTTTTAGACGGCCACAGCCATATTTTTGTACAGGATTGTATTTAAACACAACAACCAGCATTAACGCAATTCACCAACCAAAAATTAAACAAACAGAAATTTACCCCCCAGTTTTGTAAATTCAAAAGGAGGACACGTGGAGCATTAATATTGGATCACATGAAATTGAAGGGAATCTGAAAACCTGAAAACCGGACCCAAATTTTTTATAAGGCACATTGGATAGAGAATTCACGTTACAAATTAGGCAGACATTAGCATCCCATTTTGGAACGTGAATTTGGTTTGAAATTCAATCTATTCATACTTTTGAAGTCCGACGGAAAGGGTTCTTTAACGTTTTGATAGTTTAATTTTATGTATGCTTTAATATATACATATGTTTTAAAAATATGTTATATATATATCATATGCGAAATTAAAGGTGGACCATAGAATTTAGTTTTAATTTTATTATTTTAAAAAGAGGGTTTATTATAATATGTTTTATATGTTACGGCATATAAAAATAAAAAGGACAAAAAAGCTTGGTAGTTTTTTTATAGATAGTAGGTAAATTTTCTATTACACAGCAGTGTGTAAAAAGTGAAAGAATGAGTGTAACTTTTTAAGTGTGTATGCACAACATTGCGAAAATTAAAAACACAGCAGAGTGTTTTAGAGACATAGTATGTTTGTTTTGAACAGACAGTGAGTTGGTTTTATGCACTGCGTTTTGTAGCAGTCATAATTTTGTAATCCCTCTCAGTGAGGAAGAAGTGTAATAGTTTTTTTTTTGAGTTATTGAAGGGAATAGAAATTTGTTTTCAAAGTATTGAAACTCTGTCTCCTGTCAAAGAAATTTTTATTTTCTCTGTGTTAGAGGAAGGGAGATTTATTCTCCATTCATTGTTCTGGAATTTTTCAATATTCCAACATGTGCAAGAACAACAGATGTTGTGGTTCCATCCCCAACTAAATAATTTTTCTTTTCCGCAGATTTCCTTACCAACTTGGCCCTAATATTTTCAACTGGGTCCTCTAATTCAACCAATAAAAAGGCCAAAACCATAGCATTGAGATACATTTCATTACACTGTCAATAACAATAAAATTTGACTCAGCCATAACCCTTTCCTTTTATTGTTGTGAAAATATTTACGCATTACTCTAATGTGGCTAGTCCATAGGCCAAGTAGACCACTAGGTAACAAATATTTTTCCTTTCACCTTTGAGTTTTCAAATTATGCCTACCAAATCTAAGACATTTAAGAGGGGGGACTAATACAACGTTAAAAAGAAAACCAGAGCACACATCTACAAATTACCTCCTTAGCTACTGTCACACCATCATTAAATATTTTCGGAGAATCATGCTTGCTCTCCAAGACAACATTTTTCCCTTCACCCCAAGGGTGACTCCAACAAGATCAGCAAGTTTGTTCACACCGCCTGCAAGAAAAATTGACAATGCTTTCAGTAAGTGTGCAATTGAATGCCAGACCATTTGCCAAAACAACCCTCCATGAAAAATTAAAATAACACATTAAAATCGAATACAAGTGGACAAGGAAAGATCCACCGTAGTGAAGTTTCACGTGCAGGTGACCTTCCTTTAAACATAATTTTTTCTCTGACCTGCAATTTTTTTGTCACTGAGCCATCCTTGTTGAAGTACAACTCCTTTTCCATAGCTCTTGTGTTAACTACCTTCTCTCTGTCTCGTCATCTTAGAGTCCCTCTTCTACTTGAGCGATTAAAGGAAATGGGTGAAAAAACTAAAAGAGAAGACAATTGTCTGCCATAATTATCAAACACTGCACCCAACTTCTTCTCCTTTCCATTGTTACCCAATGAGGTAGATGTGGCAATTGTTGTCATACTGCCCAAAGTAGAGGCCATCTTCTTTTATGTTGAATATAGAATTACAAGATCTTCATATTAGTATGAACCTTAAAAAACATGACTCCCATTGCTAAAAACCACTTTTAAGTTGTAACAGGAAAACTAAACAACTATCGCAACTTTCGGAAACTTTTGGAGCATTAAGAGAGAAACAACCAAAGAGAAATACAACCACAATCCTCATTTTAATGAGACCGGACTATATATTTTCATTAAGATAATAGAAAGAAATCATGAATATATTAAGGCTAGCACAAAACAATCTTTAACCAGTGTCTCTTGCGGCCTTCAGGTTGCCATGTTAGAGGTTGCATATTTTTAATTTAAATTCTTGACCTCTCGTGCCCATCTATGAATACATCCAATGGGATATCTACATCAAATGCTCCTTTGTATCCCCAAAAAACAATTCCCTACTACAAGAGCACCAGTATTGATGGATCACCCCACAACATCCCACCCACTAGAAATGGTGAAAAAGGAAACCTGAGAAAACTTTTGAAATATATCAAGATGACTATATGGGTGGTTCTTATGAATCAACCAACCATTCAGAACATGCTCATCAATCCAAACCATGAGTATTATGTGACGATATTCAAGCAGGCACTGAATCAGATTTCTGAAGCTATGTTAGAGAAACCCTAAACTCTCACTAAAAATAAGTGAAATGTGGCACCACTCAGAGATTTACATGTGCCAATTGCTACAAGTGGTAGACAATTGGCAGGCTCAAACAACGAGGTGATGCAGGAATGACATGAGGGAGAAAATCAGAAAAGCCCCAAATCTGGAGAACTAAAGCTCATCACCAACCTGAGATTGACAACTTTACATGATGTAGCCTATGAAATCGTAAATGGAGAAATCATAGTAACAATAAATTAACTTATGTAACAATAAATTCAGATTCATCCTGGGAGTGGTAATGGGAGAAATCATAGTGAACAACAGGAAACATGCAGCGTTGCTTACAATCAAATAGATGAAAAAACACATACAAAAAACCTAGATAATAATCATGAACAAGCTTAATATTGAATTATGAACTGTAAAGGAACTTACAAAATGTGACATTACGAACCTGGTCAAGCGCACAAGCAAAAATATCCTGGACATGACCCTGACTGACAAGTTGTATTGCTCATGATGCAAGAGGATTTGTACCTGCACTGCCAAGCCAATCAAAATCCATCATTATCTATACAATAAATACAAGTACTTGATGTAGTATTTTTTACTGTAAGATGCATTCTTATGATAATGTTAGAAAATATGTTGAAAATGTTAAAACATACCCGAATAAGCTCCTCTTCATTTCAAGAACAATTTATAGGAGTCGCATGAACTTGGAACAAGCCTGCCACGATCTGAAAGAGTAGCAACTAAGTCAACAGTGACTTTTTTGTTGCTACGCTGGATCGAGGGAGGTTTTCTCCAAGATTAAATCGCTCCAATAAATTATTCTCTACTAAATAGGGCCAACCACGTGAAGGTGGAAGCTCTTATGGCCCCTCCCCCCACCCCCACATCACTCTCAATTCCCCAATACCCAATCTATATTTCATTTTTTACTTTCATGAGCATAAAAAAAAATATTCAATAACTAATAAAAAAACAATTCAACAAAAAGTACGCAAGGAAACATTGTAATTAATGCTTGACATAAAAATAGTATGATAAATGAGTTTTTTATATAACGCAAAAAACGTTCCAAGTATGGTAACGTTTGTCTTATAATAATAAAATATTTTACATTATCGAATTTTATTTTTCTTCTTCCTATTTTTAAAGCTCCTAATTACATCATCAATATCATCATGCTCTGCTCCTGTTTCGTGCCTTTCGACCCGCACTGCTGACCTAGTTGCGTAGTCACGATGTCTGGTCTCATCCAGTGACGGGGCATCGCTTACAAAAACAGATAATATTAAATTTTAATTTTCAGTTTTTAAATATCATTGAACTAGTTCGGTAATATTAATAAAAAAAATTGCAATGAGATTATTTACCTGGTGCACCAGTTGTCGCCGCTGACCTAGTTGCGTAGTCACGATGTCTGGTCTCATCCAGTGACGGGGCATCACCTACAAAAACAGATAATATTAAATTTTAATTGTCAGCTTTTAAATATCATTGAACTAGTTCGGTAATATTAATAAAAAAAATTGCAATGAGATTATTTACCTGGTGCACCAGTTGTCGCCGCTGACCTAGTTGCGTTGTCACGATGTCTGGTCTCATCCAGTGACGGGGCATCGCCTACAAAAACAGATAATATTAAATTTTAATTGTCAGTTTTTAAATATCATTGAAATAGTTCGGTAATATTAATAAAAAAAATTGCAATGAGATTATTTACCTGGTGCACCAGTTGTCGCCGCTGACCTAGTTGCGTAGTCACGATGTCTAGTCTCATCCAGTGATGGGGCATCACCTACAAAAACAGATAATATTAAATTTTAATTGTCAGTTTTTAAATATCATTGAACTAGTTCGATAATATTAATAAAAAAAATTGCAATGAGATTATTTACCTGGTGCACCAGTTGTCGCCGTTGGGACTATTGCCCTGTCTTCCTCTCTGGTGGTAAGATCCTCAAGGGAAACATTCTCTGTCATTTAAACAAAAAACATTATAAGGACAACCATCAAGGTATAATTAGAAAAAATTATAAGTGGAAATTAATTACCATCACAGCCCTCACTGATAGTAGCATTGTTGGCCTGGTCCCCACTACAATGATCAGGTTGCACGTGAGGATCATCTACGTCTAGCTCTAAAACTGGGTTATTTGCCTCGTCGGTAGTGTTGCTCCCCTAATTTAAACAAATTCGTTAGACATTAAATTTATGGACGAAAACAAACATATTGAAAGGTTAATGTTTTACCTTATCAGGCACTATGGATCTTGGGACCTGCCCCAAGCTTCTGCGACGTTCAACTACGGCTTGATAGCCGAAATGGAAAGCGATATTTTTATCTTCCTCTGTAGTTTTTGTTCCAAATTCATCACCCTACATTACATATGATTGTGTATTTTTAATCATATTTTATAGGATTACAAAAATGTTGGAAGGCGATACAATTAATTATAATATGTTTAGCTACTTAATTACAATTCTTGCGACTAATTTCAAGTAGCTGCCCTGGCCTAGCTTGTGATGGCCCTTTTTTTCAATCCTAGCTTTGGTTGCCTTTGAGGTGTCAGGAAACCTAGCATCAAAATATTGAAGTCAGATATGACGTAGCACACTTTTATTTTAGACATAGAGAAAATTAAATCTATTGAATTAAAGTTGTAATTTACCTTGCGGGTCCAGTTGGCATTTTTCCTTCTTTCTTTGCACTTTTCTCTTTTCCGTCATGGATGAGTGCTCTCCACTCACTCTATGGAACTGTGAGAGGACGCTCATATGTAGGGTTAAATTTCAATTGCGTCCTATAGGTGTCCCTGGTATATTTCAAATATTTGCTGGCTACCTGAGCCACCGCTGTTCTGTCAAATGTGCCGACCCCAAAAAGGGCTTCTAGATAATCTAGAAGTTCTTTTTTCAGGTTGGAATTCTGGGAATTCCACCCTGTGCATATGGTTGGGCTAAAAATTACCAATGCATGGCTTCTAGATAAATATGTTTTAGATAAAGTACACGAAATAGTTAAAATATTAAAATTTACCTGGGAGTTGTACGTGCTTGATAGGGACACCTTCATCGTTCACCAACAACGTGCCATTAATGGTCCCTGTGGATCTGACATGTGTAGCTCCAGGAAACGCAATAATTTAGTTGGCCATATCAGCCTCATCATTGCCAACACGTTCAGCGATTGGCTGGGTGTCTGCTTAGGCAGGGTGTGCTTCTTGGCTGGAACCTAAAGGAGTAGAAGGTGTACGAGAGGGTTGCTAGGAAATATCTTGCCCTTCTGTCCCACTACCACCAACACCGGGTTCAGAAAGTGCCAGAAAACGCTACATACAAAATATTTTTTTTTTAGTTTAGTCAATGTAAAGATTAAAAATCAAACTATCACAATTCATCTCATGCAGAACAAAAAAAATATCCTTTTGACTTTTAATTATTACCTAATATGTTTCTAGCTGGCTCATAAGTTTTTTTATCCTCTCTTCTGTTTCAGGTGTTTGAGGCATGTCTATCAAAGTATTAAATTCCGACCTTGCATCTCGTGCCTTTTTTTGCAACAAGAACACTGGAGATAGGGATGAAGAAACCTCTTCCTCAAAGAGGGAATCATCAGGCATACCATGGCTAGGTGTCTGCATATTTGAACAAAATTAATATTATTTCAATTATGTAAGTAACTAAAATACCTGAAGATAAAGCAATGCTGACACTTTACATGTTCTTCCGCTGGCCTCTTTCCGCGATCATCCCGTCTCGGGGTTGTTCCTATACCGCCCTGATCAATCTACCACATTGCAATAAAATTATAAATGTAAAAACTTGAAAAAAATATATAACTTGAAAACACAAAATGAAAACTGAAATAATTTCTAATAAGACACCGGAAGACAGAGTTAGAGTTTCAAATATGCCTTGCATTGAATTCGGTCCTGGAAACATGTCGTTGCACATTAAGGCACCCAAACAAGAGACGAGTTGACAATGAAGACCTTATTGAATATATTGTTGGAGAAACTTCTAGTAAACTTGTTGTGAAGACCTTGAGGACATTTTTGGAGCAACATTGTTGAAGCTGATGGTATAGCATTGTTGGAGACGATCTTCAAGGGCCTTGAAGTGAAGCTTTTGGAGCAACTATTGAAAAATCCTTAGAGCATTTAAGTAAGGCACTTTCTATCTTCCATCACCTTTTTCCTTTCAATATCCTTTAAACGATTTTGTTGATATTTAATTTTTGAAACTATGTTGCCAGGAAACGTGGGACGGGGACGACATTTTTTGAAACAGGGTGCGTGGGTTCGTTTGGGTATTTTTATATTAATATATATTATAATTTATATATCATATATAATACTATATTTTCTAAATTATAATTTATAAATTATAAATTTAATGACACTAATATAGTAATTTGTAAATTACTAATAATTTATAAACTTTAAACTTTAAAGATTTAAACATGCACATCATTCAACATTCACATGTGACATTTGTCATTGAAATTTCAAAATTTCTAGTTTGATAATATCATGATTCATATATGATATCAAGTGAAAATTGGAGCTCAGTTTACATATTAATAACTTATAAGAAATTAGAATCATGATTCAAAATTTCAAAATATATGTCCATTGTCATACTAAATTCAAAATTTGCCTCAAGGCATCTCCAAATGGCAAACCGTAAACATGAACTAGGAAATTTTGATATACTAAAATAAAAATAGCTAAAGCCTAATAGTGAGCAATGGCTTCCTCAAGCCATATCATCAGCATCCATGTCATCAACATCACTTAGATCTTCACTTAGCATGCTCTCCAAGTAGGAATCACTCTCATCTTGAGGCTCTGGCTCATCCATAGCAATTTGAGGATGGATGTTTGTGGTAAGTCTACGCTTTCGCTCGGTAAGTTATGAACTTATGATTCATGGATAGGTAGGTATGTTTTAAGGTTTAATTTTATTTTTTTTAAGTTTTAACTTCCCCCTTTATAATTGAATATAGCCTATGGGGTTGGATAGGCTACTTTGTCCTCCCTTGGGCAATTTAATTATAAGAGAAAATTCCAATTGGAATACTGTTCACTTCCACTGTTGTTTTGTATAATATTTCATAGTAGTCCCAAGGCATAAAATTCACAGAATTAAGATCCAGGAAACCTCTGGTTAAGAGATTAAATTTCTGTTACATTTAAAGTCAAAGCCAGTAGAAATTTCTTCACTAGTAACTACTCTGTCTAAGCCATGCCTAGTATGATAGATATGCTATTTGTCCAGTTTTTCATCATAGTCATAGTAGCTACAGCACTTTTGGTGTGAACAAATAATCCCTCTTGGAAATTAGGTTGTGTATGTCCAAATTGTATTTGATCAACTCCATGCCAATAAACCTGTAGGAAGAATTTTATACATATACTATAACAGAGCTGTAACTTTAATGTTTAAGACTTCTTTACCATTAAAAAATAGACATGTTTATTTCTGAGGTTTGATCTTTCTAAATATGCCAGACCAATTCATCCAAATAGCATACTAATTCATTTGAATCATTTAAGTTTTAACTCTTAAGTTTTAAAATTTAATTGTAATTTGTATGTTTTAAAAAATAGTTAGAAACAATTCCATTTAAAAAATAGGGTTCTCAGTCCTTGGCATTCCTTCACCTGGGCCTAGGGGCACACTAGAATAATTTCACACTAAACCATGCAAACTTAAAATTAACTTAATAGATCCATAAAGTAATAATAATCATAATTCCTAATTTCCTATTGTACGATATGATGCAAATTATTCAAACATGAAGCAATGAAGACACGCAATGTCTTAATTTCAAGATTGATGAACCAATACAAGAAGTTAGAAACTACAATTTTGATTCAATACTCTGTGTCCTAACTCCAGGAAGGAATCTATTTTGTAGTACAGAACATGCATCGTGTATCATCAATTCTTAATTGACAACAACTAAAGGACATCTACCTCATCAATTCCTTCCCATTTTGTGTTTTTATGTTATATTCCTTATAAAAGTGTCAAATTTCTCTCAAAGTAAGCAACCACTGAATAAAATAAAAAATAGTTGAGATATGATTGAGAAATGGTCATTTATTTCTTGAAAGGATCTTCACGATTTCTTTGGTTGTTTTTCATCTCAAGAAACAAGAAATGACCTAAGAAACTATCGTGATTTAATATAAGAAACAACACGGTGCAATGGCCATTTTCAAAGCCAAATTATGTCCATTGAGGACATGGCCTTTATTTGGTTCCTGTTTCATAGGAGTTTCGGGTAGAAATGGAACTTTGTTGTACCATTTCCAGTAGTAAAAAGGGAAAACCTTCTTTTTCCATGGGAAATAATTTACCTTTCATTTTTCAAGATAATCTAAATCACAAAAAATATGAACTATACTGCACACATTCTTGGATAATGTGAAAGTGGAAAAGGAATACCCTACACAAGTGATGCACACATGTACATTTGAACACTAATAGATTTTTTTAGTTTAAATGAAATGCTTGTTTTCATTTAAATGTAGGGTTTTTAAAGTAGGGAGAAATAATGGTTGCCAAATTAATAAGCGTTTCTTTGGGAAAAATTTAAATCTTGTATTGGGTGATGAAGATAATAGAGGGTATTGCATATTTATTATTGACATCTAGAGAGAACCCTACAGCCTAACACAATCCAATGGAATTGACCAAAAAAACCCAAATAGAGTCAACCCTACTATAGGAGGAAGGGCATGCAGTAAGAACTTACCATTTTGCAAGAGTTGAGGGCGAATGTTGTTTTGAAAGAGCTTAGGGCGAACGCTGAGGGTGAATGTAGGGCGAATGTTGTTTTGCAAGAGCTCAGGGTGAATGCTGAGGGCGAATCCTGTTCTGCAAGAGCTCAGGGTGAATGCTGAGGGCGAATGCTGTTCTGCAAGAGCTCAGGGCGAATGTTGAGGGTGAATGCTGTTCTGCAAGAGCTGAGGGAAAATGTTGAGGGCGAATGCTATTCTGCAAGAGATGAGGGCGAATGCTAAGGGAAAATGCTTTTCTGCAAGAGCTGAGGGCGAATGCTTTTCTGCAACAGTGGAGGGCGAATGCGCGCGTGATATCAGACGTTAATGTAGCTATTGCGATGGATATAAGTTTCGTATTTTTAATAAAATAATTTTTCTGTAGCGCACATATAAGTTTCATATTTTTATGTAGCACACATATAAGTGTCGTTATACTGACGGCAGAAAAAGCGTCGCTATTGCGACAGATTCCTCCAAACGTCGCAATTGTGACACTTAGACATTATGTCGCACTTACGATGTTTGGAGGCAGTCGTTGCAATAGCGACGCTTTGGGGCATAGTGTCGCAATTGCGACGTATTCCTCCAAACGTCGCAATTGCGACACATTGTCTAAGTGTCAGTATTGCGACACTTTTCTATAAACGTCGGTATAGTGAGGGTTTCGGGCGGGATTGAAAAAATTTGGGGAAATTTCCGACATTTGGTCAAAAGCGTCGGAACCAAGTGTCGAAATTTCCCCCAACTGTAGTAGTGATAGAATCTATGGGAACTAAAAGTGAAATAGGATCAAAAAAAGTAGAGGAAGGTGATTGAGGAACAGACTCGTATAGGTAAAGCTCCTACTGAAAATGAGTTGGAGTTAAAGGTGTCTTGTATTGTATATTTCTTCAATCGAAATCAAACCAGGTGGAAGAACTTCGTCGTCAGGCCCAAAGTGTATTTTAGGTGGTTGAATACATGATATGGGAGACTTAATGGCTAAAATAGATTGTGGGATGACCAATTCAGGAACAACTTCCGATTGTTCGACTTCAGGATCAAGATTTTCTCTGCTTAGGGAACATAGCAACTGAAATATAAGGGAATGATAGACCCTATTTCATTGGTCCTGCAGATGATGTCCATTTTGACCAATAATAGCTACCCCTTAGAGCACAATGGGATCTGGATCAACTTCCAGTTGAACAACGTCGAGTTCGGAAGGTATGGTCTCACAGATTGGATGGATCGTGACCATGGGTAGTTATGAGGACTCTATCTCGACAACAGTAGACAAACCAGGATTTGTAGAAACAACTTGTGCTAACTTTGGTATATGGAAATATGATGCTTCACTAGAGGTACTGATGGTATTGGTTTTGGTAGAGCGATGTCTACACAAAGGACGAGGGAAAGGATTTTGTTCTTCCACGATGATTGATTTATTTTATCCAAAAAAAATAAACAAAAAGAGGGTAATGCTAGGAAAAAATGTTTACCAGGAAACTGTGAACTGTAGAATACCTCTTGGTAGACCAAAAAGTACAGGAAGATAATCTCCCTGAATGTTGTGTTCGGTGTATCACAATTTCAAGGTGGCCGACTTGGCTCACTATGGATGGATAGCACCTAAAATTTGTCCTCCCAAATATACCCAAAGGTACGTGGAGGCCCAACTCTGTATTAGTGTTGTCTGGTGAGAAACCGCACAGTGAGAGGACCCATTTATACTTATCTTACTGTAACACTGCCCAATATACCAAAAATTACATAGATGAGCTACGATATACTTACGTACATGGAGTGAGGTATCACACTCGGATAGTATTGCAGACAAGTTAACGATAGTTGCTATGTTTTACGACGCCGAAACACGTCTCTAGCCTAGACCTCTAAATGTTATCGTTAATGTTCCAATGTGTTGTTAAGTAAATTGAGATTTATTTTATGTTGATCTTGCTTAACAGTTTTCCTTTCAGGTTCACCATGATGATGTATATGAAATTCCTAAAATGCAAGCTAAGAATGATAAACAAACTTTCACTTTCAGATTTTTCAATGAAATACCTAGCTACTAAGGGAAGAGAGCAAGTAATTTGAGAGCAAAAAAATCAATGAACAAAAAAAAAATAACGAATCTCAAACTAAATCCAGATTTCCTAATGTTCCTTTTGCAAAAAACACACAATTCTACATGCAAATGCAAGTTTTTATTTTCAGTTTCCTTAATGTTATGATTGCAGAAAGAAAACTAGGTGCACTAGATCAATAATAGTAATGCTTTTTACTTTCGAGAAATGAATAATACAAACAAAAATTTCTCTTTTGAAGGAAAAATGAATATTTCAACCACAATTTCTCCTATGAAGGAAATGAAGACTTTAAAACAATTTACTATTTCGAAAGCAATCAATTCTTAATGTGACAATAAAAATTAATTTGAAATCAACTTGTCAATGATAATGAATTTTTTTTTTTAAACAACATTGAAAAAAATTTTAGTCAAAGGAGAAGAGAAATATAGAGTTACTGGTCAAATAGAGCATTAAAATTTTTCAGAACATGTCAGCAAATAGAACTGAAGCAAAATACAAAGTCAAATTCACGGGGATTTGTTCCTTTCAGGAGCCAACACAGTCTCCAAAGAGAGACAGTTCTCTGCAACGTAGGCTGACAAAGAAGGCAGTGCTTTGCAAAGCACTGTGCCCTGACCAAGGGTGCATTGAGCGCAGTAAACAAAGAAAAAGCTACCTTTTGGCTCACTAAATTTGAAAATTGAACTCTGAAAATGTCTAATCTTTATGTGAAATAACTACTGGGTGGATTTATAAAGCAGATTAGAGACTAAAACACCAAGATTCAAGAGAAATTCTCTACAACAGAGTCGCCAGTTTGTTGGGCTAGAATTGTAATCTACGGATAAACTACGCTTCCCTAGACCGGTGTCTAGTATAGAATAAAAGGTGAAAGACTGCACTACGCTTTTTCCTAACTCAGAACAAATATACAGAGAGGATTGGATGCTTACTTTTTTCAGTCGCTTCCAATTGGCTCCTTTCTGTTGCTTTCACTACAACCTCAACTTTAAGCAGTTTCAAATAGTTGAATGCTTCCTGCAGGAAAGATCATTGAAACAACAGAAGATACAATAATCTAGATATCTATTCAATTTAATTATCCAAATCAATTAAGAATAAACTACATTCATCAACAAATATTTTGCAACATGTAAAATCAAAGTAAACAAGGATGAATGTAGGGAAAAACAAAAAGTACTCTTTATTGACGATAGAAGGAGAGGTTACAACCTAGTGACTGATTCATCGTGACATTCCAGCAAAGTTCCTTAGTCTCATCACAGCATAAGTCTCTCCACCATCACCTCCACAAATCAAACTCTCTATTGAAAATTCTCCAGCATTTCTCTACTCAAAATATTCTTCCTTGAACACTTAGCTTTGTGTTCAATTTATAGATGAACTGTAGGTTGTTTTGCAATAAATTTCATTCCAAAAATAGGAAAGACATGTTTTCCATTCATGTATATGTCAATGGACACTTGAGTCTGAAGCATGACACATGTGAACCCTTCTAGAAGACACTGGCTAAGTGGAGATTCTGGAACAATGAGAATTTCGAACCCAATCTGACCAACGCACCTTTGAATGTCGGGAAGTGCTTTGCAGAGCAGCCCAGAATGGGGATACCTACATATGAAACTCACTTGGGCCCTTTAGAGCCTATGTTGGTGAGCTCCCACATGTTTAATAATAAGATTCAAACCATGGAAAAGCCTTGATTTGATTAAAATATTGTTTGATTCATGAATGTTTCCTGTCTTAGAGCATATGGCAACTAAGATGATAGGGAATGACAGACCCTTTGATCATCGGTCCTAGAGATGCTGCCCAGTTAACCAGGTCATTAGGAATAGTGCCCAAATTCGCCTATAACATCTTAACCTTAACCTTGACCAAACCCTTAACCTTAACCTTAACTTGAACCTTAACCTAACCTTAACTTTCATCTTAACTATAACTTAACCCTAACCTTGACCAAATCCTTAACCTTGAATTTTAACTTAACCTTAACTATAACCTAACCCTAACCTTGACCTTTACCTTAACCTAACCTTAACACTGACCTTAACTATAACCTAACCCTAACCTTGACCTTAACCTTAACTTAACCTTGACCTTGAAATTAACCTGAACCTTTACCCTAACCTAAACCTTAACATTAACCTTGACTTTACCCTTAACCTTAACCTTGACCTTGACCTTAACCTTAACCTAACCTTAACCTTAACCTTAACCTTAACATTATCTTACCCTTAACCTAGGCTTAACCTTAACTATAACCTAACCCTAACCTTGACCAAACCCTTATCCTTAACCTTATCTTAACCTAACTTTAACCTTAACCTTCCCCTAAGCTTAACCTTAACCTTAACCTTAACCCTAATCTTAACCTTCACCGTAACAATAAATTTACCCTTAACCTTGACCTTGTTGGGCCTCTATAATTTAGTAGAGTGGAAATACTAAATGCTGTAGAGACTACATCAAAAACCACATTGGGATTCTAGGATATAGCCCTCCTGAATCCAGAGAGGGATCTCTCTATAAGTTTCAAAGATTGATTTATCTTGTAAGTCTTTTAGTATGATATTAGGATAGTTATTAAGAAAAAGGGTTTTTGTTTGTTTGGTTGGTTAGATATGATCTTTAATTGGATGGAATATCACAAAATGAAAGAGTTTCAAAGGGTGAAGATGCAAGTATATTGAGAAGTATTCAGCAGATGGGATTAGTGTGAAGCAGCTTTAATCCATTGGGCAATGGAGTCACAAAGGGTTTAATTGTACAACAATTTCAAGAGTGGTCCAAGGGGAAAGTCATCTATATCAAAAGATCCTTTAGATTAAATTATGGAGTGGAACATTAAAAGTGTTGAGAAAGTGGAAAAAGCCAATTATTTCAACAAGGATTTATCAACTTTCCATACAAGAAAATCCTTTTTAAGTAATAGTTCGAAACCAGCCAAAGGACAGGGCTAACCATAGACTTCTTTGGTCAAGCTTGTATTAAAGCTAACTTATCAGACAATAATCCAGTAATCTCACTAGACTACTTTTAGAAGGGATGAAAATAGATAAGAAAACAAAGTGTAGCTTAAGATTAGGTTAGATGCATGAAAATCATGGCCTGCTTTTAACATACTCTTAGGGAAACTTTCAAACAACCTTTAGAGAAATAACTAGGAGACAGGGAAAACCATAAAATTTCCTAGCTTAACTCTACTTAGCATGTAATGAAAATATCTTTCAAGAACTTCCTTCCAAGTTTTTCACATCAAGAAATGGACTAACCAACAGTACTTGATAATGTTTACACTTAATTTAAGTCATTCCCAAATATCACAATTAGTAGAAAAAATATAGATAAAGCTTATCAGTGAGAGTAGGGTACTTTTAATAGTAAATCCTAGCTCTATGCTTGATGTTATTTATCATATAAAAGTGAACAAAATGGCATACATGAAAGGAAAACAATAACAGTAAGAGATACTTCACCAATGATATAGACTAGGACCCCAAAAATCAGCTTGTATATTGATTGTCAATCCAGTTACAAACTACATGTCCAATGCTTCATCACAGCTTCAAACATCTATTCTCAGCCTATCTTCTTCAATAAATCAATAGAGCTTCAGAGCTTTAGAACTTATTTATATTCAACAATGATTCGATACAACAACTATTACATCAAATTCCAATAGCCAACCCTTTACAATGTGCTCCTCAAGGAGATTTTATAAGGAAATGAGGAGGTGGAATAGTTTCTAGGGTTGAGTATCATTAATTCTATAATAAATGCAATTACTAGCCTTGAAAACCATGCATGGAATAAGGCAAGAATGCATTAAATTACAACTATGTTTCATTTATTCCATTTATGTTTTTTAGGCCTAGTGGACAAAAATATTAACTTTAAGGCTTTCTTTATCTCCTAAAATAACTTTACTGACAGTTTAAAATAATTGTTCAGCTGTCTTTAGGAAAATATCTTCTGACTGGGTAGTAACTATGCCTTCTTCTGATTTATTGGAGCTTGTAGGTGGCATTTTTAGTAATTCAAAGGATATTTTAGCCTATGATGTGGCAGTGGAGGCTTCTTTTACTAATATAAGTTTTTATTTTTTCTTAAAACACCCTTAATTTTTTTTTGGCCTGTGTTTAGGCTAAATTGGCCTTAATATTCGTCTTCGAGACTTTTTTCTTTAACACTGTCTTTATCTCTTTATTTGGTGGATTAAACCCTAATCTTCAGGCTCTGGCATTATTCCACTTATCATTAATTTCTTCACTGTTGATACACTTTGTTTGTTTTATTTCACTGACACAGATGCTGAGACCATGGAATTTGAGAACTCCTTAGATCCCTTCCTGTACTGAAGGTCTTGGAATCATCATTCCTAGCCTTCGTGTTATCTTTAGAACTGTGGGAAAACTCCATAGAATATACACACAAAAAAACAAAAAATCATAGAAATCCTGCGAAAAATAGGTTTAAAACTGCTTTGGAGGTTTGGGCGCGACAACGAACAGGAGACGTTGGATTAGGATAATCAACAGTCAAGATTGCTTGATGAAATGTTTCGAGGGAAAGTTAGGTGGGGTATGAAATGGGGGAAAGATTAAATCAGGACCTTCCAATCTCAGAGATCAACGATAAAGATATTTTGATGGAGTTTTTGGGAGAATATACTAATGGCAAATGAATGGGGTTGCGATACAACACAAGCGATTCGATCTCAGAGATCAACGGTTGAGATTAAAAGCGAAAATAAGGTTGAGGAGGGTAGTAGTATGGCAGAAAACAGGCAGTGGTTTTCACAAAATATTTGGGGGGTGGGCGGTATTGCCCGAAAAAACGCAATTCCACACATTACTTGACACTTGTCCCTCCCAATACCGCCCTTTTCACAAAATATTTTTGTGTTAAAGCTCTGGCGCAAAGATTTTGCGAAATGCAACGTGAACCATCAGATCGTAGGCACCATATCTGAAGGTGCGAAAAGCGCATGACGGGAGTTAAGATGCACAGGCATGGGATGGTAGTGGGAATGACAAATCCGTCAGCATTTTTGTCACATAGCGGGTGGGTGTTTGAGTTATCGGGTTAAGTCCTAATCGTCGGATCTTTTTGATGGACGGTTGGGATTAAAAGATGAAGCGGAAATGTTTTTCTTTTTTTTAAGGGAGAAATGAAGGGAGAGGGAATGGGCAGAAGGATTGGGCCCGATGGCTGTTGATTTTAGTAGATCAATGGTCCATATTCATTTAACTCAAAACGTCGGGGAAATGAAAAAAAAAAGGAAAGAAGGGTTATGACGGGGTGATTGTGTTAATGAAACATTGGATCATCGGGTTGTGCGATGACCATTGGATCGTCGATATGGACGGTTAAGATTTTAAGGGAGATGCGGGGGTATATGGAAAGGCGGATGGGGGAAGAGCTCGATGGTCGTTGGTCTCTACAGATCAATGGCCCAGATTCATTTAAAATATTACATGTCGAGAATGGAAAATAAAAGGGAAATGGGGTTTTGGAAAGGTTTTTAGGTCTTTAAGCACTCGATTGTGAGGCTTTAGGATGCATGGAGGAAAGGGATTAAGGTAATAAGCCCTCAAGGGATTAATGCCTTTGTAATGTAAAAATATTGTTTTAAGGCTACAACAGGGTTTTTAAGTTTAAATGGGGGTTCCAATAGGTGGGATAAGGGTTTTTAAACAAAATGAAAGGGGGACACAAGGTTTAAAAAGGGTTTAGGATGACTTAGAAGTCAATATGAAGGAATTTTGAGGGATTTTATGGAAGGGAAGAATGGGTGAAAATGGAATTCTTTATGAGTGAAAGGAGGAGTGAAATGATGGAAAATGGTGTTTCTTAAGCAATTTTTCTCTTGGTAAATTAGTAGGTACTTTAGGACTAATAGTGGAACAACAGTTAATATTAAATCAAAGGTTTAAAGAACATCATGAGACTTCAAAAGATGATAGGTTTTCAAAGGAAACTATCTCTTGAAGGCTAAAAAATATTTAGCCACCATTTGGTATGACAAATTTTTATAAGTGGCTAACAGTGGCTCCACATGGGGATGGAATCTTCTTGAAGGTGTCAAGAAATTCAACTATTGATCTCTGGCTTTTTAGTAAACAATGCCTCATCTATTAGGCAGCAAATTTTCTTTCCTTTGGCTGACCTTTTATGAGCTGATAATCTTTTCCACAATCTAAAACAATGGAATGTTATCAAAACAACATCTCTACCTACCCATTCTATGATTCTAACATTTTTCCTTCTTCAGAGTGCATTTGGAATGGAAAAATATTTTCATCAACATTTTATTATTTCATTGAAAACATAAAACTAATCAATTTCTACTCTTATCCCTCCATGAGTTCAGATTAAGCAGTTGAACTCATAAATTTCTCTACCTAACTGCTACATGTCAGGATTAGACTGTCTGATAAACCTTTATTGTCTAAATTCTAAAACAGGAAATTTAAAAGTAGTCAAGTCAGGATCAAGTAGTCTAACTTGCTATTGATCTATGGCATAAGAACAAGCTGCACATAGATTTTATTTGCAGATAAGTAAAAAAAAAATGTGAAGGTTTAAGATCTAAAAATTTAAAACATCCTTCATCATTTCTTTAGCTCTTATTTTAGGCTTTTTTGAGTTGTTTTTATTTTTCATCTGGCTCAAGTTTTGAGCTTGTTTGAACCTTTGTTTTTCTATCCTAATCTACCTTAATGATAAGCCAATATTAAGTTGTTTGGCTGATCTAATTCACTAACCTATCAGCAGTAAATTGGAAAGCTAATTAGTCATGATTAGGGTTTATGACTAACTAGAAGTGTGTTTTAGGAGTGGCATTTGAGCTTGCACACTTTCAGATTTTGTCTCTCCTTTTTGGTATGGGGCTATACCTTTCTTATTTTCATTTCTGCCCTCTCTTTTTTCTATTTTTTTTGTATTTTTATTTTTCTAACTTTGAATGCAATGTTCATACAATGATAATTTACAATGGAAAGTAAAAAACTTTGAAAATCATGACTCTTGACAGAAATAATGCTTGAGCATCCTGCCATTGATAGGACCTCTAAAGAGTTCAGTTCCATTTGATTCCTACAAGAAATAAGAATTGTTACTAGGAGTAGAATGAATGAGATAAGGGCCTAGCCATAAGTTATCAAATTTTCTGTGTTTGCCCTTATCTTCTCTCCTGGAATCCCACTTAAAAACCTTGTCACCAATGTTGAAATCATTGGCCTTTGTCATTTTATCAAACAACTTCTTGATGTTTTCTTTCTTGTGTAGTGCTATGTTGTAGACTTCCTCCGTGGTTTTTTGAAGATGTATAGTCTGCTTGATTCTTCTTGTCATATCATTATCCTCAGACTGCACTTCTTGGATGAACTTCATGACTAAAACTCCTAGACTGGTTGGAAAAATTGCATCTGCTCCATAAACAAGCTGGTAGGGAGACATTCCAGTTTATTTTTTAAGTGTTAATATGTCATCCCATAGTGCATGTACTAGCTTTGTGTGCCATGATTTCTTATTGTCTTCCAACAACTTTTTGATTATATTCACCAAAATTTTGTTTGAGGATTCTGCCAACCCATTACCTTGAGGGTAATAAGAAGTAGAATGGCCCAATGTAATCTTATATTTATGGCAGAATTCAACCATGTTTTTGGATCGAAATGTAGCAACATTGTCAGTGATAATCTTCCTAAGACAGCCAAATCTAGATAGGATATGATCTTCAAGGAATTTTATGATGACAGAATCAGTGGCTTGTCTAGAAGGGACGGCTTCTATCCATTTGGTAAAATAGTCTGTTGCAGTGAGGATCCATCTATGTTGGGCAGATGAGGCTTGATGGATTTCCCCAATGAATTCTAGACCCCATTGTTGAAAAGGAGATTCAACGGTGATTGGTTGCAGAGGTAAGGGAAGCAATTTTATTTTTCCTTCAAAGAGTTGGCATTTGTGATAGGCAATAATCATTTTGTGGATATCTTGAAAGAGGGTGGGCAAATAGTAACTAGCTCTAAGTATTTTATTAGTAGTTGTATTCCAATAGAGGTGGCCTCCACATTCTCCTTCATGTAACTCATGCTTGATCTTATATGCATCATTCTCAGACAAACATTTAAGCAATAATCCACTAGCATTTTTCCAATATAGACATTTATCCAAAATGCAGTAATTAACAATGTTCAACTTTAAAAACCTTGCCTTCGTTTTAGACAAACCAGGAGGTGTATTTAAATTGAGAAAAAAATATAAAATATCAGCATACCAAGATTAATTTAGAAAATGATATTCAGTAGTTGGAGTTGACAACTCCTCCTGTTCATCTAAAGAATTTAACGTGTTTATATCAAGAGCTCCAAAATTAGACTCAACCATTAATCTTGCTAGTCCTTGGCCTTTTATGAGCTTATTGGGCTTGATCTCTAAATCATATTCAAGTATCACAACAACCCACTTTCCTCTTTTTCCATCTAGATCTTGGGTTAAAATGTCTTTCACAACTGAATTAGGCACAAATGAAATTATGTGGGAATGTAGAATGTAAGCTCTGAAGTCTTTTAAGGCTTTGACTAAGGCAAAGGCTTGTTTTTCCATGATATTGTACTTCATAGGTGCATCTCTTAATGCCTTACTAAATAATGCAATTGGATGCTCTTGTCCCTTCAATTTTTTCTGTAATAGGACAATAGCCATTGTGTGTTTTGATGCAAATGAAAAAATGAAGAAATCCTTTGTAAAATCAAGACTAATGAGAACTGGTGTTTTGGTTAACGCTTGCTTTACCAGTTCAAATGATTTCTTTGCTTCTAAGGTCCATTTAAATCCTTCTTCCTTTTTTAGCATATTTGTTATGTTTTTAAGGAGTTTAGCTAGATTGGGTATGAACCTTCTCAAGAAATTAATCTTCCCAATGAAATATTGAAGTTCCTTGATGTTTTTAGGATGGTTTATTTGCAATATACCATCAATCCTCTTTGTGTCTATCTTTATCACTTCTTCTAATATGATGTGTCCAAGTAGTTTTCCTTCTTGGAGACCAAACATTATTTTCTTTGGATTTAAAGATAACCAAATTTTTTGCATTTCTCAAAGACTTTTCTCAAGTGTTGTAGGTGTTCTTCATCTGTTTTGGAAAAAACAGTGATGTCATCAAGGTAAATAATGATGAATAGGCCTAATTATTTTGAGAATGCAATATCCATGACTCTCTAAAATGTAGCACCAACATTCATTAAACCAAAGGGAATTTTCACATACATGAAAGTACACGAAGGTGTATTAAAGGCTGTTTTGAGTTGATCATCAGGATTTACTAATATCTGATTGTAACTTGATAAGCCATCTAACAAATAAATCCTTTTAGAACCAACTACCTTTTGTAAAATGCGATCCATCTTGGGTAAAGGGTAGTTTTCCTTTAACGAGGCTTTGTTTAAGTTCCTAAAATCAATACAAAGACTTATTTCTCTTGTCTTCTTCATAACTGACACAATATTAGACACCCACTTTGAGTATCTAATAGGAACAACAATTCTAGCTTCATACATTTTCTTAATTTCCTTTTCCACCAGAGGTAATTGAACAAGGTCAATTCTGCACAATTTTTGTTTAAAAGGTTTATGGTTTTCCTTAAGGGGTATCTTATGCTGAATTATTTATGTATCATAGGACTTTAGATCCTCATAACTCCATGAAAACACATCAGAAAATTCCTTGAAGAGCTCAATGTATTTCATTTTAATGTGAGCTAGCAAGGTTTTAGACAATTTAATCATTTTTAGCTTTTGTTTACTACCTATGTTACATTCTTCTACTTCAATTTCAATAGGTTTCAGTTTTGGTTTTTTGGCAACATCATTGAAATCAAACAATTCTTCTAAAGGGACCAGTCCCGTTGGCAAGCTTTGAGTGTTAGATTGCAGCATTTCTAAGTCTTCCTTTTCTAAATCTGAACTAATTTCTGATGTATGTTCAAGTTTATTAGATAAAAATTTTTTATCAGCAATCTCTGGATATTTTAATTCTTCATCAAGTGGGTTTTCTTCAATAATATAGTCTTGGTCATACTCTGAATCTAAACTTGGTGGTTCAAATTCATTTTTAGAATGTAGGAAGTCTTCTATTTGTTTATCTCCATCAAACACTTGCCAGTATTTTTCATTTTTTGGGAAAAATGGTCTAAATTTTACTTAGGTGGTGCATTGTTTGGTTTCATAAGGTGTTAGACAAGTTCTAGAAGCAAAAGCTAAACCATTGGCAAGGACATTTTGGTTTCTTGGGACAAAGATAAGTTGGGATTCATCAAATGTTTTTAATAAGTCCATGACATCATTTCTATAGGCTCTAAGTCTGGGGTGTTTGGAACTATATTCCCCATTCACTTGCCTAATAATAAACTTTGAATCCCCATGAACTTTTATCCTTTTGGCCCCTAATTTCTTCAATAAGTGTAGGCCTAAAATGAGGGCTTCGTACTCAACTATGTTATTTGAAAATTGAAAATTTAACCTGTAGGAATGCCCTTGAGCATGATTGTTTTTAGTGTTGTGTATCCATATGCCTGCTCTGGCATCATTATTAGTACAAGATCCATCAAAATTCATACTCCAAAGAGGACTAGTTTCAGATTTACTATTTTGACTACTACCCTCTTTATCTTGTGTGCTTTTAGATTGCTCTTGTAATTTAGCACTATGTTGAATTTGGTTTAGTTCCCCATGTTCTTAATTATTTTGAGGACTCTTCTTTTGACTCTCAAGGTTGAAAACCAATGGATGACTATTTTTTAGCTCTGGACCTATGATTTGTTTGCTGTAATTTTCTGATTTGACAAGCTGTCTTGATGCTTGTGTCTTGTCTTCCTCCTTTTCTATGTCTGCCACTATGTTACAGTGAGGGGTGGTCAGTAAGTCAGTTAAGGTTTCTTTCTCATTAAAGGGTTCATGATTGAAGAGGATAAATGATTCAAGGCCTGTATGCACAGAATAAAGAGGAGAGTTTTCAGGTCTCTCTTGGCTACTGACCATGTATTGCATGTGAGATTCCCTATAATTTCTTCTAGTTTGATTAGAAACAAGGATAGTAGCATATGTCATATCCATTTGCATTGTTCCTTGTAACTTAGCTCCCCGTGATCTTGATAACAACATGCCATATTTGGGGGGTACATCGGCCACTACAATATCCATCACTAAACACTTGGCTGGAATTTGAGCTAAGTTTACAAAAAGGTCTTTGATCCAACCTAAACATTTCACTCTACTAGAGTCAAAGGAGTATAGATCTCTGTATGGTCTGGTGATTTCAAGGCCTAGACTCTCAATTACTGCTTTGGGCATTAAGTTATGAGAGGCCCCTGAATCATGCATAGCATTGTGTAAAATTTTGTCATGAATTTTCAAACTAACATAAAATGGTGGAACTGGCCCTGCTTGGTATCTTCCCTCAATCTTAGGACCAAACAAGAGCTTTGGTTGGTCATCATTCAGGTTAACAGTGTCATTATTTTTTGTTATGTTGAAAGCTTTCAAAATTTGTGATCTATAGACATCTTGGGTGACTAATTCAGTGAGGGGAATAGAGATTTTAATCTTGGCAATTTCTTGCTCCAAACTAAAAGGCAACTGATTTTTTACAATGTTTGTTTTAGCCTTGTTAATCACCACTTTATCAGCCAAATCAGTTTGTTGATTTCCTCTATTTACATTGGTCAAAAATTTTTTAATAGGAGCACTAGCCGAGGTGCTAATGTTGCTAACATCTGCACTCTTTTTTTCATTAATTTGAGTGCCTTTCTCTTTGTTTTGATCAAAATTTACAACCACTGTTTTTTCCTTTTATTTAATGCTTTTGGGTTTATTTACGGGGTTGTTTTTTGTGGAATTGTCAGAGGTTTTGTTCTTGGGAGCTTACTGTTTCTTTTTACTCCTAAGTTCATATTCTTTTGGGGTCTCTATGATGACATTTTCCAGCTCTTGATAATAATGTTCATCCTATGTTCTTTTATCATCATAGGGTGTGTACAGACCTTGTTTTCTATTAATAGGAACATCAAAGTGGTCACTACCTACTCCCAACATGTTTATATCATCTTCCTCTATTTGTTCAATTGTTTCTTCAACCTCACTTACATAGTTTTCTTGGAAGGGAGGTCTGATCTATTGATCATCCTCTATTTATCTTTTTTGAGGTTGATTTCTTCTAAAATTCTGATTTTTATTTTGAGATTGAATTTGATTTCTGTTTTGGGGTGATGATTGGTTTTCTCTGGCTTGTTCTCTCTCAAGTATGCTCATCTTCTTCATCATTTCTTCCATACTCCTTTCCAATTTTGAGCTAGATGTGGAGGGTGCATGTTCCTCCCTAAATGATACTTTCTTTTCAGTCCTCATCCTAGCTCTTTTCTCAATCAAATTTACCTCCACAGCAATAGCTCCCTTCTGCATGTCTTCTAAAGTCAAGGGGTCTCTTTCTCTTAGCTAATATTCCATTTTGGGATCAAACCCTTCAGGAAATTTGACCAAGGCTGAACCTTATGGAGGTTTAAATTCTGGGGGAGTGCATTATAAACACTATTGAATCTAGGGCAATAATTTTGAACACTTTCCCCAGTGTTTCTTTTGAGGTTGTTGTATTCTGAAAGTATTTGGAGAGGGTTTTTTCTAACTTCCCATTTGTTTATAAATAACTGGTGGAGAGATTGGAGATCATTAACACTATTAGGGGTTAAGCCTTTGAACCATTTTCTTCCTTCTCCCCCTAGACTTTGAGAAAAAAATCTAAGTTTCATAGTTTCATCATCAATCTCACTTCTGTCAAAATAGTCATTCATCTTATCCACATGCTGTGAAGTAGTGGTAGTACCACTGGCATCATATAATGGTATCTTGGACTGATAGTCTTGTGGCAGATGGACTAGAGGTAAATGAAAGACTAGGGGAGCATACCATGTTGCCATTATAGGAGTTTGTGGAAAAAGTGGGGGGTTTACAGGTGGGGGATGTAAGATAGGATGGGGTTGGTGGAATGGGGTAGTTTGAATAGTGGGTGTATGGATAATAGAAGTGGATGGACCAGCAAGAGATTTTTGAGCAAATCTAGTATGAGAGAAACCAAAATTATGAAGTAAATGCAAATCAGGTGGGATAGTTTCTCTTCTACTAGGATGTTTACTTCTATCTTGGGATGAAGTTGGAGACTCAAAATCTATCTGATATATATCATAAAGTGACCTAGTTCTGAATGGGTTTCTTAAGTCAACTTGTGAATCTTGTAGAGATGTAAGGTTTTTAGGAACAGAATTAGCTCTTTGGATTGGTCTGAAAACAGTTGAAGCTTGAGCCTTAGGAGACTTCCTAAGTATGCTTTCAATATTATCAACTATCTCAGGAGGGTTTGGGTTAGGATAGGCTCTAGTATGAAATCTTCTAGAAGCCACTGTGCTATGTTTTCAGACCCAATAATAGGAAAAATTTTAGCCAAATATGACAATCTTTAATAGGTTAACTGATATTTTAGCAAGAAAATTTTAATCCTCAAAGTATTCTGTACTGAGTTTAAATATTATTATGATAAAGGGATTCCCAGTGGAGTATTTGAAAAACCAAGGAAAATTAGCATGCCTACTGATGTTCAGTGGAGTCACCAGGTGGAAAGTTTTAGCTCTTTTGGAGGTAAAATGTTCTATGGTCCAACACCAGATGCCAATCTAAAATTTCTTTGGTTTTTCTAAGTTTTTTCAGTCCTATAGGTTAGGAGAGTGTCCTAAATCTATTTCACCACTTAGCTATGGTGATGAGACAAACATAGTTTACTCTTATGGCTTAGCTGGCTGATTCCTTCAAGGTTTGATAAGGCTCTATGAGAATCCTAAGGGTTAATTATTTTGTCACTGATTCAAATAAGTCCTATCATGATCACCATTTGCTTTGATAGTGCTTGAATAGAGCTACTTATAGTGCACTGGACAATGAGTGTTTTGTTTTAAGGATTTTACTCAGATCCTCCCTAGTATGGTCGCTAGAAATGTTGGGCCTCTGTAATTTAGTAGAGTGGAAAGACTAAATGCTACAGAGACTACATCAAAAACCACTTTGGGATTCTAGGATCTAGCCCTCCTTAATCCTGAGAGGGATCTCTCTCTATAAGTTTCAAAGATTGATTTATCTTTTAAGGCTTTTAGTATGATATTAGGCTAGTTATTAAGAACAAGGGTTTTGTTTGTTTGGTTGGTCAGGTATGATCTTTAATTGGATGGAATATCACAAAATGAAATAGTTTCAAAGGGTGAAGATGCAAGTATATTAAGTATTTAGTAGATGGGATTAGTGTTAAGCAACTTTAATCCATTGGGCAATGGAGTCACAAAGGGTTTAATTGTACAAAAATTTCAAGAGTGGTCCAAGGTACAATTCATCTATATCAAAAGATCATTTAGATTAGTGGAACATTAAAAGTGTTGAGAAAGTGGAAAAAGCCAATAATTTCAACAAGTATTTATCAACTTTACATACAAGAAAATTTTTTTTAAGCAACAGTTCGAAACTAGCCAAAGGATACAGCTAACCATAAACTTCTTTGGTCAAGCTTGTATTAAAGCTAACTTATCAGAAAACAATCCAGTAATATCACTAGACTACTTTTAGAAGGGATGAAAACATATAATAAAACAAAGTGCAACTTAATATTAGGTTAGATGCATTAAAATCATGGCCTTATTTTAGCATACTCTTAGGGAAACTTTCAAACAACCTTTGGAGAAAGAACTAGGAGACAGGGAAAACCATAAACTTTCCTAGTTTAACTCTACTTAGCATGTACTAAAAATATCTTTCAAGAACTTCCTTTCAAGTTTTGCACATCAAGACATGGACTAACCAACATTCCCTGATAATTTTTACACTTAATTTAAGTCATTCCGGAATATCACAATTAGCAAAAAACATATAGATAAAGCTTATCAGTGAGAGTAGGGTACTTTTAACAGTAAATCCTAGCTCTATGCTTTATGTTCTTTATCAGAGAAAACTGAACAAAATGGAATACATGAAAGGAAAACAATAACATTAAGAGGTACTTCACCAATGATATAGACCAGGATCCCAAAACCAGCTTGCATATTGATTATCAATCCAGTTACAAATTACATGTCCAATGCTTCATCACAGCTTCAAACATCTCTTCTCAGCTTATCTTCTTCAATAATTTGACAAAGCTTCAGAGCTTCAGAACTTATTTACATTCAAAAATGATTCGATACAACAACTATTACATCAAATTCCAAAAACCAACCCTTTACAATGTTCTCCTCAAGGAGATTTTATAAGGAAATGAGGAGGTGGAAGAGTTTCTAGGGTTGAGTATCATTAATTCTATACTAAATGAAATTTCTAGCCTTGAAAACCATGCAAGGCATAAGGCAGGAATGCATTAAATCACAACTCTATTTCATTTATTCCATTTATGTTTTTTAGGCCTAGTGGACAAAAATATTGACTTTAAGGCTTTCTTTATCTCTTAAAATAAATTTACTGACAGTTTAAAATATATTCTTTGGTTTAAAATAAATGTTTAGTTGTCTTTCGGCAAATATCTTCTGACTAGGAAATAACTATGCCTTCGTTTGATTTATTGAAGCTTGTAGGTGGCATTTTTAATAGCTGAAAGGACATTTTAGCCTCTGATGTGGCAGTGCAGGCCTTCTTTACTGATATAACTCTTTTTTTTCTTAAAACATCTGTAATTTTCTTTTGGCCTGTGTTTAGGCTAAATTGGCCTTAATCTTCCTCTTCGACACTTTGTTCTTTAACACTGTCTTTATCTCTTTATTTGGTGGATTAAACCCTAATCTTCAGGCTCTAGCATTATTCCACTTATTTTTAATTTCTTCACTATTGATACACTTTTTTTGTTTTATTTCACTGACACAGATGGTGACACTGTGGAATTTGAGAACTCCTTAGATCCATTCCTATACAGAAGGTCTTGGAATCGTCATTCCTGGCCTTCACGTTATCTTTAGAACGGTGGGAAAACTCCATAGAACCTGCACAAAACAAACAAAAAATCATAGAAATCCTGCAAAAAATACATTTAAAACTACTTTGGAGGTTTGGCGCGACAACGAACAGGAGCCGTTGGATTAGGATAATCAACGGTCGATATTGCTTGATGAAATGTTTCGGGGGAAAGTTAGGTGGGGTATGAAATGGGGGCAAGATTAAATCAGGACCGTCTGATCTCAGAGATCAACAGCAGAGATCTTTCGATGGAGCATTTGGGATAATATACGAATGGAAAATGAATGGGGTTGCGATACAACACAAGTCGCTCAATCTCAGAGATCAACGGCTGAGATTAAAAGAAAAAATGAGGTTGAGGAGGGCAGTGGTATGGCGGGAAAACAGCAGCGGTTTTTGCAAAATATTTGGGGGTTAGGTAGTATTGCCCGAAAAAATGTGATTCCACACAATAATTGACACTTGTCCCTCCCAATAATACCCTTTTCGCAAAATATTTTTTTGTTAAATCTCTCGCGCAAATATTTTGCGAAATGAAATGTAAACCGTAGGATTGGAGGCACCAAATCTGACGGTGCGAAAAGCACATCATGGGAGGTAAGATACATGGGCATGGGATGGTAGTGGGACCAACGGATGCGTTAGCACTTTTTTCGCGTAGTGGGCAGGTTTTTGAGTTATCGAGTTAAGTCCCGATTGTTATATATTTTTGATGGATGGTTGGGATTAAAAGATGAAGCAGAAATTTTTTATTTTTTTTAAAGCGAGAAAGGAAGGGAGAGGGAATGGGTGAAAGGATGGGGCCCGATGGCCGTTGATCTATGTAGATCAATGGTCCATATTCATTTAAATCAAAATGTCGAGGAAATGAAAAAAAACAAAGGAAAGAAGGGTTATGACGGGGTGATTGGGTTAATGAAACATTGGACCATCAGGTTGTGCGATGACCGTCGGATCGTCGATATGGACGGTTAAGATTTTAAGGGAGATGCAGGGGTATATGGAAAGGAAGATGGGGGAAGAGCCCAATGGCCATTGATCTCTATAGATCAATGGTCCAGATTCATTTAAAATATTACATGTTGAGAATCGAGAATAAAAAGGATAAGGGGTTTTGGAAAGGGTTTTAGGTCTTTCAGCACCCGATTGCAGGGCTTTAGAATGCATGGAGGAAATTGCTTAAGGTAATAATCCCTCAGGGGCTTAATGCCTTTGTAATGTAAAAAGACTATTTTAAGGCTAAAAAAATGGTTTTTAAGTTTAAATGGGGGTTCCGATAGGTGGGATAAGGGTTTTTAAACCAAATGAAAGGGGGACATAAGGTTTAAAAAGGGTTTAGGATGACTTAGAAGTCAATATGAAGGAATTTTGTGGGATTTTATGGAAGGGAAGAATGGGTAAAAATGGAATTGTTTATGAGTGAAAGGAGGAGTGAAATGATGGAAAATGGTGTTTCTTAAGAAATTTTTCTCTTGGTAAATCAGCAGGTACTTTAGGACTAATAGTGGAACAACAGTGAAGATTAACTCAAAGGTTTAAAGAACATCACGAGACTTCAAAAGATGATAATTTTTCAAAGGAAACTATACTTTTAAGGCTAAAAAATGTTTAGCCACCATTTGGTATGAAAAATTCTTATAGGTGGCTAACATACCTTACCCTTAACCTTCACCTTAACCTTAACCTTAACCTTGACCAAACCCTTAACCTTAACCTTAACCTGACTAAACCCATAACCTAAGGGTAAAGTTAAGGTTAATGTTAATGTTAAGGTTAAGGTTAAGATTAGCTTAAGATTAACCTTGACCTTAACCTTACATGTAACCTTTACCTAACCTTAACCTTAACCTAACCTTGACCTCAACTATAACCTAACCTTGACCTTAACTATAACCTAACCTTAACCTTAACCTAACCTTAACTTTAACCATAACCTTAGCTTTTCCCTTAACCTAATTGTAACCTTAACCTTATCCATCACCTTAACCTTAACCTTAACATTAACCATAACCTTATCTTTACCCTTAACCTTAACCTTAACCTAACCCTAAACCTTGACCAAACCCTTACCCTTAAACTTAACTTAACCTTAACCATAACCTTAGCCTTCCCATAACCATAACCTTAACCTTAACCTAACTTAACCCTAACCATGAACCAAACCCTTAACCTTAACCTTAACCTTACCCCCTTAACCTAACCCTAACCTTGACCAAACCCTTAACTTTAACCTTAACCTTAACCTAACCTTAACCTTAACTTTAACTTTACCCTAACCTTAACCTTAACCTTAACCTTAACCTTAACTATAACGTAACCTTAACATTGACCTTAACTATAACCTAACCCTAACCTTACCAAACCCTTAACCTTAACCTTGACCTTACCCCCTTAACCTAACCCTAACCTTGACCAAACCCTTAACCTTAACCTTGACCAAACCCTTAGCCTTAAGCTTAACTTGACTAAACCTGTAACCTTAACCTTAACTCTAACATAACCCTAACCTTGATCAAACCCTTAACCTTAAACTTAACATGAACCTTAACCTAACCTTAACCTCGACCTTAACTATAACCTAACCCTAACCTTTACCAAATACTTAACCTTGAATTTTAACTTAACCTTAACTATAACCTAACCCTAACCTTGACCTTTACCTTAACCTAACCTTAACCTTGAACTTAACTATAACCTAACCCTAAACTTGACCTTAACCTTAACCTTAACCTTCCCATAACCATAACTTTAACCTTGACTTTACCCTTAACCTAACCTTAACCTTAACCTTAACTTTAACATTACCCTAACCTTAAGGGATAACCTAACTCTAACCTTGACCAAACCTTGAACTTAACCTTAACCTTAACCTTAACCTTAACCTTAACCTTAACCTTAACCTTAACCTGAACCTTTACCCTAACCTTAACCTTAATATTAACCTTGAATTTTCCCTTAACCTTAACGTTGACATTGACCTTAACCTAACCCTAACCTTAACCTTAACTATAACCTAACCCTAACCTTGACCAAAACCTTAACCTTAACCTTACCTTAACCTAACTTTAACCTTAACCTTCCCCTAACCTTAACCTTAACCTTACCCTTAACCTTAACCTTAACCTGAATAAACCGATAAACTTAACCTTAACCTTACCCTTAACCTTCACCTTAACCTTAAATTTACCCTTAACCTTGACCTTGCCCCTAACCTTCACCTTACTAAACCCGTAACCTTAACCTTAACCTTCACCTTAACCTTGACCAAACCCTTAACCTTAACCTTAACCTGACTAAACCCATAACCTAAGGGTAAAGTTAAGGTTAAGGTTAAGATTAGCTTAAGGTTAACCTTGACCTTAACCTTAACCTTAACCCTTCCCGTAACCTTTACCTAACCTTAACCTTAACCTAACCTTGACCTTAATTATAACCTAACCTTAACCTTAACCTAACCTTAACTTTAACCATAACCTTAAATTTACCCTTAACCTAACTGTAACCTTAACCATAACCTTAACCTTTACCTTAACCTTAAACTTACCCTTAACCTTCACCCTTAACCTTAACCTAACCCTAACCTTGACCAAACCCTTAACCTTAACCTTAACCTGACTAAACCCTTAACCTTGACCTAACTGTCACATCAACCTTACCTTAACATAACTTAACCTTGACATTTACCTTAAACTTAACCATAACCTTAACCTTAACCTTAACCTTACCTTAACCATAACCTTAACTTTAACCTTACCCTAACATTACCCTAACCATAACCTTAAATTTAACCTTAACATAACCTTAACCTTGACCTTAAGGTTAGGGTTGGGTTAAAGGTAAAGTTAAGATTAAGGTTAGGTTAAGGCTAAGGTTAAGGTAAGGTTAAGGGTAAGATTAAGGTTAAGGTTAGGTTAAGATTCAGCTCAAGGTTAGGGTTAGGTTAAGGTTAAGGGTGAAAGTTAAGGGTAAGGTTCATTTTAAGGTTAGGGGAATGTTAAGGTTAAGGTTAAGGTTAGGTTAAGGTTAAGGTTAAGGTTAAGGTTTAACATTATGAGTTTTAACCTTAACTTAACCTTAACTTAACCTTAACCTTAACCTAACTATAACCTTACCTTAACCTAACTTAACCTTAACCTTGACCTTTGCCTTAACCATAACTTTAACTTTACACTAACCTTAAGGGTTTATTCAGGTTAAGGTTAAGGTTAAGGGTTTGGCCAAGGTTAGGGTTAGGTTATAGTTAAGGTCGAGGTTAAGGTTAGGTTAAGGTTAAGGTTAAGTTAAGGTTAATGTTAAGGGTTTGGTCAAGGTTATGGTTAGGTTATAGTTAAGTTAAGGTTAAGGTCGAGGTTAAGGGTAAGGTTAAGGTTAAGGTTAAGGGTTTGGTCAAGGTTGGGGTTAGGTTATAATGAAGGTTAAGGCTAAGTTAAGGCTAAAGTCAAGGTTAAGGTTAAGGTTAAGTTTATGTGAAGAGTAAAGTTAAGGTTAAGGTTAAGGTTAAGGTTTTCTCAAAGTTAGGGTTATGTTATAGTTAAGGTTAAGATAAGGTTAAGGTTATGTTAAGGTTAAGTTTGGGTTAAAGGTAAAGTTAAGGTTAAGTTTAGGGTAATGTTAGGGTAAGAATAAGGTTGAGGTTAGGTTAAGGTTAAGGTTAATGTTAAGGTTAAAGGTAAGGTTAAGGTTAAGGTTAAGGCCAAGGTTAAGGTTAAGTAAAGGTTAAGGTTAAGGCTAATGTTAAGGGTTTGGTGAAGGTTAAGGTTAAGGTTAAGGTCATAGGTTAAGGTTAAGGTTGAGGTTAGCTTAAGGTTAAGATAATTTTAAGGTTAAGGTTAGGTTAAGGTTAAGGTTACGGGTCTTAACCTTAAACTTCACTATAATCTAACTTTAACCTTAGCCTTAACCTTTACCCTAACCTTAACCTTAACCTTGACCTGAACCTTAACCTTATCTTAACCTTAACCTTCACTATAACCTAACCTTAACCTTGACCTTAACTATAACATAACCCTAAATTTGACCAAACCCTTAGCATTAACATTAACCTTAACCTTAACCCTAACCTTAACATTATCTTACCCTTAACCTAAATTTTGAGGAGGTAAATCCCCTCCACGGATAGAGGTGATCCCACGAGCCCATATTGGGTCTAGCAACAATCAAGTCACGCAATGATGTAGGTTCTTAGTTACAAAACAACAAAAATCATAACGAGTAGCCTACCTCAAATCCCACGTAGTGGTCTTTGAAAAAAAGATGATGTTTCCCATCCCTCACTTCGCAGATCACGATCCCTTCATTCGACATGTCCGAACACTTGCAAACATGCAAGGAAACAAAAACATACAACATAAAATCTAAAGCATGTAACCATAAATCAGTCAGATAGGATATAACTCATTGCATAAAGAAATAAACACATGAATGTAACCATAATCAGAGTCGCTTATATTATATGTAACGAAGGAAATATTACAACCCAATGCTCTGATGCTATGATCTTCCTTCGGCGGGGCTAACAGCAGAGCACGTCTCAACAAAGTCTGTCGAGAATATGGACAAAGCTCTCTCTGTTCGGCTTGGCTCTCCATAGCTTCCTGGCTATAGTTTCCTTCCTACAAGTTTAGCTAGCTTGCTAAAGGAGAAGGCAAGCTTTTATAGATTGAGGAAAGGAATTTGGGATCCCTATAATCATAGGATAGGCCCTATCTCTAAGGAAAATTCCATGATAGGTGGAAAACAACTTCCTATACATGGAGATCTGAAGCCAAACCACTCAACTCCTTCTGATAATTAATTCAGGAGTTTTTTGAAATCAAACTTCCGCCATTTATTTTTAGAAAACATCCATTATTAAGCTTGGCATAGTGAAACACAGAGACACGGCACTAGTTGGCGCACCCTCTAGTGTGGATTTCCTCCATTGGCATGGGGGTTAAACTGGCTAGTCATTCCGAGGCTAGAAGAAGCTATCGTAGATCTGTCGTGGAGCGATGGACATCATCGTTCCTTGTTCATGCCTAGCTTGGGGGTAATGCCTGATTGTCTCGAATATTTTGTATCTGATTATCCCCCTCCTAAACCTGCTCCTTTGAGCTCGTCGAAGCATAGTTCCTCTTGTGTCAAGCTCCCTAAACAATGAAACAAGATGGTTTGAGGAAAGTTATTTTGAGTGTTTCAACCTTTTTAAAACAATGAAACATGATCCCATTCAATTCGATTTTTGTTAGATTTCGTAAAATTCAAGTCGAGTCTCTCTTACTCTTGGGTTTCGAACCTTCACTCCATTTCCTATGGACTGAAGCTTAGGGGGAATGTACCTCGAATTGAGACACCATGCTGGGGGCATGCTTGTTTTCCTTTTCATTTCAAGCATAGTTTGAATTTGTGCTTTTAATCTTGTGAAAAAATAAAATGTGTGGTGTGGTGTGCTTTGTAAGCGTCTTTCTGTTGATTGGGTCTTCCTGATTATGTAGATGTTTATTTATCCTTATGTCGGTTTTGTGGATGGTGCTTCCCGCAGTACCAGGAATCTATCCTCGGCAACCTGGGTAATCTACAATCCTGCTGGTGAGTTAGTTAATTTACAAGGTGTTTGTCTAGGTCCTGCTACAAATAATGTCATGGAATATAGTGTCGTTTTGGAATTATTGAATGGGGTCATTAAGCTTGGGATTCATGCATTAATTGTATATCTGGACTCACAGCTTGTAGTGTTACAGCTCAATGGTCATCATTCAGTTAGGAACCCATCCATTTTAAGACTGTATCTATGTATTTTTTTACTGGAAAGAAATTTTGATTACATCACATATCAACATATACCCAGACGAATGAATGCGTTAATAGACGCAGTAGCTAACATGGTATTAGATAGACATTTACGCAACTTGTAAAAAAAATCATCATATGTGAAAAATATCCATGCAGAAATATATATATATATATATATATATATATATATATATATATATATCGAATGTTTGCAGTGTGTGTGCATCACATAAAATCCAAAAATATACATTTTTGTTTTAATAACATTCAGAGACAACATGTCTCTCAAAAATATGCATATGAAAACCCTAGGCGACTAATCATCATGGTGCTCATGGTAGCATGTTACTTCCCACACCAATCGCCTCAGTAAGCGATGAAGGTGACTAGGCATCCCTACGGTTTGCCTCTGATAAGCCATAGGGACATCTTCTAGGCGAGCATAATCAGGAATCCCACAGGTGATTTCCCTCTAAGTTTTGAACTAGATCATTCCCCTCAGCCCCCTCACCTTGAGGGTCATAGGCGAGAGGGATCCTCCGTGAGATCGACGACATCCCGACGAGCCTCTCTAGGCCAACATATGCATACATATAGGATAAATTGTTAGAAAATGCATGTATATTCAAAAAAATCATAAAATTCATAAAATCAAAAAGAGTCTTACCCAGCTCCTCATCTCGGTCCTCTCCTTCCAGGAGTGGAAGGTCTGGGTCTCCTATGAAATCAATAGCATAGAGCCAGTCCTCTATGATGATCAACTGTCGCTGGAGCCATCCAAAGAACTCGGGCCACCATGACATTTTCTGGCCCCCTCTTGCTCTGGGCATCAATGCTGCCCATCGAGCCATCCATGGCTCTCTCAAAGGTGGATCTATGACTATCGGCCCCTAGCCCTGGAAGATAAGTAGCCGTTCTAGGATGAACGATACCAAGATTGACCTGTACCCAAATTGTTTCAGTTTGGCCTTTTTAAATTTAGTCAATTGACACTTGATATTTATGGTTACGACTATGGCCCAATAAAATATTGTTGGGTTCATACATTCTGAAGCCAAGAGGAGCTATGTTTTAGTAGCCTCATGCAGCGTTTGTGACCCCGCAGCCCGTGTAATAGTTTCGAGCACCACTCTTAGTGCTAGATCGGGAACAGTGTGAATTTTTTGCCTAGAACCTGTCATAATCGGAACTGGACCTCTGGGGGACAATCCAGTGATGAAGTAAACATCAGACACTTCGAGTTCATGCACTTGATCTCGAAGCCTAAACTTCTCTTCATTCTCATCCCAGATACTTATAAAGTATTGTAACAATTCAGGTTGTGCCCTGAGACATGGTGTCAAGAAAAATTTCTTTAATCCGCAATTCTGGAGAGCATCCATGCATTGCTCATTCTCCATTGACATTTCGTCCTCTTCACTGTGCTCCCTTTCTTTCCATTCAATCACCATTGTGGATTTATACCTGCATCAAATTGGTCATAAGCACATCATAAGATCCCTTGGGCATTAAAAAATTCAATTTATTGGTTCAATTTTTGTGAAATTTGAGCGAAAAATGAGGTTGCATGGTTGGCGCGACCCCTTTGCAAAAAGAGCTTGGTTGGCGCGGGTTCATGCTTCATACCCGCGCAAACTATGGAAGCCCTAAATTTGCGAATCCTCCCCTTAGGGATGCCAAATCACGATGGAAAGCTATGAAATATTAATTAAAACGTAGCCAATGGAAGCAACTCTTACCTGGAAAAGACGGGATCTGAAATGATGCACTAGATCGTCCACAATCATCACCACAAGATCACCAGGAAATAACTCACTATCACTCTGCACAAGAGGTAAAAAGTAAAAAGTAAATATGTTTTTACTATTTGGTCATATCTATAACTTTTAAAAATCAAATTAGGTTCTGGAGCTTATTTTTCTGAATATTTTATCATATTTTTGTAGAAAAATGGGTTTTACACTTGCTTTTTGTGCAGCGATAGGTTTTTGCATGAATAGGACGATGACACGAGTTGTATTTTATACCTTTTCAGACTCGGTAAAAACATGAAAAATTTACTACTGGAGTCATCTTTCAGAGCTTTTCTGACTCTCTAAAAATGAAAATATTTCTGATTCGCCTGTCATTTTTATCTCGTTAAATTGGTTGCGAAACGACATCTACCCAGTATACGTTTACCGCTTTTTCGGGCTGGGATGGATTATTTACGAAAAAGGAATACCCTAACCTATCGCGACTAGGAGGTTCTCTCACATATAGTTTTCTACCTTTTCGGAGTTGTGGGACTATCTATGAAAAGGGATTGTCAGAGTTTTCTTTTTCTTTGTCTTTTCCAACTCTCTAAACATGAAAAGATGCCGAGTTCTTCCTTTGTCAGACTCGTTAAAACCTGATGACATCGGACTCCTTCATAATGACGTTACTCAAGTTCCTCATTCCTAGGGCTCGTTAAATGTACTAGGTTGGATTTGTCTAAAGGACAAAATTATATCGCAATCATATGCTATACCCTTCAAGCTTGTTTCCAAAAATAATTGGGGTACTCAACAGAAATGGTGGGGAAAAATGGAACCAGTATCACTGTCGTATCAGCAGTATGTCACTCTTGAACATGGCACTTGTCTGCATTTGTGTCGGGTTGGGGACATCTCATCTCAATATCTTCTTGCCTTCGTGGGTTTGGGTAATATTTTTTGACTACTCATCTACTCTTTGCCACGTCATCATGACCTTAGATCCTTTGATGTCAAATACTTCCAAATCCAGTGTTGTGCTGCCGATATGTTTAAGAGAAGTTAGCCTCTACAGTTTTTCACCCTCCCTCTGATTCTCTACTGATCTTGATTCGCAAATAGTATGTTCCTCTGTCTCTCATTGATGATTTAGGAAACACTATGGCCCACCTTTGATCAAAGTCACTTCCCGTCGACTTCGGCTCACTATCCTGGACGCTGATCCAGAGACTCCCTTCAGGTACCTTAGAGCCCGCATGCCACAATGGCAGGTTATTCGCATTCGATGCAAGGTTTTCATTATTAGCATTTGATCGGGTGATTCTGCGGATGTTCAATGCCATCTCACTGTTCACATTCTATGGATTGTACCTATAGTACCTTGAGGGCCATCCTCATTGTTGGTGTTACCTCTCGCGTCTGTTAACAACTTTCATTATTGGCTAGTAATCAGAAAATGTTCTTGCATGTTCGACTTCAGCTCACTTATTCACATGCTAGGACTTGTACTCTGTTTGGGTCGAGATGGAGAACAAGACCCTAGATTTTTCTTGATGAAATCCAGGCTGCAGGTTTTGTGGATTATCATGATTAGTTACATGCCTCATTTGATTGGATGGTTGTGACCATACCTAAGTCTACTTGTCAATCCATCTTTACTAGATGGCTGCGTCCATACCTTGGATCCCAATTATTGTACACTCTATTATGGATGGTTGTGCTCATACCTCATATCATGTATTTGAGATATCAATTATATTTGTCTTCGCAGGTTTTCCGACGGCAGTGTTTTCAGTTGGGTGCGTTCTCATAAAGAATTTCTCCCCTCTCTCTCTCTTGGGACTCATGCTTTAGGGGGCATCTGTTACACATCATTTTTTCACCGTCCCTGCAATCCCTTGTCCCGCACATTGGAGGGCTATTCCCATGACTTGTGAGTAGTAACATGACCTGAAACCACCTTCATGGCATCCCCTTGCATAAGGACAAAAATCCCCCTGAAGAACATTTCCTTTGAAAAACCCTAAAAACAAATGTTCTAGCCTTGGTGCGACTAGCTAGTTTAGCCCCCACGCCAATGGGGGAAATCCACACTAGAGGGCACACCAACTGGCGCTCTGTCTCTGTGTTTCACTCGCACCAAGCTTAATAATGGATGTTTTAAAAAAATTTAATGTTGAAAGTTTTATTTCAACAAACTCCTGAATGAATCATCAGAAGGAGTTGAGTGATTTGGCTTTGGATCTCCATGTATAGGAAGTTGTTTTCCACCTATCATGGAATCTTCCTTAGAGATAGGGTGTATCCCATGATTATAGGGATCCCAAATTCTTTTCCTCCATCTATAAAGCTTGCCTTATCCATTAGCAAGCTAGATAAACTTGTAGGAAGGAAACTATAGCCGAGAAGCTATTGAGAGCCAAGCCGAAGAGAGAGAGCTTTGTCTAGATTCCCGATAGGCTTCGTTGAGAGGTGCTCCACTGTCAACCCCACCGAAGGAAGATCATAGCGTCAGAGCATTGAGTTGTAATATTTCCTTCTTTATTTATAATATAAGTTGTTAGCTCCCTATAATTCTAGTAGATTGGTGAGACTAAAGCTGCAGGGAGAACACTTGAACCACTTTGGGATTCTAGGATCTAGCCCTCCTGAATCTAGAGAGGGATCTCTCTATAAGTGCAAATATTGATTTATCTTTAAGGCTTTTATGTATGATATTAGGCTAGTTATTAGGAACAATGGTTTATTTTTGGTTTTGGATGGTTCAACATGATCTTTAGTTGAGGGGAAAGTCCTAAAATGAAAGAGTTTCAAAGGTGTGAAGTTGCAATCAATCAGAACAAGCTTTGGCTGATAGGATAGATATGACGCTGGTTTTTAGTCCATTGGGCTATGGAGTCATAAAAGATTTTAATTGTGCAATAATTTCAAGAGTGGTCCAAGGGGCAAGTCATCTATATCACAAGATCTCTTAGATAAAATGATGGAATGGAACAATAAAAGTGTTGAAGGGGTGGAAAAATCCCATAATTTCAACTAGGATTTATCAGTCTTTCCAAACAAGAAAAGTCTTTTAAGTAACTGTTTAAAACCAACCAAAGGACATGGCTAACCATAGAATTCTTTGGACAAGTTTGTATTAAAGCTAACTCAATAGACAAAAAATCCAGTAATCCACATAATTACTTTCAGAAGGGATGAAAACAGATAAGAAAAACAAAGTGTAGCCTAAGATCAAATAAGATACTTTTAAATCTAAACTTCTTTCAGCATACTCCTAGGGAAACTTTCATAATTACCTTTAAATAAAGAACTAGAAGACAGGGCAAACCATAAACTTTTCTAGGCAAACTCTACTAAGCAGATAATTGTAATGTCCCCAAATTAGCTAATCTAATTGAGACATTAGAATTTTGTTTTATTTTTCATGATTATGAATAATAGACTAATGGAGGACATGCAACACTCCTTAGATCTAAAAATAAATACATGCTCAATGTGAACAGGATTAAATATGAGCTGGTTGCATAAAAACCACTTGTGTATGAACAGGGCTGAGTTATTTGATTGGGTCAACAAGACCAAATCACAAGATATTCCAGGTGCATTGAACCTCCTAAGTGATCTGTGTAGTTCTAGAATGATATTCTAAATGTGAAAGGGGCTAATTCAAGTGAAGTGGTTTAGGGGTTTTCACTTCCTAATTTTTTAAAAAGGAAGGAGAGGGCTCATGAAAAGGTGGTTGATGATTTTAGAAGTTGCTTGAGAAACTCGAGTTCTCTTGGCTGGTTAGCCAAAGGGAAGAGGATTTCCTATTTAGGAATCCTCTCTCCTTCCATGGATTAGCTCTTTGGAGGAGGATGTGTTGCATTGATCCACTATCAGGCATTTGGCCAAGCTTATACTTCCAACTATAATGCAGATCATGTTGAGGGTTTGATTTCCTTTTTAAGTTGCAGTAAGTGGGATTTAGATCTTTTCAGATCTAAAGCATCTTAGTACTTCTTTTCAGTGTAGGAGGGTTTATAATCCATTGGAGAGCTGTATTGGATGATTTTAGCTTCATTCCAAATCTTGGAATCAGGCCAATGTGTTCTTCATGGTATACTGTGCAGTTCTTTCCCCAGATCTGCGTTATTGCTAAAGGAGCAGTGTTCTAGGGTTTTTGGCATCATTTTGGAGCTAGATATATGATGTGAAGGAAGCCTCCTTGCATCAAGGGTGATCCTTGGATTGGCCAGCCAATCCAAGTATATTTCTCATCTGATACATTCAGTGAATTTTTTGCTTCAAAAATTTTGAATCATTCTGCATATCTGCTGCAGTAAAACTGAGATCTACTCCGGCATTTTCATGTATTGCTGAAATCCCCAAGGGGAATGTAATAAAGATCCCTTTGGGAATTTTGTTTCATTATAGATATTTTTTTCATGTATTTATCAGTTTCAGATCTGTAATATAATAAAAAGAAGCTTCATCCTCCTAAAAATAACGTTGAAGGGTTTCTGGGTCATTCTCTTGTCTTGCAGCACCTCAATCTTGAGGGATTTTCTATGTAAAACTGTTGTTTAACCTTGCTTAATGCCTGTAAGCCACCCATAAAATTATTTCATATCAGATGGTGGCTAAATGATGTTGGATATCCTTCAAGAAACAATTTCATTACTAAAATTGCTGATACTTGAAGACTTTTGATAAAATCCTACCCTTGGGTAATATTCACTACTGTTTCCCTTCAGAACTTAGAATCCTGCTGATTCCCAAAGTCAAATACAGCTGCAAACCCCTTTTTCACCTTCCTTTTCTCCCAAATTAACCTCATCTTTCTATCCCCTTGTTTCCCAAAAAAAACCCTCACTTTCACACTCTTCCTTTTTCCCTTTCATAAAATCCATTTTATAAGGTTTAAGACCCCTTCTTAGCCTTACCGGAACCTACATTTCCTTTAGAAAACCATTAAAAAACCATGAAAAATACATATTTTTATGTATGAAACTTAAGCCCCCTCGGGCTTAAATTTTTTAACCTTTCCGTCCATAAGCCCGAGCTCCAGAACCAACTGCTAAACCAGTCAAGTGCTTATCCATTTTTAAATTTATATTTCCCCGTCGGAACATATAAAAACTTTGATTTTTATAAAACCCATCGTTTAATTATTTTTATTAAAAACCCGCTCGTATAAATTATGGAGCAATCTCCACCGTTGATTTTCTCCACAGATCGGGCGGTGCGGAGCGCACCTTCCTGTGGACCCCCCCAAACGTGCGTTGTTTTCCTAAACCGCGTGGTATATTTCGCACCGCCTTCGAGCCAAAAGTTGTTTTCTTCCATTGGCCAGCGATTCCATATGCTGTGTGACATGTGTCCCTTGTATGATTTTAAAACTGCCGTGCAGCAGTCTTCAATTGCGCGTTATAGTCCGGACCAGGATGGCCAGCGAAATCGATCTCCGTCGTTCGATATAGGGCCATTCATCCCATGGCTATCGCTCTTCGAAAGTGTCCGATGGATAACCAAAGCACCCACACAATAACTCAGGCTTCCATGCAGCGGAAATTGCATCTCCATCGTCGATCTGATCTACAGATCGACAGTCCAAAATCCATCACCCAGATTCCCTCCGTTTGACTTTCAACATCCCCTGATTCCATCTTAACCGTCCAAATTGATCCAGATGAACGACACAGTTTCATTGCGGGGGTATACCCCCAATATTTTTCCTTCGTACACCTGGACCCCCCAAAATCATCCCTGACTGTCGATCTCAGCGCAAATCGACAGCTCTGATCTAATCCTCCTTCCATGCTTTTTCGACCATTCTGAGATTAAATCCCGACCGTTGGATGATGCCATCCAACAACCCTGCTTCCTCCGCACATCCTCTGATGCAGATTGACCTATAAACGTAGGATTTTATAACTTTTTGTTTGTATTTTGCAGGGTTTCGAAGGTTTTCACTATGAACGAAGAAAATTCGAAAGAAGAGGGTGACGACTCTCTTGCTTTCGATTTACCAAAGAAAATCGACCACCGGGTTTAAAATTTCATATTTATCAATGTTTCATGAACCATTGATGCATTACAAACCCTGTACAGCCCTACGCAACAGCAAGAAAACATCGATTAAGCACATAAAAAGAGTATCAGCTCTGAAGACCAGGAAATTATCAGAGCAGAGGATTAATGGACTGTTTACGAGGATTATGGCCCAAAATGATCATTATAAACCTAATCCCCGGGTTAAAACACAGTTCAAAACAAATATAAAGAGTTTCACCGACATGAAACCCTCCACCACCACAAATTAAGGCAAATTGATCCCTCTAGCTACCACGGTGCCACCTGTGCCTAAAAGTATTCAATCAGGAGCTAAATTTATTGATCAGGATCAGATATTTTGCCTCGACACAGCCAAATAAGTTATTTCTGCCAGGAAATTCAATGTAAAGAATATCTGTAGATTTACTTCGATGTCGCACAGTGCCTCAAAGTTCAAAAAAACTCCTACCAAGCTTGAAATCATTATGTAAATCATTTAATACAGAGGATATGTATGTAAGTCTCCTCATTGAAGGCCAATGAGCCATTTAATTTTGTATTAATTGTAATTGAGATCTTTTATCAGATCTCACCTCCTCATCCTTCTATATATACTACAGAAGAAGATGAGTGAGTTTTGGTTGTTGTTTGATTACAAGTTGTAACATTGGAACTCTCTGAAATAAATATACAAGTTTGTTGAAGTTGAAAAACAAATTGAAGTCTTGGATGTCTTGATGATGTTGTTACATGCTTGTTCCTAAGAAGGCTCTATCATTGGATCGATGAGCTTGGATGCTGGTGAAGTATTATGAACTGTTCTATGTTTTTTTCCCTCTTTTCATTATGTTTCATAATTTCTTACTAGAGTAGGTTGAAAGTTTTAGGCTAAGAAATGACTCCTGGAAGCACCTTAGACCTGTTCATCCTTCACTGTTTTATGTTTTCTTCTGCTGAAGTATTTTAGAGTCTTTAATCTCTCTCTTTAGTCTTCATGCTTGTTTATTTCTTTAATAGCTCAAATAGTTGGTTTCAGTATGATTTATGGTTCTCCCTGCTTGTCTGCTATCACTTGACAGATGTTATTGAAGTCTCCCTTTGAAGTACCATTGTTTTAAGTTAATCAAAGAGGTTGGTTTTGATCTTGCCCTTTGCCATTGCTTGAACAGTTGTTTTGAAGGTCTTTATAGTTGTAAGCATAGATGTTATTTAGGTGTTCCCTCTTCTATGAATGCAATTATCAGTGAATCTTTTATGTTTTCTAAATTCCTTTACAATAAAATCTTCGAGGAAATAGGGTGTTCCCCGAATCTTAGATTTCATTTTAAAAGTTGTCTTGAAATCATTATTTTCTTAAAGAATGTTTGTAGAATTTATGGATAGCCCTGTCTATCAAATATCTCTTTATTGTTAAGTTATGTTTTCAATTTCCCTTTGTTGAGAATTAAACTTCTCTTTCCAAATCATTAATGTCCACCTCACTCCAAAAACAAAAGGATCTTGTGGCCAAGTTAGATTTGCCCTTTGATATCCCATATCCATTGATGAGTTTTTCATGACCTTCTTTCGACTCCATTGCCCAATGAACCAGATATTTCCTCTTTCTTTCTATCTTTCCTAGACCTTTCATGTTCTGTTGTATCAACTCAATCCAACCAAACAAACATCTGCACTTAATAACTAGTCTAAAATCCATACTCAAAGCACACAAGATAAACCTTTGCAAACAAATATTTGAGAGATCCCTCTCTGAGAACAGGAGGACTAGATCCTGGAACTCTAAAGATTGGTTCTGATGTTGCCTTGTATTTTGATTTTCCAAACTGTCAAAACACGGGAGACCAACATAATGGCGATCACGGTGGGACCCTTCTGAGTAAGCAAAAATCTAAGTAACCCTTAGGATTCTCCTAAAGCCTTACCAAAACTTGAAGTAACTAGTTACCAAGCCATAAGAGCAACTCTGTTTTTTTGAAAACCCTATCTAAGTGCAAAATCAGACTTAGAACACTCTCTTAACCTACAAAACCAAAATAACTCAGAAAAACCCAAAAAACATTTCAAAGTTTGGCTTCATAATAAACATGGTAGTGGACCATAAAACCTTTTACCTCCTCACGAGCTAAAAACTTCCACTTTGCAGTAAAACACTCATTCTTATATATCACTTACCTTTTGTCGTGTTTCACTTTATACTTTTAGACAGATTCTGGAAAGGGCCAGGTAGCCTCCGGATCTCATCCTCTTTTTGAGGTGAAATATCTGGTGAATGCCCTCCTAGTCAATCTCTGGTTAGAGTTTGTTGTGTTTCAGAATATCCTTGCAAAATGATATTTCACAAACACTGTGGTGGACAGTGTACCTCTTAGAAAAAATTCTAAAATTTCCACCTGGCGACTCCACAATCCTGAACAGACCTTAAGACTCCACTGGGAAGAACCCTTATCATTATAATATCTTTCAAATCCAGTTAGAGGACTGTAGGATTAAAATTTGTGTAAAAATATCAGTTAACCTCTCAAAGATTGTCATACTTGGTTGAACTTTTCTTGTTATTTGGGTCTAAAAACAAACCATAGTGGCTCCTAGAAAGATCCACACTAGAGCCCATCCTGACCCTGATCCACCTGAGATAGTTGATAACCCAAAAATAATCCTTAGGAAGTCTTCTAAGATAAAATATTCAACTATTTTTAGATCACCTCCAAGAGCTAATTTAGTCCCTGAAAATATTTTATCTCTACAAAAATCACAAGATGACTTAGTTAATCCCTTTAGGACTAGGTCATTTGGTGATTTAGGTCAACTAGATTCTGAGTCTTCACTTTCATCTCCTAAGACAAGTGAACATCCTGGAAATAGAGAAACAACACCTCCTGATTTACACTTCCTTCATAACCTAGGTGTCTCTCACCCAAGGTCAGCTCAATAATCCACTGCTGTTCTATCCACTCCTGTTCATCCTTCATCCACTGTTCAAACCACTCAACTTCAGCCCACACCTCCTCTTTTCAATCCACCCCTTGTAAACCCACCCCCACCTCATATCATGGCAGCATGGTATGCTCCCTTAGTCCTTCCTGTACCATTAGTCAATCTTCCACAAGAATATCAGTCAAAAATTCCATTATATGATGCTAACAATGCTACAACTGCATCACAACATGTGGATAAGATGGATGACTATTTCGACAGAAATGAAATTGATGATGATTCTATCAAAATTAGACTATTTTCTCAAAATCTGGGGGGAGAAGTAAGAAAATGGTTTAAAAGTTTAGCCCCCGTATTGTTAATGATCTCCAAGGCTTCCATTAAACATTCTTGAACAAATGGGAAGTAAAGAAGAATCCTCTCCAAGTCCTTGCTGATTACAACAATCTCTGTAGGAACCCTGGGGAAAGTGTACAAGCCTATTGTACTAGATTTAACAGTGTATATAATGCACTTTCCCCAGAACTAAAACCTCCACAAGGCTCAACCTTAAACAAGTTTCCTGAAGGATTTGACTCTGACATGACTTAATAACTAAGAGAAAGAGATTTTGCAACTCTCGAAGATATGCAAAGGCGTGCTCTTTCTGTGGAAGTCAACTTAATAGAAAAGAGAGCAAGAATGAAAACTGAGAAGAAAGTATCTTTTAAACAGGAATCCCCTCCTTCTACTTCAAGCTCAAAAATGGAGAGAATGTTGGAAGAAATGATGAAAGAGATGAGCATAATTAAGAAAGCACAAGAAAATCAAAACTAGACTGCATTTCAAAACAATCAAAACAGAAATAGAAATCAGAATTATAGAAGGGATAACAATCAAGATAAGAAAAAAGAAAGTGACCAACAAATTAGACCTCCCTTTCAATAGAACTATGTAGATCAATATGAAGAAGACAGGGAGTTGGAAAGGTTGGAAGAATCACATGTAAACTTGATTGGATCAAACAGTGGGGATGATTTTTTCCTCACTAAGGAAGAATAAGGTTTCTTCTCTAATGATCAAAATACAAAAACCTATGAAGATTCTGATGATTATAGATTAGGTTTTGAAAATGCAATCATGGAGATACACAAATAGTAGGATCTTAGGAGCAAGGGAAGTATGGAGAATTCACAAGATAAGAACACTAGCACTGCTATGAAGAAAAACACAGAAAGCCAGCCCAAAAAGACAGCAGAAAAAACCAACATTTCAGCCAAGAAACCAGATTTAAACAAAGACAAGGGAATCCAGCCAAATGTTGAACAGAGTACCCCTAGCACTTCAGCTAGTTGTCCTAATAAAACTATTCCTATCACTAATCCAAACAAGGTTCAGCAAATCAAAGCTGATGAAAAGAATTCAATTGAAAAAACAGATGTAAATATTAACAAGTCAATTATTCCTTTCAGCCTTGAAGGAGAGATTGCTAAGATAAAAATCACCATCCCCCTAGCTAAACTAGTAACCCAAGAAGTGTACAAAAACCAAGTTTTGAAAGCTTTAAACCTAGGAAGCGATACTGACACCTTAAACTTGACAGATGACAAACCTGAGTTGTTGTTTGGCCCAAAGGTTGAAGGAAAATACCAAGAAGGACCAGTCCCTCCTTTCTATGTTAGTTTGAACATACACGATAAAATTTTACACAATGCCATGTTAGATTCTGGAGCTTCACACAATCTACTGCCCAAGGTAGTAATGGAAAGCTTAGGCTTAGAAATTACTAAACCATACAAATATTTGTATTCTTTTGACTCAAGCAGAGTCAAATGTTTGGGTTTAATTAAAGATTTATGTGTTAACCTAGCTCAGATCCTTGCCAAGAATCTAGTAATGGATATAGTTGTAGCTGACATTCCCCCTAAGTATGGCATGCTATTATCAAGATCATGGGGAGCCAAACTTCAGGGAAGCCTTCAAATGGACATGTCTTATGCCACCATCCCTGTTTTTAACCAAAACAGAAGATTGTACAGAGAATCCCACATGAAGTACATGGTGAGTAACATGGAAAAACCAAACAACACTCCAATCTATTCTATTCAATCAAGTTTAGATTCCTTTATCTTGTGTAACGAAGATAAAATTAATCAACAAGATTAAGAAAACATGGACCCAATCAGTTCACCAAAATAATCCAATCTTACCTCGAATCAACTTCAAAACATTGACAATCGACAGCAACAAGAAACTGAAAATGAGTCAAATATGCTTTGGACAATAAATTTCGATGGATCCTGTAATAAAACTAGTGCAGGGGAAGGTGTCTGGATTCAAAACACAAAACAGAGTTTTTCATACAAGTTAGACTTCCCATGCACTAACAATATTGCTAAGTATGAAGCACTTCTCCGAGGCTTACAACTGCTTAAAAAATTAGAAGCCCAAAAGATATCTATTTTAGGAGATTCTGAACTTATCATCAAAAAAATCAAAGGAGAATACTCAGCCAAGAATCCAAGGCTTAGGGAATATCGAAATGCTGCCCTTGACCTATTAAAAACTTTCGAAAAATATGAACTCATTTTCATCCCTAGAGCACTAAATCATCTAGCAAATGAACTTGCCTTCATTTCCAACAATTTCGAAGTACCTGAGATAAACGAACAACTCAGTATAAAGGTGAAACACAGACCTGCTGTGCCTGATAACGAAGATCACTGGAAAGTGTTTGAATCTGACAAACACATAGATGATTTCTTAAAATCAGAAAGTGATTTCAGCATACCAATACCAGAAACTAGCCATAAAGAAAACTGTTTGTACATTGAACAAATCCCAAAGGTTTAAATGACATATCCTGCTAATATAAATCATTTTGAAAATCTGTTTGAAGAAGAGATAATGAATAATGAAGACCAAGAAGACTTGAATGTCTTACAATGCAAAAATGATAGAATCCCAAGAGGTCTCACACCCTTAGAACACATGTTTGATCTCAACGATGTAGCCAAAGAACCAATAATGGAGCCTGTGGAAACAAATGTAGAAGAGCATAACATAGGTAGGCTAGCAGAACCCAAGATGATCAAGCTATCCAGCACCCTCCCAGCTCACATAAAATTGCAATACATAGAGCTTTTCAAAGAATTCAGAGATGTGTTTGCTTGGGAATACAAAGACTTAAAATCATATGATACCAACATCATCCAGCATAAGATCCCCTTGAAGGAAAATGAAAAGCCTTTTAAGAAAAAACTAAGGAGAATAAATCCCCTTTTACTACCTTTAGTTGAGGCAGAAATTGAGAAAATGTAAAATGCTGGGATCATAGTACCCATTAGATTTTCAGAATGGGTATCAAACTTAGTTTCTGTTAGAAAGAAAATAGGGGAAATCAGGCTCTGTATTGACTTTAGAAATTTAAACAAATCCTCTTTAAAAGACAACTAACCCTTACCCAAGATGGACCATATAATTCAAAGGGTAGTTGGGTCAAGAAGAATATCCCTATTAGATGGGTTCTCGGGTTACAATCAGGTGTTAGTGTTCCCAAGTGATCAAATCAAAACTTCTTTTACCACACCTTGGGGCACCTTTATCTATGTCAAAATGCCTTTCAGATTAATGAATGCAGGGGCCACCTTCCAAAGGGCCATGGACATAGCCGTCTCTGAATATATTGGCTATTTTATAATTATTTACCTTGATGACATAACTGTTTTCTCAAAAACTGATGAAGAGCATTTGATTCACCTAAGAAAGGTTTTTGAGAAGTGTAGGAAATTTGGCTTATCACTGAATCCCAAGAAGACCCTCTTTGGTCTCCAAGAAGGGAAACTTCTTGGTCATATAATTTCAGAAAAGGGAATCAAAATAGACCCTACAAGGATAGATGGCATATTGCAAATTAGCCATCCTAGAAGCCTCAAATAATTGCAATCTTTCATTGGAAAGATTAATTTTTTGAGAAGGTTTATTCCCAACCTTGCTGAGCTATTAAAAAACATTACACACATGCTTAAGAAAAACGTGGGTGTAAAATGGTCTTTACCAGCTAAACAATCATTCGAACTGGTCAAACAAGCTCTTACCCAAACACCAGTCCTGATTAGTCCTGATTTTACCAAAGACTTTTACATTTTTTCTTTTGCATCTGAACATACAATAGCTGCAGTTTTGCTTCAGAAGAATGATTTAGGACAAGAACAACCAATATCCTTCTTTAGTAGGGCCTTAAGAGATTCTCCTCTCAATTATAACATTATGGAGAAGCAAGCCTTAGCATTTTTGAAAGCTTTAAAAGACTTTAGGGTCTATATTTTACACTCTCACATAATTGCTTTTGTTCCACATACTGTTGTCAAGGACATTCTAACTCAAGACCCTGATGGTAAAAGGGGAAAATGGATTGCAACTATTCTTGAATATGACCTAGAAATCAGGCCCACCAAACTTGTAAAGGGGCAAGGATTAGCAAAACTTATGGTTGAGTCTAACTTCCAAGCATTATACATGAATATGGTAGATGTGTTGGAAGAAGTAGAAGAAGCTACTGCTCCTTTCATTGAAGAAACATTTTTGAATTCTCCTTGGTATGCTGACATTATTTATGTGCTTTTATATCTAAATTCCCCTCCTTCTTTGTCTAAAACTAAAGCTAGATTTTTGAAACATAAAAATTTGAGTTTTTGTATATTGGATTGGGTGTTATATTGGAAAAATGCTGTTGGAATTTTGCTAAAATGTTTACTTGAAGATGATGCAGGAAAAATCATGCATGAGTTGCACGATGGTCAATGTGGAGGACACCTCTACTGGAAGGCCACAACAAAAAAAATTCTTAGATCAGGTTACTATTGGCCTACCCTTTTCCAAGACACTCAGAAATTGGTGATGTCTTGCCATAAGTGTCAAATATTTTATGGCAAGAGAAAACTCCTTCCCTTACCTTTACATCCTATCAGAGTTGAAGCACCTTTTCAACAATGGGGGCTGGACTTCATTGGGGAAATTCATCCATCTTCCTCAGCTCAACATAAGTGGATCCTCACAGCCACTGAATTCTTCACCAAATGGATAGAAGCTATACCTACCAGGAATGCTAATGACTCTGTCATCATCAAGTTTCTTGAGACCCACATCCTATCCAGATTTGGTTGTCCCAGAAATATCATAACAGACAATGTTGTTGCTTTCAAATCTAAAAATATGGTTGATTTCTGTCACAAATACCATATAACCTTGGGACATTCCACTTCTTACTATCCCTGAGGAAATGGATTAGCTGAATCCTCCAACAAGAGTCTCATCAATATCATCAAAAAGTTGTTGGAACAGAATCAAAAATCATGTCACAGTAAGTTGGTTCGTGCCTTATGGGCTGAAAGATTAACTACAAATAAATCAATAAATATGTCCCCCTATCAGTTAGTTTATGGCATGGATGCAGTTTTTCCTACCTCATTGGGAGTTCCAGTCATGAAGCTCCTTCAAGAAGTCCAGGTTGAAGAAAATGATATGCAGAGAAGGATCAACCGAACAATTCATTTACAGCAGACCAGAGAAGAAGTTTATGAGAGACCACAATTATTCCAAGAAAATATGAAGAAGATTTTTGATAAGAGGACTAAGGCAAACAATTTCCAGGATGGAAGTGTTGTTCTTAAATGGGATTCAAGAAGAGAAGAGAAGGGGAAACATGGCAAGTTTTAGAACTTGTGGAAAGGGCCATATATTATTCATGCTGAGAGGGGTCATAATACATTTTTCTTGAAATAATTGAATGGAGAAGACCTATATGGAGGTCTTGTCAATGGCAGGATGCTCAAGCATTACTTCTGCCAAGAGTCTTAAGTTTCAAAGCATTTTTGTTTTACCATTGTAAATATCATAGTCTAACCATTGCATTCAAAGTTATGAAAAATTAAAAATACAAAAACAAAGAAAAGAAAGAAAAGAGGGCAGAAATGAAAACAAGAAAGGCAAAGCCCCATGTCCAAAAGAGAAATAAATCTGAAAGTGTGCAAGCTCAAATGCCACTCCTCAAAAACACACTTCTAGTTAGTCAAATAGTTTAATCTTGACTAATTAGTTTTAAATTTTTTGCTGATAGGATAGTGAATTTGATTTGCCAAACTGTTCAATCTTGGCTTATCAGTAGATAAATTAGGATAGAAATTGAAGGTTCAAACAAACTCAAAATCTGAACCAAAGTTTCCCAAAGGAAATGACTCAAATCTATGTTAAATTATGAGTCAAAGAAATGTCAAGATCTGGTTCTAATGAGCTTAAAACCTGAACCGGAAGAAAAGAAAAGACAGCTAAAAAACAAAAGCAAAAACAAAGTTGTGAAGAAAAGAGAAGGCCATGACGAGAAACTTTCAGATCTTAAGCCTTCCATTTTATTGTTATTTTCTACAAATAATAATCTATGTGTAGCTTGTTTTTATGCCATAGATCACAGCAAGTCAAACAGCTTAACCTTGACTTGACTGTTTTTAAATTTATGTTATAGAATTTAGAGAATGAAAGTTTGTTGGACAGTTTAATCCCAATAGACAGTAGATTAGGTATAGAATAATACGGATCCAACTATTTAATCTGGATCCATGAAGAGATAAGAAGTAGAACTAGATTATATTTTTGTTTTCAAAAAGAATAAAATGTTGTAAGAGAGTTTGCTAATCCAAGTGCACTCTGATGAAGAAAAAATTTTAGATCAGTAGGATTGGGTAGGTAGGAAGTTTGTTGATGAAAGTTCCATTTTTTTTCAATGATTGACAACTTGTTTCCAGAGCAAAAGAAGATCATTCAAGTAGAAGAAAATATCCCAATGGATGAAGCAACTGATTAGCCTCCCAGAGAATACAAGTCTGCAGTTCTTGATGCCTTCAAAAAAGGCACCATCCCCAAGTGGAGCCACTGTTAGCCACCCATAAAAATTTTTCATATCAGATGGTGGCTAAATGATGTTGGATAGCCTTCAAGAAACAATTTCATTACTAAAATTGCTAATACTTGAAGAATTTTGATAAAATCCTACCCTTGGGTAATATTCACTACTGTTTCCCTTCAGAACTTAGAATCCTGCTAATTCCCAAAGTCAAACACTGCTGCAAACCCCTTTTTCCCCTTCCTTTTCTCCCAAATTAACCTCATATTTCTATCCCCTTGTTTCCCACAAAAATCCCTCACTTTCACACTCTTCCTTTTTCCCTTTCATAAAATCCATTTTATAAGGTCTATGACCCCTTCTTAGCCTTACTGGAACCTACATTTCCTTCAGAAAACCATTAAAAAACCATGAAAAATACATATTTTTATGTATGAAACTTAAGCTCCCTCGGGCTTAAAGTTTTTAACCTTTTCTTCCATAAGCCCGAGCGCCAGAACCAACTGCTAAACCAGTCAGGTGCTTATCCATTTTTAAATTTATATTTCCCCACCGGAACATATAAAACCTTTGATTTTTATGAAACCCGTCATTTTATTATTTTTATCAAAAACCCGCCCGTATAAATTATGGAGCAATCTCCACCGTTGATTTTCTCCATAGATCGGGCGGTGCAGAACGTGCCTTCCTGTGGACTCCCCCAAATGTGCATTGTTTTCCTAAACTGCGTGGTATATTTCACACCACCTTCGGGCCAAAAGCTATTTTCTTCCATTGGCCAGTGATTCCATACGCTGTGTGACGCGTGTCCCTTATATGATTTGAAAACCACCGTGCAGCCGTCGTCCATCGCGCGTTATAGTCCGGACCAGGATGCCCAACGAAATCGATCTCCGCCATTCGATCTAGGCCCACTCATCCCACGGCTATCACTCTTAGAAAGTGTCCAATGGATAACCAAAGCACCCACGTGATAAATCAGCCTTCCGTGCAGCGAAAATTGCATCTCCACCGTCGATATGATCTGTAGATCGACGGTCCAAAATCCATCACCCAGATTCCCTCCGTTTGAATTTCAACATCCCCTGATTCCATCTTGACCGTCCAAATTGATCCAAATCAACGGCGCAGTTTCACTGCGGGGGTATACCCCCAAGATTTTTCCTCCATACACCCGGACCCTTCGAAATCATCCTCGACCGTCAATCTCAGCGCGAATCAACGGCTCTGATCTAATCCTCCTTCCATTCTTTTTCGACCATTCTGAGATTAAATCCCGATCGTTGGATGATGCCATCCAATGGCCCTGCTTCCTCTGTACATCCTCCGATGCAGATTGACCTATAAACACAGTATTTTATAACGTTTTGTTTGTATTTTGCAGGGTTTAGAAGGTTTTCACTATGAACGAAGAAAATTCGAAAGAAGAGGGTGACGACTCTCTTGCTTTCGATTTACCAAAGGAAATCGACCACCGGGTTTAAAATTTCATATTTATCAATGTTTCATGAACCATTGATGCAATACAGACCCTGTACAGCCCTACGCAATATCAATAAAACATGGATTAAGCGCAACAAAAGAGTATCAGTGCTGAAGACCAGGAAATTATCAGAGCAGAGGATTAATCGACTGTTTACGAGGATTATGGCCCAAAATGATCATTATAAACCTAATCCCTGGGTTAAAACAGAGTTGAAAACAAATCTAAAGGGTTTCGCCGATAGGAAACCCTTCACCACCACAAATTAAGGCAAATTGATCCCTTTAGCTACCACGGTGCCACCTATGCCTCAAAGTATTCAATCAGGAGCTAAATTTATTGATCAGGATCAGATATTTTGCCTCGACATAGCCGAAGAAGTTATTTCTCCCAAGAAATTCAATGTAAAGAATATCTGTAGAGTTACTTCGATGTCGCACAGTGCCTCAAAGGTCAACAAAACTCCTACCAAGCTTGAAATCATTATGTAAATCATTTAATACAGAGGATATGTATGTAAGTCTCCTCATTGAAGGCCAATGAGCCATTTAATTCTGTATTAATTGTAATTGAGATCTTTTATCAGATATTACCTCCTCATCCTTCTATATATACTACAGCAGAAGATGAGTGAGTGTTGGTTGTTGTTTGATTACAAGTTGTAACATTGGAACTCTCTGAAATAAATCTACAAGTTTGTTGAAGTTGAAAAACAAATTGAAGTCTTGGATGTCTTGATGATATTGTTACATGCTTGTTCCTGAGAAGGCTCTATCATTGGATCCATGAGCTTGGCTGTTGGTGAAGTATTTTGAACTATTCTATGTTTTTTCCCCTGTTTTCATTCTGCTCCATAATTTCTTACTACAGTAGGTTAAAAGTTTTAGGCTAAGAAATGACTCCTGGAAGCACCTTAGACCTGTTCATCCTTCACTGTTTTATGTTTTCTTTTGTTGAAGTATTTTAGAGTCTTTAATCTCTCTCTTTAGTCTTCATGCTTGTTTATTTCCTTAATAGCTCAAATAGTTGGTTTCAACATGATTTATGGTTCTCCCTGCTTGTCTGCTATCACTTGAAAGCTGTTATTGAAGTCTCCCTTTGAATTACCATTGTTTTAAGTTAATCAAAGAGGTCGGTTTTGATCTTGCCCTTTTCCATTGCTTGAACAGTTGTTTTGAAGGTCTTTATAGTTGTAAGCATAGATGTTATTTAGGTGTTCCCTCTTCTATGACTGCAATTATCAGTGAATCTTATATGTTTTCTAAGTCCTTTAAAATAAAATCTTTGAGGAAATAGGGTGTTCCCCAAATCTTAGATTTCATTTTAAAAGTTGTCTTGAAGTCATTATTTGCTTAAAGAATGTTTGTAGAACTTATGGTTAGCCCTGTCTATTAAATATCTCTTTATTGTTAAGTTATGTTTTCAATTTCTCTTTGTTGAGAATTAAACTTCTCTTTCCAAATCATTAATGTCCATCTCATTCCAAAAACAAAAGGATCCTGTGGCCAAGTTAGATTTTCCCTTTGATATCCCATATCCCTTGAAGATTTTGTCTTGACCTTATTTTGACTCCATTACCCAATGAACCAGATATTTCCTCTTTCTGTCTATCTTTCTTAGACCTTTCATGTTCATCTGTATCAACTCAATCCAACCAAACAAAAATCTGCACTTAATAACTAGTCTAAAATCCATACTCAAACCACACAAGATAAACCTTTGCAAACAAATATTTGAGAGATCCCTCTCTGAGAATAGGAGGACTAGATCCTGGAACTCTAAAGATTGGTTCTGATGTTGCCTTGTCTTTTGATTTGCCAAACTTTCAAAACACGGGAGACCAACAATGCCTATGAAATTTTCATAATCTCATTATGTTATTTTTCATACTAATTTACATCTTATACCTTCAGAAAGTATGCTTCCCTTGCTTCAGTAAATTTATGCATACTCAAAGTCATGGGAAATCAGGGTTTTTCTTGACTAGTCAGGAAGGAGGAACTGTTTAACTTAGCAAAACACATTTTATTTTGCTGAAAATCAACATGTAGATCCCTCTTGACCTAATATAACATACACCTATTTTAGGGCCAAAATCCTCACTTTTCCCCACCTTTCTTCCCATAAAAGCTAAGTAAAGGTTGTTGCAGAATTTTTAATTGTTTTATGAGTGTTTCTAAACACTTTTTATGATAGATGAAGCACAAATTCCTGAAAAATTCATTTTTCAGGCATGTTTTGCTGAGAAATCGATTTTTGGGACATTACAGTGGTATCAGAGCATGATCTTTGGCTCGGCCTGTGGCTTTAGGCCAAAGTGTTAAATCCCTGAAGAAAGAATATTTCAAGCTCTATAGATAGAGTCTGTAGATGGACAGGTAGCCTCTAGATCTCATCCTTCCTTATGAAGGTGACATATCCAGTAAATTCCCCTGCAGTCAATCTCTGGAATATAATCTTGATACTCCTAAAGAGGGAACTTTGCAGCAGTATCAGAGGAGAGAAGAGACAGAGATCAGAAAGATGAGGGAGATGAGTTTCACCTCATCATATTTCAGATCCAGGAAGAGCCTCTTCAAAGAGGTTAAACAGAATAAAGGAGGAAGGAAATGAAACTCCTAGAGGGTTTCAAGAAGCAAAAGGTTACAGTGAGACCTGCATAACGTTTCAAGAAGGAGAGGAAGATCCACGCACTTCCTATCCTCATAAATAAGGAGAGCTATACAGAGAAAAATCAAAGCATGGCTCCACCACTTGAAAGAATGAAGGGCATTGAAGAAGATCTCAAGGAGATTGAGAAGGTGGAGACTTGTATCAACGCTGGCACAACCTTAGAGAAGCAACCTTCATGTTCAATGGAGGAAGACTACACAGTTGCAGAAGACGTTCTTTCTTCTACATTTCACCATGGTATGGTCAAAGATTCATCTGTTTTCATTTCATCCCATTACATGGAGAGATCCACATTTCTATGTGTTGCTGATCTAGAACAACACAATTGCACTGTGCTATGCAAGAGCAGTAAGGGAGGAATAAGATCTTCCCTTGGAGATATCAAAGGGGATGCATTTCACAAGCCCTTGAGATGGAGAAGGTGCAAAAGCATGAGGATACCGAGAGAAGATGGGGAAGAGGGCCAATCTCATTCCTATCCATTGCAGAAGGTTGATGCACCTAAAGAGGTGATTAGATTGTGCAGTTGAAGCATGGAGGATTTTCTCCATTAATGTATTCAGTCACCACTTGATGATGTCTCATTTCCTGGAGACATTGCACTAAGAAATCCACTTAATCACCAAGAAGAGGTGAAGGCTTCACATGGTGAGGCATTGCCTGTTTATTTCAAGAAAGGTGGAGACATTGGGAGATATTGATGCAGCTCTTAGAGTCTTGGGTGGGCTCAAGGAGGAGAGAAGCAATCTCTCAATATCATCCACACCCAATCTCATTTCAGTTTCTGCGGTGTGGCAAGAAAATCAGGGGAAGGATGGTAGCCTTCCCACATCTACATTTGGCATGGGAGCTATGCATGCACATGACTCTTGGGAAGAGTTATTACAATCTTCTCTCTTCTCTTTGAGAATGGAAGGAGACTCATCTATGAGCTGCTCCCATTGCATGGGAAAAACTTGTGGTAAGGGTGTTGATTATTTTTATTTATCTCATGTATACATGCATCCCTTAACCACATATATGGTAGGATACTTGCATGATGGAGCAACAAAGAGTATGGGCACATTGTGTTGGCATAACATTTTTTATGTCGAGCACCATGTTGTCACTACATGGATGGGATGATGGAAGTATGAGTAAGCAGCAAAGGATTTTGTTGCTTGGGATGTTCTTTAGAGAGCAAGGGCATATTTTCTCTCATAGTTTTCATGATGTTACAGGAGTAGAAGATGGCACTATCATAGTGCAAAGGGGTCACTCCTTGGTCTTAGATGTTTAAGAAGGACTTTCTTCATGGGGAGGACTTCTCATTTGTAGCAGCATTATGGGAGATGCCTTTGACATTCTGCATGTCAAATATTGGAGTTGTTTGTTGATGGGAGCCTATTTACATAGGCCAAAAACACTGTCACTATGGAGCTGGGATTTATTGGTGGAGTATTCCTAGGATCACTTCTCATTCAATGCACTTTGTGAGAAAAGAGGAGGTGAGGAAGATGATGTATTCTTCTTGTCTTGGGTTTCCAAGCATGGAGAAGAGGATTTGTGTGCAGAGCTTGGTTCATTTCTCTTCATGGGAGTGTGCAAAACTATTATTGAGGATTCATTCATGAGTCCATGTATCTTCTTTCTTCCAACATGGTGAGAGATTTTTCTTGTATCGTCTTACCATCTCTTGGCAGTGCATTTCTCCACAAGAGGGAAAGATATTTATTGAGCTCCATGAACTTCATTGGGCCAAACTGCATGATGGAGACAACCATCTATTATGTGGCCTTGGGCAAAGATGTTTTCCTTACATGTGAATTCTTTATTCATATGATTAACCATGTCACAGGAGGCAATTTTCCATATACTCTTCTTAAGCAGTAGTTGAGAAGACTGTGATGTGAGGATTTGGGGGGGACTGTTGGTAATCTCTTGCATCACATAGAACCTTCAGTATTTCCCTCATTATGATGATGATCATGTTTTATTTGCTAATATTTCCATTATGTCTTTTGAGAGCATGATTGAGAAAGAGGCACATGAGATGAGTGTGTCCTTTTGGGAAGGAGATTCCCACATTTTCTGCATCACATGTTCTAATGGGAACATGGGAGAAATTGTGGCCACCATAGACAAACACTTGTTTCTTTGGAGGTGAGCCATGTGTGTGATGGAGTACCTCATGGTGATACTCTTCTATCCATCACATATGAGACATTTTGGGATGACTTGTTTTATAGCGTTAGAGGGAGGATCTTTGCAGATCTAATCCTCATGATGCCACTTGAGGGAAATGTTCTTGTAGTCCAAGATTAGTTTTCACTCTACACTTATCTTAAGTGGAGAGGAGAATAGCAGGGGATACACCATCTTGTCTACCATGTGCAGATTTTCAGCCCACCTATTTTATAGGAGCTCAAGGTGGAGGAACATTTTCATGGAGTTGCCATGTCATGAGGTGACTCATTTTTGTTGGATGATTGCTTGAGGGTGGAGAACTCACATGGGGAATGTTATTTCTCAATACACTTCAGATTCCATGCCTAAAGGGAGCCTCTAGGCATCACCTTATTTCCTTCTTGAGTATTTGATTGTTTCATGATGATAGCTATTCAACTAACTTGCATGCTTGGGAGGGGCAGTATGGAGATTCATTGTTGACACAACATCTCATTATTTGGAGGAGTTCATCATATGGGGATGCTACAGTAGGAGGAGGAGACATTTTTTAGTTGTATTCTTGCAGTTGCTTGAGGACAAGAAACATTTGGGAGGGGAGGACTGTAATGTCCCTAAATTAGCTAAGCTAATTTGGACATTAGAATTTTGTTCTATTTTTCATGATTATGAATAATAGACTATTGGAGGACATGCAACACTCCTTAGATCTAAAAATAAATACATGCTCAATGTGAATAGGATTAAATATGAGTTGGTTGCATAAAAACCACTTGTGTATGAACAGGGCTGAGTTATTTGATTGGGTCAACATGACAAAATCACAAGAGATTCCAGGTGCATTGAACCTCCTAGGTGATCTGCACAGTTCTAGAAGGATCTTCTAAATGTGAAAGGGGCTAATTCAAGTGAAGTAGTTTAGGGTTTTGCACTTCCACATTTTATAAAAATGAAGGAGAGGGCTCATGAAAAGGTGGTTGATGATTTTAGAAGTTTCTTGAGAAACTCGAGTTCTCTTGGTTGGTTAGCCAAAGGGAAGAGGATTTCTTGTTTAGGAATCCTCTCTCCTTCCATGGAGTAGCTCTTTGGAGGAGGATGCTCTTTGGAGGAGGATGTGCTGCATTGATCCACTATCTGGCATTTGGCCAAGCTTCTACTTCCAACTGCAATGTAGATCCTATTGAGGGTTTGATTTCCTTTGTAAGTTGCAGCAAGTGGGATTTAGATATTTTTAGATCTAAAGCATCTCATTACTTATTTTCAGTGGAGGAGGGTTTCTAATCCATTGGAGAGATATATTGGATGATTTGAGCATCATTCCAAATCTTGGCATCATGCTAATGTGTTATTCATGGTATACTATGTATTTCTTTCCCCAAATCTGCGTTATTGCTGAAGGAGCAGCGTTCCAAGGTTTTTGGCATCATTTTGGAGCTAGATCTCTTGACCTCAAGGGTGATCCTTGGATTGGCCAACCAATCCAAGTATATTTGTGATCTGATACATTCAATTAATTTTTTGCTTCAAAAATTCTGAATCATTCTACAGATCTGCTGCAATAAAACTTAGATATGCTCTGACATTTTCATGCATTGTTGAAATCCCCAAGGGGAATGTAATAAAGAGCCCTTTGGGCATTTTGTTTCATTATAGATCTCTGTTTTCATGTATTTATCAGTTTTAGATATGTAATATAATAAAAATAAGCTTCAGCCTCCTGAAAATAAGGCTGAAGGGTTTCTGGGTCATTCTCTTGTCTTGCAGCATGTCAATCTTGAGGGAATTTCTATGTAAAAGTGTTGCTTAACCTTGATTAATGCCTATTACATGTTCCTAAATTAATTCTCTGATTTTTAGTACTTATTTACATCTTATACCTTTAGAAAATATGCTACCCTTGCTTCAGTAAATTTTTGCATACTCAAAGTCATAGGAAATCAGGGTTTTTCTTGACTAGTTGGGAAGGAGGAACTGTTTAACTTAGAAAAACGAATTTTTTTGTTGCTTAAATTCGACATGTATATCCCTCATGACCTAATATAACATATTACAGAACCTTTCCCCTTAATTTTACGCATATTTTCTTATACACCTATTTTAGGGCCACAATTCTCACTTTTCGCCACCTTTCTACCCATAAAAGCTGAGTAAAGGTTGCTGAATCATTTGTAATTGTTTTATGAGTGTTTCTAAATATGTTTTAGGATATATAAAGCACACATTCTTGAAAAATTCATTTTTCGGGCATGTTTTGTTGAGAAATCCATTTTTGGGACATTACAATAACGAAAATAACGTTCAAGAACTAATTTTCAAGCTTCGCACATCAAGATAGAGAAAAAAAAATTCCTTGATAATGTTCACACTTTACTTAAGACCTTCTTAAGCACAAAATTTTGAGGAAAACATTGAGATAAAGCTTATCAGTCAGAGAACGGTACTGTAAACAGTAAATCCTAACTCTATGCTTGCTGTTATTTCTCAAAGAATAAGTGCAAAAAATGACATACATGAAAGGAAAAAAATAACACAGAAAGAAGCACTTCACCAGTGATATAGACCAGGATCCCAAGAATCAGCTTGTATATTGATGTCAATCCAGTTACATTCTTCAAGACCAATGTTTTAGTTTAGCAATCATCTTCTCTTCTCAGCTAACTTATTTGATCACAAATAGAGCTTCAAGAGCCTCTGAACACTATTTAAATCTAGAAAATTTTGAGTGTATATTTCAAAGTTTTGCAACCAACCCTTTACAATGAGCCCCTCAATAAGATTTTATAGGAAAATGAGGAGGTCGAATGAGAGAAAAGATCTACAGGCTCAATTAATACAGTTTAATGCTTCTCGGCCTTTGAGGGGCTCAATGGTGAAGATCTCAGATATTTCCTCTGTATTAATTGGTTTACATTAAGTATTAAGCTCGCTGGGAAGATTTTGTTGACTCTAAGGCTCTTTTTTATCCTTGTAATAACTCTGTTGATAGTTTAAATTAGTTTATTTGATTTGAAATAACTGTTGAGCTATATTTATGCTAATATCTTCTGTTCTGGTAATAAATCGGCCTCTTTTTAATGCTTTGAGGCTACAGGTGGCTTTTGGTAGATGAGATGATTCAATTAGCCTCTGATGTGGCAGTGGAGGCTTCTCAGTGTGATATATATTATTATTTTTCTTTAAACACTGTTAATTTGCTTTAATTCTGTGTGTTACACATAATTGGGCCCAATTCTGTTTTCTGTTCTTCAAACTGTGTTTAATTGAGTGGATTAGGCTTTAGATGGTCGATTTAGGCTGTAATCCCTCGAAACTATGTAAACAATATTTTTGTCTTCATGTTTGTTGTGACTGGGTCTTTAACATTGATATTCTTTGTTTGATTTAGCTTTGTTGTGTCTTGTTGATGTGCAGGCATTATAGGGACTTTATAACGGCGTCAGTGCTCATGAGGCACTGAATGAAACATGATATGGAAACCCGGCAGAATGATCTCTATGATGCATAAAGGCCTGGGGGATCTTCATCCCCAGCCTTCAATATTCCTTAAATAATTGGAAAACCATTAAAACCTACACAAGCCAAGAACAATTAGAAAAATCCTGCGTATTTGGGTCTAGACTGCTTCATAGGTTTAGGTTTAGAGCGCAACCATTGGATGAAAGCATTCAACAGCGGGGATTGCTTTGCGGGGGTCAGATGGGAGGTGGTTTGATAAATGGTGGGGAGATTAAGTCAGATCTGTTGATCCGCAGAGATCAACGGTTAAAATCAATCGTGACTATATAAGGCGGAGGGGCCACTTTATAATGGAATGGAAGAAGATGCAAAGATAAATGAGAAAAAACTTAATCGGCGGCAAAAAATGCATTGATGAAAATTGGGGTTTCAGAAATAACCTGGATCGTCGGATGAAATCGGTCCACAGAGATCAACGATGGAGGTTGATCGATGAAGGCCCTTGGAGGATGGGTGGAGGGCGATGAACCAACTTGATATTGAATGTGAGCCATTATATCTCAGAGATCAACGACGGAGATCAGTTTCGAGAAAATGAAATGGGAAAGGGGAAGGTGGTTTTAGCTGAGAAAACTACTGGTTTCGCGTGATAAAATGGAGGAAAGGAATTTTTAACTTTTTGAACATGATATGCATTATTGGCCGACACGTGGCCTTTTAAAACCACCCATATTGCGTAACTTTGGAGAATTAACTTTCGGTCTTAAATTTACGCGAAACTGTGCACTGACTGTCAGATCTGGGGCCTTAGATCGGATGGTCGTGGAGAGAGCGCGATGGAGGATAGATGCTCGGGGGATAAGATTTGGGGCATAGTCTAAGAAGTTTTGATCTAGACTGTTAGATCAAGGATGAATGGTGGATATTTAATCTGGAGAATGGTAGGACCCAAAGGAGTTGGGCCTATCGGGTTTATTATGGACTATTGGATGAAACAGATCAACGGTGGAGATTTAATCTCAGGGTTAATAAAATAAAATATGAGGTAGGGGCTAGGCAGAGAAAGGGTTTATGAGGTCCATTGATCTATAGAGATCAACGGCGGAGATTCATTTTAAAACTTTATACAGTGAGGTTGAGGAATTTAACAAAGGTTTGCAAAGATTGATCTGGACCGTCGGATCTTTGAGCATGGATGGCCCAGATGCAATCAGAAGATTGCGATCAACGGAGGAGAGAGGAAAGGTGCACAAAAAATATCTGATGCGATTGAACAAGGGCCATTGATCTGAGGATCAGATCGAAGATGGAGATTTATTTATGAATGCCGAAGGCGAAAGGATGGGAAATTGAATAGAGTAATAAGGGCCATTGGATCTGGGTCTGGCGGGGGAGATCAACGGCTGAGAATCCATCGGGAGGTTGCCAATAGGGAGGGGGAAATAAAATATTAAAATGCGACCAATGAAATCTCTGATGTGAGATCCCGAAGACCATTTGATTGTTTTAAATCAATGGTCGGGAATGGTTTAGACCATGAACTAGCGGGTTTTCCTTTAACATAGAAAAAATGGATTTTAATAAAATAAAAAGGGAAATTGGCTTCAGGGAGGGCTAATTTATATGTTTAGCGCCCGATTGTGGGGATTTCGGGTTATATGAAGGAAAGCAGAGGGATCGGGGGTTATATATACAAAAGGAGCTCATTGGAATCAGAACAAAGGAGGTGGCCTTTCAAATGCACCTAATGAAAAAACTCCGATGCGAGATTTTATTTATCGTCAATCGGTTTTAGATCAACGGTCCTTTTGATTTAAAACAATGAACTGGTGGGTTTTAATAAAAACATACGAAAGTGGGTTTTTTAAAAAATACAAAGGGAAGTTTGTATCAAGGAAGGTTTTATATAATGTTTTAGCGCCCGATTGCGGGCCCCAGGTTTTACAAAGGAAGAAAGGGATTGAGAGTTTATAACAAAGGGGCCAATCGCATCGGGGGATTTTAACGCAACAAAAGGAATGCGCTCGTCAAAAGTTACGATTGCGATAAGCACTTAGGGACTTAGCGCCTGGTCCTGGGGGCGGGTTGTATGGTCGGGAAGTGGTTGAGGGGCTTAGCTGAAGGGGGCTAAAGCCTATAGTTAAAAATATTTTTTTTCATGATTTTTCAATGACTTTCAAAGGATTCAAAAGCTTCTGATAAGGAAAAAAATGAGTTTTAAACCTTATCAAAAGGGTTTTTATGAAGGGAAGAAGGGAAATGAGGGAAAATTGAGGAATTTCATAGGGAAACAATGGAATAAAAACGAAGGTCAATAATGAGTGAAAGGAGGGGTAAAATGAGGAAAAATGGAGTTTTTGCAGCAGTCCTTTCTTCAGGAAAACAACAGATTTTTAGAATTGAGAGGGAAACGACAGTGAAGATTAATCAAAGGATAATATATCTCCACAAGACTTCAAGAACTAACAATTTTGGCAATAAAACTTGTTTCTTGAAGGCTTAAAACTTGATTTAGCCACCATTTGATATGACAAATTTTATAGGTGGCTAACAGTGGCTCCACATGGGGATGGTGCCTTCTTGAAGGCATCAAGAATTTCAGACTTTTATTCTCTGGGGGGCTGATCAGTGCCTCATCCATTGCGCTGCAACTTTCTTCACTTGGATGATCTTCTTTTTCTCTGAAAATTTTAGTAGCCATGAAAAACAATGGAACTCTATCACAACAAGCTTTCTACCTACCCAATCCTACTAATCTAACATTTTTTCTTCTTTCAGAGTGCATTTGGATTGGAAAACTCTTTTACAAACATTTTATTCTTTTGAAAGTAAAAAACTAATCTAAGTCTACTTATTATTTCTCCATGAACTCAGATTAAATAGTTGAGTTCATAAGCTTCTCTACCTAACTACTATATGTTAGGATTAGACTATCTAACAGATTTTTATTAACTAATTTCTAAAAAAGAAATTTAAAAGCATACAAATCAGGATTGAAAAATCTAACTTGTTGCTGATCTATGGAATAAAAAACAAGATGCACATAGATTATTATTTACAGAAATTTAAATAAAAAAGGTGAAGGCTTAAGATCTAAAAGTTCTAAGCACGAACTTTTCTTTTCTTCAACTCTGTTTTTAGGCTTATTTGAGATGTTTTTCTTTGCTATCTAGTTCAAGTTTTGGGCTTATTAGAACCAATTTTACTTCTATCTTTTGACTCAAAATTAAAACAGATTAGAGTAATTCTTCTTTTGAAAACTGAGGTTCATATTTTGAGCTTGTTTGAACCTTTTATTTTCTATCCTAATCTACCTAACTGATAAGCCAAGATTAAGCTGTTTGGAAAATATAAATTCACTAACCTATCAACAGTAAATTTAGAGCTAATTAGTCATGATTAGGCTGTATGACTAACTAGGAGTTTGTTTTTAGGAGTGGGATTTGAGCTTGCAAACTTTCATATTTTGTTTCTGTTTTTTGGTATGGGGATGTACCTTTCTTGTTTTTATACAATCTGCCCTCTTTTCTCTTTTTATTGTTTTTGTATTTTTTATTTTTCTAACTTTGAATGCAATGATGGATGAAATATTTATAATGAGAAAAAATATAAAAAGGCTTTCAAACAGGACATGGTCAAGAGAATTAATGTTTGAGCATCCTGCCATTGACAGGACCCCCAAATAGTTCATCTCCATTCAATTCCTGCAAGAAATAAGCATTGTTACCAGCAGTAGAATGAATGAGATAAGGGCCAAGCCATAAGTTATCAAATTTCCCATGCTTGCCCTTGTCTTATCTCCTTGAGTTCCACTTTAACACTTTGTCACCAACATTGAAATTATCGGCCTTTGTTCTTCTATCAAAAAGCTTTTTGATGCTCTCTTGTTTTTGTAATGCTCTGTTGTAGACCTCCTCTCTAGTTTGCTGAAGATGTATAGTCTAATTTATTCTTCTGATCTTGTCATTCTCTTCATTCTTCACCTCTTGAATCAAATTCATAACTGGCACACCTAGGCTGGTTGGAAAAATTGCATCTGTACCATACACAAGCTGATAGCGAGACATCCCAATAGATTTCTTAAGTGTTAATCTATCAGCCCATAGGGTATGTACTAGCTTTGTGTGCCAAGACTTCTTGTTTTCCTTCAAAAAATTATTGATTATGTTCACCAGACTTTTGTTTGACGATTCTGCAAGCCCATTACCTTGAGGGTAATAAGCAGTAGAATGTCCCAATGTAATCTGATATGTGTGACAAAATTCAACCATATTCTTAGATCCAAATGCTGCTGCATTATCAATGATGATCTTCCTAGGACAGCCAAATATAGAGAGGATATGAGTCCCAATTAATTTTATGATGACAGAGTCATTGGCTTGTCTAGAAGGGATGGCTTCTATCGATTTGGTAAAGTAGTCTGTTGCAATGAGAATCCATCTATGCTGGGTAGATGAGGGTGGATGGATTTATCCTATGAATTCAAGTCCCCACTGTTGAAAAGGAGCTTCAACAGTGATTGGATGCAAAGGTAAGGGAAGAAATTTTCTTTTTCCTTCAAAAAGTTGGCATTTATGGCAGGCAATGATCATTTTATGAACATCTAGAAAGAGTGTGGGCCAATTGTAACCATCTCTAAGGATTTTGTTGGTTGTCGTCTTTAAGTAGAGGTGGCCTCCACATTCTCCTTCATGGAACTCATGCTTAACCTTCTCTGCATAATTCTCAGGCAAACATTTAAGCAATATCCCACTTGCATTTTTCCAATACAGACATTTATCTATAATGTAGTAGTTTACAACTTTTAACTTTAAAAACCTTGCCTTTGTTTTTGATAACCCAGGAGGTGAATTCAATTTAAGAAAAACATATAGAATATCAACATACCAAGAGGAATTCATAAAATGATCTTCAACAATGGGAGTTGACAATTCCTCTTGTTCATCTAAAGCATTTATCATTTTTATATCAAGAACTTCAAAATTTGATTCAGCCATCAATTTAGCTAGACCTTGGCCTTTAATGAGTTTAGTGGGCTTGATTTCTAGACCATATTCGAGTATCACATCTATCCACTTACCTCTCTTACCATCCTGGTCCTATGTTAGAATGTCTTTGACAATTGAAATTGGGACAAAGGCGATGATGTGGAAGTGAAGAATGTAAACTCTAAAGTCTTTTAAAGCTTTGACCAAAGCAAACTCTTGCTTTTCCATAATGTTGTACTTCAGAGGAGCATCTCTCAATGCCTTGCTAAATAATGCAATGGGATGCTCTTGTCCCTGTAGATTTTTCTGCAATAGGATAGCAGCTATTGTATGTTTTGATGCAAATGAAAAAATGTAAAAATATTTTGAAAAATCAGGACTTATTAGAACTGGTGTTTTGGTTAATGCTTGTTTTACTAGCTCAAAGGATTTCTTTACTTCCAAGGCCCACTTAACCCTCTGCTACTTTTTCAGCATGTTTGTAACGTTTCTAAGGATTTCAGCCAAGTTGGGTATGAACCTTCTCAAGAAATTAATCTTTCCAATGAAAGATTGAAATTCCTTGATGTTACGAGGATGAGTGATTTGCAATATAGCCTCGATCCTTTTTAGGTCTATCTTTATTCCCTCTTCTGAAATGATGTGCCCAAGTAGTTTACCTTCTTGGAGACCAAATAGTGTTTTATTTGGCTTTAAAGATATCCCAAACTTTCTACATTTCTCGAATACTTTTCTCAAGTGTTCTAAGTGTTTTTCATCTGTCTTAGAAAAAATAGTGACATCATAAAGGTAAATAATGATGAAGTAGCCCAATTCTTCAAAAAATTCAATGTCCATGGCTCTCTAAAATGTAGCACCAACGTTCATTAAACCAAAGGGAATTTTCACATACATGAAAGTGCCCCAAGGCATAGTAAAGGCTATCTTTAATTGATCATCAGGATGTACTAAAATCTGATTGTATCCTAAGTAGCCATCTAGCAAATAAATTCTTTTAGAACCAACCACCCTTTGTAAAATATGGTCCATCTTGGGTAAAGGGTAGTTGTCCTTCAATGAGGCTTTATTTAAGTTTCTAAAGTCAATACGAAGCCTAATCTCTCCTATTTTCTTCCTAACTAACACTAGATTAGACACCCACTCTGAATATCTAATAGGGACAATAATACCATCTTCATACATTTTCTTGATTTCCTTCTCAACCAAAGGTAACTGAACAGGGTTTATTCTGCGTAGTTTTTGTTTAAATGGTTTTTGGTTTTCCCTGAGAGCTATCTTGTGCTGAATTATTTCAATGTCATAGGATTTCAGATCCTCATAACTCCACGCAAAAACATCAGAAAATTCTTTAAACAGCTCTATATATTTGAGTTTTATGTGAGCTGGTAAAGTCTTAGACAATTTGATCATATTTGTTTTAAGTTCACTGCCTATATTACACTCTTCAACTTCAATTTCCACAGGCTCCAGCTTTGGCTTTTTGGCCACATCGTTGAAATCAAACAAATCTTCTAAAGGGACCAACCCCTTTGGAAAACTTTGATTGTTAGTTTGCAAAGTTTCTAAGTCTTTTGTTTCTAACTCTGCAACAATTTATGTTTTATTTTCAAGTTTGTTAGACAGTAGATTTACATCAGCCGTCTCTGGGGACTCTTCTTCTTCATCAAGTAGATTTTCTTCACTGGGACAGTCTATTTCATAGTATGAATCCAAACTTGGTAGTTCGAATTCATTTTTGGATTGCAGGAAGCCTTCTATTTGTTTGTCTCCATCAAACACTTGCCAATATTTTTCATTATCAGGGGCACCTGGTCTGAATTTAATTTGGGTTGTACATTATTTGGTTTCAAATGGTGTTAAATATGTTCTAGTAGCAAAATCCAAACTGTGGGCCATGATATTCTTTTCTCTTGGGACAAAAGCAAGTTGTGATTCCTAAAAAGTTTTCAATAAATCCATGACGTCATTCTTGTAGGCTCTCTATGTCTGGGGTGTTTGGCATTGTATTCCCCATTCACTTGCCTAATGATTAACTATGAATCCCCATGCAATTTTATTCTTTTAGCTCCTAATTTCTTCAACAAGTGTAAGCCTAAAATAAGGGATTTGTATTCCGCTATGTTATTCAAACACTGAAAATTTAATCTATAGGAATGGCCTTCCGTGTGGTTGTTCTCAGTGTTACGTATCTAGATGCCTGCACCAGCATTACTCCTAATGCAAGACCCATCAAAGTTCATACTCCAAAGAGTACTAGTTTCAGATTAGTTTGGTTACTATCCTCTTCAACAAGTGTGCTTTCGGTTTGTTCTTGAAGATAAACACTTCATTGAATTTTTTTTAATTCCTCGGGTTTTTCATCGTGTTGAGGACTTCTTTCTTGACTCTCAAGGTTTAAAAGCAAAGGATGAATGATTTGTAGCTTTAGACATGTAATTTTTCTGTTGGAGTTTTCAGGTTTAGTAAACTGTTTTGATACTTCTGTGTTGTCTTCCTCCTCCTCTCTATCTGCCATTAATTCCATTAAGGTCACTTGTTCAGTGAATGTTTCATCATTGAAAGGGATAAATGAGTCAAGGCCTATATTTACAGAATAAAGGGGAGAGTTTTTTGGTCTCTCTTGGCTAGTAACCATGTATTGCATATGAGACTCCCTGTAAAGTCTTCTTGTCTGATTGAAAACAGGGATAGTCGCATATGTCATGTCCATCTGCATAGTTCCTTGTAACTTAGCTCCCAAAGATCTTGATAACAACATACCATATTTTTGGAGTACATAAGCCACAACAATATCCATTACTAAACACTTGGTTGGAATTTGTGCTAAGTTAACACAGAGGTCTTTGATTAAACCTAAACACTTTACTCTGGTTGAATCAAAGGAGTAAAGATCTTTGTAAGGTCTCGTGATTTCAAGGCCTAGGCTCTCCATTACAGCTTTGGGCATTAAATTGTGAGAGGCCCCTGAATCATGCATAGAATTATGTAAAATCTTGTCATGAACATTTAAACTAACATAAAAAAGAGGAACTGGCCCCTCTTGATATCTACCCTTAATCTTGGGACCAAATATGAGCTCTGGCTGGTCATCGTTAAGATTGGCAGTGTCATTATTTTCTTCTATGTTAAAAGCCTTCAAAATTTGAGATCTATATACATTTTGGGCCACTAATTCAGTAAGAGGAACAAATATCTTGATTCTGGAAATTTCTTGCTCCAAACTAAAAAGAATTTGATTCTTTGAAGTGTTTGTTTCAGCCTTATTAACTGCCACTCCGAAAGAAAAATCAGTTTGCTAATTTCCTCTATTTACATTTGTTAAAAAATTTTTAACAGGAGCACTAGCTGAAGTGCTAACGCTACTAAGGTTTGCACTCTATTTTTTAGTACTTTGCGTGTCTTTTTCTTTGTTTTTATCAAAATTTCCAGCTATTGTTTTATCTTTCTGTTTTACAATTTTGGGTTTATTCACAGTGCTGCTTTGTACATATTTATCAGAGGTTTTAGTTTTGGGAGTTTCTTGATTGCTTTTAATCCTAAGTTCATAGTCTTTTTTAGACTTTATGATAACATTTTCCATTTCTTGATAGTAAAATTCATCTTTTTCTCTCTTGTCATCGTAGGGTGTGTATAGACCTTGTTTTCTATTGTAATAAACTTGAAAGTCGTCATTATCTACTCCCAACATGTTGATGTCATCTTCCTCTGTTTGTTCACTTGTTTCTGCAACCTCACTTACATAGTTTTGATGAAAAGGAGGAGTAATATCTTGATCATCCTCCCTTGGTCTATTTTGAGGCTGGTTTCTCCTAAAATTCTGATTTTGGTTCTTATTTATGTTTTGAGGAGCTGTTTGGTTTTGACTGGCTTATGCTCTCTCAAGTATGCTCATCTTTTTCATAATCACCTCCATCATTCTTTCCATCTTTGAGCTAGATGTGGAAGGTGTAGATTCCTCTCTAAAGGAAACTTTCTTCTCATTCTTCATTCTTTCTCTTTTCTCCATTAAGTTTACTTCCACGGCAAGAGCTCCTTTTTTCATATCTTCAAGAGTTAAAGGATATCTCTCTCTCAGCTGATAGGACATTTTAGGATCAAATCCTTTGGGAATTTTTTTTAAAGCTGAGCCTTGTGGAGGTTTTAAGTCTGGGGGAAGTGCATTATACACACTGTTAAAACTAGTGAAATAAGCTTGTACACTTTCACCATTGTTTCTGTGGAGATTCTTGTAGTCTGAGAGTATTTGGAGAGGGTTCTTCTTCACTTCCCATTTCTTCAAGAATAATTGATGGAAGGCTTGAAGATAATTTATACTGTGAGGGGTTAAGCCTTTAAACCATTTTCTTACTTCCCCCACTAAAATCTGATCAAATAATATGAGTTTGATAGTTTCATCATCAATCTCATTTCTATCAAAGTAGTCATTCATATTATCCACATGTTGTGAAGCAGTAGTAGCATTACTAGCATCACACAATGGTATTTTGGATTGATAGTCCTGTGGAAGATTTACTAGAGGAAAAGGAAGGACCAAGGGAGCATACCATGTTGCCATGATAGGTGGTGGGGGTGGATTTACAAGAGGTGGATTGAAAAGAGGAAAAGTGGGCCGAAGTGGAGTGGTTTGGACAATGGATGTATCGAGAACAAATGTGGATGGACCAGCAATAGATTGTTGAGTAGATCTAGGATGAGAGAAACCAAAATTATAAAGGAAATTTAAATCAAGTGGTGCAGTTTCTCTGCTACCAGGATGTTCACTTCTATCTGGGGATGAAAGTGAAGACTCTGAATCTAGCTAATCGAAATCCTCAAGCAACCTAGTTCTAAATGGATTTCTTAAGTCGACTTGTGATTGTTGTAGAGCTGCAAGGTTTTTTGAAATAGAATTAGCTCTAAGGGGTGATCTGAAAACAATTGAAGATTTAACCTCAGAATATTTCCTAAGGATTCTTTCGGGGTTATCAACTATCTAAAGAGGGTTTGGGTCAGGATAGGCTCTAGTATAAATCTTTCTAGGAGCCACTATGCTGTGTTTTTTAGACCTAAGTAAACAAGAAAAGTTTAACCAAATATGACAATATTTAAGAGGCTAACTGATCTTTTAAAAAATAAAAATTTAATCCTAAAGCCTTCTAACTAATTTTGTATGACGTTATGATGATAATGGGTCTTCCCAGTGGAGTCTTAAGGTCTGTTTAGGATTTTGGAGTCACCAGGTGGAAATTTTTAGCTCTTTTGGAGGTAAAAGTTTTTATGGTCCACCACCATGTTTATTGAATACCAATCTTGAAATATTTTTTGGTTTTCTGAGTTTTATCAGTCCTATGGGTTCTAAAAGTATCCTAAATCTGTTTCAACACTTAGCTACGGTGATGAGACAAAGATAATGTACTCTTATGGCTAAGCTAGCTAATCCTTCAAGGTTTGATAAGTTCTTATGAGAATCCTAAGGTTTCCTTAGTTTGTCACTGACTCAAATAAGTTTACCATGATTACCATTTGCTTGGTAGTGCTTTAAGAAGGTCGCTTGTACTCACTAAACAATGTTCTTGAATTAAGGGTTTACCTGAGGTCCTTAAGCATGTATAGGTGTAATTTCACTCAGAACTTCCCCAGTGGAGTCACTACAAATGTTATGCCTGGTGGCTCAACTGGAAAATATACCAAATATTCTTGAATCAAGGGCTAATCTAAGGTCTTAAAGGTATCTAGGATGAAAAACACTCAAATTCCCCGGTGGAGTCACTAGAAATGTTAGCTCCTTGTAATTCTAGTAGATTGGTGAGACTAAAGCTGCAGGGAGAACACTTGAACCACTTTCGGATTCTAGGATCTAGCCCTCCCGAATCCAGAGAGGGATTTCTCTATCAGTGCAAAGATTGATTTATCTTTAAGGATTTTATGTATGATATTAGGCTAGTTATTAGGAACAAGGTTTTTTGTTTGGTTTTGGATGGTTGAGCATGATTTTTAGTTGAGTGGAAAGTCCTAAAATGAAAGAGTTTCAAAGGTGTGAAGTTGCAAGAAATCAGAACAAGATTTGGCTGATAGGATAGATATGACGTTGGTTTTTATTCCATTGGGCTATGGAGTCAAAAAAGATTTTAATTGTGCAACAATTTCAAGAGTGGTCCAAGGGGCAAGTCATCTAGATCACAAGATCTCTTAGATAAAATGATGGAATGGAACAATAAAAGTGTTGAAGGGGTGGAGAAATACCATAATTTCAACTAGGATTTATCAGTATTTCCAAACAAGAAAAGCCTTTTAAGTAGCTATTTAAAACCAACCAAAGGATAGGGCTAACCATAGACTTCTTTTGACAAGTTTGTATTAAAGCTAACTCAACAGAAAAAAAATTCCAGTAATCCACATAATTACTTTCAGAAGGGATGAAAACATATAAGAAAAAAAAAGTGCAGCCTAAGATCAGATAAGATACTTTTAAATCTAAAATTCTTTCAACATACTCTTAGGGAAACTTTCGGAATTACCTTTGAAGAAAGAACTAGAAGACAGGGCAAACCATAAACTTTTCTAGTCAAAATATACTAAGTGGATAGCGAAAATAACGTTGAAGAACTACTTTTAAAGCTTCGCACATCAAGACAGGGACAAACCAACATTCCTTGATAATGTTTACACTTTACTTAAGACCTTCTTAAACACATAATTTGGAGGAAAAAATTGAGATAAAGCTTATCAGTCAGAGAATGGTACTGTAAATAGTAAATCCAAACTCTATGCTTGCTGTTATTTATCAGAGAATAAGTGGACAAAATGGCATACATGAAAGGAAAACAAAAACAAAGAAAAAATCACTTCACCAGTGATATAGACCAAGATCCCAAGAATCAGCTTGTATATTGATGTCATTCCAGTTACATTCTTCAAGTCCAATGTTTTAGTTCAGTAATCATCTTCTCTTCTCAGACTAACTTATTGAATCACAAACAGAGCTTAAAGAGCCTATGAACACTATTTGCATGTAGAAAATTTTGAGCACAAGTATATTTCAAAGTTTTGCAACCAACCCTTTACTATGAGCTCCACAATAAGATTTTATAGGAAAATGAGGAGGTCGAATGAGAGAAAAGATCTACAGGCTCAATTAATACAGTTTAATGCTTCTCAGCCTCTGAGGGGTTCAATGGAGAAGATCTTAGATATTTCCTCTGTATTAATTAGTTTACATTAAGTATTAAGCTCGTGGGAAGATTTTGTTGACTTTAAGGCTCTTTGTTGTCCTTGTAATAACTCTGCTGACAATTTAAATTAGTTTCTTTGATTGAAAATAACTGTTGAGCTATCTTTATGCTAATATCTTTTGTTTTGGTAATAACTCGGCCTCTTTTGAATGCTTTGATGTTATAGGTGGAATTTGGTAGCTGAGATGATTCAATTAGCCTCTGATGTGGCAGTGAAGGCTTCTCGGTCTGATATATATTATTGTTTTTCTTTAAACAATGTTAATTTGCTTTAATTCTTTGTGTTAGGCGTAATTGGGCCTAATCATGTTTTCTATTCTTCAAACTGTGTTTAATTGAGTGGATTAGGCTTTAGATGGTTGATTTAGGCCGTAATCCCTCAAAAATGTGTAAACAATATTTAATTCTTCATGTCTGATGTGACTAGGTCTTTAACACTAATATTCTATGTTTGATTTAGCTTTCTTGTGTCTTGTTGATGTGCAGGCATTACAAGGGATTTATAATGGCGTCAGTTCTCATGAGGCACTAAATGAAACATGATATGGAACCCCGAAAGAATGATCTCTGTGATGCATAAATGCCTAGGGGATTGTCATCCCCGGCCTTCAATCTTCCTTTAAAATAATTGGAAAACCATTAAAACCTACACAAGCCAAGAAAAATTAGAAAAATCCTGCGTATTTGGGTCTAGACTGCTTCAAAGGTTTAGGTTTAGAGGGAAGCCATGGGATGAAAGCATTCAACGACGGGGATTGCTTCGTGGGGGTCATATGGGAGGCAGTTTGAAAAATGGTGGGGAGATTAAGTCAGATCCGTTGATCCGCAGAGATCAACGGTTAAAATAAATCATGAATATATAAAGTGGAGGGGCCACTTTATAATGGAATGGAAGAAAATACAAAGAGAAATGGGCAAAAACCTTAATCGACGGTGAAAAAGGCATTGAAGAAAATTGGGGTTTCGGAAATAACCTGCACCGTCGGATGAAATCGGTCAACAGAGATCAACGACTGAGGTTGATCGATGAAGGCCCTTAGAGGATGGGTGGAGAGCGATGAACTAACGTGAGATTGAATGCAAGACGTTAGATCTCAGAGATCAACAGCAGAGAACAGTTTCGAGAAAATATAATGGGAAAGGGGAAGGTGGTTTCGGCTGAGAAAACTGTCGGTTTCGCGCGATAAAATGGAGGAAAGGTGGTTTTAAATTTTTGAACATGATATGCCTTAATGGCCGACACGTGGCCTTTAAAAACCACCCATATTGCATAACTTTGGAGAATTAACTTTCGGGCTTAAATTTACACAAAACTGTGTGCTGACCGTAAGATCTGGAGCCTTAGATTGGATGGTCGTGGAGAAAGCACGATGGAGGATAGATGCTCGGGGAATAATATGTGGTGCATAGTCTAAGCGGTTTTGATTTGGACCGTTAGATCAAGGATCAATGGCAGAGATTTAATCTGGAGAATGGTAGTGTTAGCACCCCCTAATTAGCAAGATTGGCAAAATTCCAACTATAGGGAGAACATTATTTCAACCACTTTGGGATTCTAGGATCTAGCCCTCCTAAATCTAGAGAGGGATCTCTCTAATAAGTGCAAAGATGGATTTGTCTTTGGAGTTTTGGGTAATGATATTAGGCTAGTTATGAAGGCCAAGGGTTTTTTTTGTTTTTTGGATGGTTGAGCATGATTATTGTTTGAGGTGGAGAGTCCTAATGCAAATAGTTTCAAAGGTGTGAAGTTGCAAGAAAATAGAACAAGCTTTGGCAAGAAAGATATATAATTGCAGGTTTTATTCCATTGGGCTATGGAGTCATAATATGGTTTAATTGAAACAATCAGGTTCAAGAGTGGTCCATTGGGTAAGTAATCTATGTCTAAGGATCTCTTTGAAGTTTTATTTATGGAATGAAATGAGAGAAAAAGAAGGGGAATAAAACAGATGAAGAACAAAGAGTAGCCTAGGATCTAGTAAGCATTTTGAAACTAGCCAGCCTTTGAAAAACACTTAAGAAAGACATAAAAGTAATCTAGGATCTGGTAAGTACTTTGAAACTAGCCAGCCTTTGATATACTTTCAATAGAAAACATATAAAAACAGAGGGAAACTTGCAGGCAACTGTTAGAGTAGAAACTAGCAGGTCAGGCTCACCACAAATCCTCTCCTAGCTCTGCTTTACTTGGTTACTTAACCTTTACCCTAACATGAACCTTAACCAAAGTGGTTCAATGACGATGAAAAAATTTGAAATATAGCTTAAACAATGGCTAATGGAAGCGGCTCTTAGCTGGAGAAGACCAAATCCGAATTCATCCACTAGATCATCCATAATCGTCACCGCAAGATCACACAGAAATAGCTCACTATCGCTCTGCACAAAGGTAAAAAGGTAAAAAGTAAATATGTTTTTACTATTCGTCATATTTATCACTTTTCGAAATCAAATTTTGATTTTGAAACTTGTTTTTCCAATATTTCTCTATGTTTTGTTGAAAAATGGGTTTTACACTTTCTTTTTGTGCAGCGACAAGTTTTCACGCGATTAGGACGGCGACACGAGTTGTATTTTATACTTTTTTGGACTTGGTAAAAACACAAAAAAGTCACTACTGGAGTCATCTTTCAGCTCTTTTATGACTCTCTAAACATGAAAATATTTCCGAGTCACTTTTTGTTTTGAGATCGTTAAATTGGCTGCAAAACGACATCTACCCAGTATACGTTTACCCCTTTTTCGGGTTGGGTTAGATTATTTACGAAAAAGGAATAGCCTAGCCTATCGTGACTAGGAGGTTCTCTAAGACACAGTTTTCTACCTTTTTGGATATGAGGGACTATCTACTAAAAGGGACTGCTGGAGTTTTATTTTCCACTGTCTTTTCAAACTCTCTAAACATGAAAATACGTCGAGTTCTTCCATTGTTAGACTCGTTAAAAACTGATGACATCGGACTCCGTCGTAATGACGTTACTTGAGTTTCTCCTTCCTAGGGCTCGTTAAAAGTACTAGGTTGGATTTGTTTGAAGGAAAAACTTATATTGCAAGCATATGCTATCCTCTTCAAGATTATTTCCAAAAATAATTGGGGTACTCGCCCGAAATGGGGGGGAAAAATGGAACTAGTATCATAGTCATGTCATCAGTATATCGCTCTTGAAAATGGCACTTGTCTACATTCGTGTCTAGTTGGGATCATCTCATATCATTATCTTCTTGCCTTCATGGTTTTGGGTAATCTCTTTTGACCACTCATCTACTCCTTGCCATGTCACCATGACCTCAGATCCTTTGATGTCAAATACTGCCAAATCCAGTGTTGTGCCGCAGATATGTTCAAGAGAAGCTGGCCTCTACAGTTTTCAACCACCCTATGATTCTTTGTTGGTCTTGATTCATAGAAATTATGTTCCTCTGTCTCATGTCGATGATGTGGGAAACACTATGGCCCACCTTCGATCAAGTTCCCTTCCTGTCGACTTCAGTTCATTATCCAGGAATCTGATCTAGAAACTCCCTTCAGGTACCTTGGAGCCTGCATGCCTCAATGGCAGGTTCTTCGCATTTGACGCAAGGTTTTCATTATTTTCCTTCGATTGGATGATTCTGCGGGTGTTCGACGCTAGCTCACTGTTCATATTCTGTGGATTGTACCTCTTGTACCTTGAGATCCATCATCATTATTGGTGGTTTCTCTTGTGTCTGTTAACGGTCTTCATTATTGGCTGGTAATCAGACGATGTTATTGCATGTTCGACTTCAGCTCACACATTCGCATGCTTGAAATTGTACATTGTTTGGGTCAAGATGGAGCGCAAGACCCTGGATATTGTCTGATAAAATCTAGGCTGTGGGTTTTTGTGGATTATCATGATTTATTACATGACTCATTTGATTGGATGGTTGCGACCATACCTGAGCCTACTTGTTGATCCTTCTTTGCTCGATGGCTGCGTCCATACCTTGGATCCTAGTTATTGTGAACTCTATTATGGATGCCTGCGCCCATACCACATATAATGTATCAGAGATATTAGTTGTATTTTTATATGCAGGTCTTCCGATCACAGTGTTTTCAATTGGGCACATTCTCATAAAGCATTTCACCCCTCCCTCTCTCTTGGGCTTCATGCTTTAGGGGGCATCTGTTACACATCATTTTCTCATCGTTCCTACAATCCCTCTTCTCGTACATTGGAGGAATATTCCCGTGACCTATGAAAAGTAAATTTCCTGAAAACACTTTCATGGCATCCTCCTGCATAAGGACAAACATTCTCCTGAAGAACATTTCCTCTGAAAAACCCTAAAAATAGATGTTTTTGCCTTGGCGCGACTAGCCAGTTTATCCCTTGTGCCAATGGGGGAAATCCACACTAGAGGGCACGCCAAATAGTTCTCTGTCCCTATGTTTCACTCATGCCAAGCTTATTAAGAGATTTTTCTTGAAAATAAATGGCAGAAGTTTGATTCTAACAAACTCCAGAATGAATCATCAAAAGAAGTTGAGTGTTTTGGCTCCAGATCTCCATGTATAGGAAGTGGTTTTCCACCTCTCATGGAAGCTTCCTAAGAGGTAGGGCCTATCCCATGACTATAGGGATCCCAAATTCCCTTTCTCCATTTATAAAAACCTACCCTCTCCATTAACAAGCTAGCTGAACTCTTGGAAGCTGAACATTGAGAAGGAAACTATAACCAAAGAGAACCCCATAAGGGAGAGAGCTTTGTCTGAATCCCTGACAGGCTTTGTTGAGGCACACTCCATTGCAAGCCCCACTGAAGGAAGATAATAGCATCAGAGAGCTTGGTTGTAAACTCCCTTTTTGTCATCTATAATATAAGTGACTTTGATTATGGTTCCATTTGTGTGTTTGCTCTTTTATTTAATGCAATGAATTATATCCTCTATGACTGATATATAGTTATATGCTTTGAATATTACGTTGTATGTTTTTGTTTCTCTCCGTGTGTACAGGTATACAGACGTGTCAAACACAATGATCATAATCTGTCAGGCTAAGGATGAGGAGCGTCGCTTCTTCCTCGACAACAACAGCCTGGGATTTAAGGTAGGCTACTTATCACGATCTTTGTCTTTCATATAGCTAGGGACCAACGTCATTTCTTGACTCGATTGTTGCTAGACCCAATCTAGGGCTAGTGGGATTGACTCTATCTGCAGAAGGGATTTACCTCCTCAACACCTGCACATTTCACCGCCATTAAACCTGCAACTAAACCATAAACAACATTAATAAAACCTGCATTATCAGGGAAAATTGCTTACAAAGGCGTGAGGAGTGGTTATGGAGTGATTGCAGAAGGAGTAAAATCTGCGGAGGAGGGGATCCATGGCGGAACCAGGAGGAAAAAGTGGAATTTTTAAACATAGGCGCGAAATGAAGGAGGGCAGTTTTGTGCGAAACCGGGTGGCTTTCGGGCAGACAAAGGGTGGTAAGAAGTTTAAGCCCATACGAACGCGATTCCATTTAGTGGTTGCCACATGTCCTAGGAAAAATTTCCCATTTCATGTGGAAATGGGTCATTAAACCTTGGTGATCAAACGTGCGTGATTTTCGATCTCCACCATCGGATCTCATGGATTGAGATTGACAGTGTGGGAAGAGTTTGATAGGGGGCACAGGTTGGTAGTGGAAAACAGGTGGTGGGTAAGGATTGGGCGATGTTTTTGTGGGTGGAAGGTGGGACCAAGAGCATGAGGTGGGTTATTTCTTAGAGTAGTGAGAATGATCATGAACAGGTTTTGAAGGTTTGGGGATCGTGATGGCCATTAGATCGGAGGTGATCAATGGAAGAGATCGCTCTAAGGAATAAACGAGCGAGGGAATGGTTAAGAGGAAGGATAAAGGGTAGGGGACAGGGGAGATAGGTGAGGAGTTAGTCCTGTGTAGAATGGATAGGACTGGGGGCTTGGGAAATAAAAGGGTCGATGAAAAGGGAGGGTGGTCACGGCCCTTGGTTTTTATAAAGAAAAAGGGGCTAAGGTCTTAAGCCTGGAGGGCTTAAGGCCTAAATATTATCAATATGAGAGGAGTTTTAAAAGAGAGTTTTAAGCATTTTTTAGGGTTTCAAAAAGGTGTAAAAGGGTGACTTAAACCAAATAAAAGGTGTTTTTATAAGGTTTAGAGGCTGTTTAAGGAAAATGAAGGAATTAATGAAGGGAAAATGAGTTTTATAGAGGGAAAAAGTCTGATAGAAAAATAGTGGAAAAAAGATAAAATGGGGGAATGAAATGGTGGAAATAGCCTGAAATTAGTTCTTTTCTGAGATGGCAAGATAAATTGGAGGCTTTGAGTGAAGATTTTTGGTGATTTGATAAACTTGGGATAATGGAGGCAGTGAAATTTCTCGAACTCACAATGTTTCTACAATTTTTTTTTCTATAAATCTGAGATTTTCAACTTAGTCATATTTGGATAAAATCAAAATTATGGATGACTAACAAGGTTAACATTAAATTTAAGGTTAAGGTTAGGTTAAGGTTAAGGTTATGTAAGGTTAAGGTTAAGGTTAAGGGTTTAGTTAGGTTAAGGTTAAGGTTAAGGGGGTAAGGTTACGGGTCTTAACCTTAACCTTCATATAACCTTAACCCGAAACTTAACCCTAACCTTAACCTTAACTATAACCTCACCCTAACCTTGACCAAACCCTTAACCTTATTCTTAACCTAACTAAACTCGTAACCTTAACCTTAAACTTATGGGTTTAGTGAAGGTTAAGGTGAAGGTTAAGGGTTTGGTTAAGGTTATGTTAGGTTAAGGTTAAGGTTAAGATTAAGGTTAAGGTAAAGGTTAGGGTTAGGTTAAGGTTAAGGTTAAGGTTAGGTTAAGGGTAAAGTTAATATTAAGGTTAGGTTAAAGTTAAGATGAACGCTAAGGGTAAGGTTAGGGCAACGCTAGGGTTAAGCTTAGGGGAAGGTTAAGGTTAAAGTTAGGTTAAGATAAGGTTAAGGTTCAGGTTAGGTTAGCTTAAGGTAAGGTTAAGGTTAAGGTTAAGATTATGGTTATGGGAAGGTTAAGGGCTTAATCTTACCCTTACCCTTAACCTAACATTAACCCTAACCCTAACCTTGACCTTCACTATAACCTAACCCTAACCTTAACCTAACCTTAACCTTCAATTTAACCTTAACCTTGCCCTAACCTTAACCATAACTTTAAGCTTAAGCTTAAGCTTAACCTTACCTCCTTAACCATAGCCTTAACCTTAACCTTAACCTTAACCTAACTAAACCCGTAACCTTAACCTCACCTTAACCTAAATTTAACGTTAATCTAACTATAACCTTACCCTTATCCTTAACCTTTACCTTAACTCTAACCTAATGCTTAACATTAACCTTAACCTTAACCTTTACTTAACCTTAATCTTGACCTTAACCTTAACTGTAAACTTAATCTTACCTTAACCTAACCTAACCTTAACCTTAACCTTATGCTTAGCCTTGAACTTAACTATAAGTTAACCCTAACTTTGACCAAACCCTTAACCTTAACCTAACCTTAACCTTCCCATAACCATAAACTTAACCTTAACCTTAACCTTAACCTGACTAAATCTGTAACCTTAACCTTAAGGTTAAGGTTAAAGTTAAGGTTAGGGTTAAGGTTAGGGGAAGGTTAAGGTTAAGGTTAAGGTTAGGGTTAAGTTTAGGGGAAGGTTAAGGTTGAATTTAGGGTTAAGGGTAAATTTAAGGTAAAGGTTATGTTAAGGTTAGGTTAAGATTGAGGGTAAGGTTAGGGTTAAGGTTAGGGTAAGGTTATAGTTAAGGTTAAGATAAGGTTAAGGTTAAGGGTAAGGTTAAGGTTAAGGTTAATGTTAAGGTTAAGTTTAAGGTTCTGGTTAACATTAAGGTTAAGGTTAAGGTTATGGTTAAGGTTAAGGTTAAGGTTTTGTAAAGATTAGGGTTAGGTTATTGTTAAAGTTAAGGTCAAGGTCAAGGTTAAGGGTAAGGTTAACGTTAGGTTAAGGTTAATATTAGGTTAAGGGTAAAGTTAATATTATGGTTAGGGTAAGATTAGGGTTAAGGTTAGGGGAAGGTCAAGGTTAATGTTTGGTTAAGGGTAAAGTCAAGGTCAAGGTTAAGGTTATGGTTATGGGAAGTTTAAGGTTAGGGTTAAGGTTAGGGGAAGGTCAAGGTTAAGGTTTGGTTAAGGGTGAAGTGAAGGTGAAGGTTAAGGTTATGGTTATGGGAAGGTTAAGGTTAAGGTTAGATTATAGTTAAGGTTAAGGGTTTGGTCAAGGTTAGGGTTAGGTTAAGGTTAAGGTTAAGGTTAGGTTAAGGGTAAATTCAAGGTTAAGGTTATGGTTATGGGAAGGTTAAGGTTAAGGCTAAGGTAAACGTAAGGTTAAGGTTAAGGACAAGTTCAAGGTTAAGGGTGAGATAAGGTTAAGGTTAAGGTTAGCTTAAGGTCAAGGTTAAGGTTAGGTTAAGGTTAGGGTTAGGTTAAGGCTAAGGGTGAAGGTTAAGGGTAAGGTTAATTTTAAGGTCAAGTTTAAGGTTAAGGTTAAGGTTACGGTTAGGTTAGGTTAAGGTAAAGTTAAGGTTACGGTTAGGTCAAGGTTAAGTTAGGTTAAGGTAAGGTTAAGGTTAGGTTAGGCTATATTTAAATTTAAGGTTAGGGTTAGGTTAAGGTTAGAGTTAAGGTAGAGGTTAAGGTTAAAGTTAGGTTATGGTAAGGTTAAGATAAGGTTAAGGGTTACGGGTTTAGTCAGGTTAAGGTTACAGGTTTAGTCTGGTTAACTTTAAGGATAAGTTTAAAGTTAAGGTTAAGGGGGTAAGGTTAAGGTTAAGGTTATGGTAATGGGAAGGTTAAGCTTAAGTTTGTGGTTAAGGTTAAGGTTAAGGTTAAGGGTTTGGTTAAGGTTAAGGTTAGGTTATATTTAAGGTAAAGGTTAAGTTTAAGGTTAAGGTTAAGGTTAAGGTTAAAATAAGGTTAAGGGTAAGGTCCTTAACATAAACCTTAACCTTAACCTTAACCTAACCTTAACCTTAACCAACCTTAACCTTCACCTTAACCTTAGATATAATCTAACCCTAACCTTACCTTAACCTTACCCTTAACCTTAACCTTAACTATACCCTTAACCTTATCTTAACCTTAACCTAACCTTAACCTTGAATTTAACCTTAACGTAAGCTTAACCTTAACCTTAACCTTACACTTAACCTTATCTTAACCTTAACCTAATATTAACCTTAACCTTAACCTTAACCTTAACCTTTACTGTAACCTTACCTTAATGTTAACCTTAACCTTAACTTTACCCTTAACCTAACCTTAACCTTAACTTTAACTATAACCTAACCCTAACCTTGACCAAACCTTAACCATAAACTTAACTTAACATTAACCTTGACCTTAACCTAACCTTCACCTTAACCTTGACTTTACCCTTAACCCTAACGTTAACCTTAAACTTAACATTAACCAAACCCTTAACCTTAACCTTAACCTGACTAAACACGTAACCTTAACCTTAACCTTAACTGTACCCTTAACATAACCTTAACCTTAACCTAACCTTAACCTTAACCTTAACCTTACCCTCAACCTTCACCTTAACCTTAAACTTGACTTTACCATTAACCTAACCTTAACCTTAACTATAACCTAACCCTAACCTTGACCTTAACTTTACACTTAACCTTCACCAAACCCTTAGCTTTAACCTTAACCTGACTAAACCCTTAACCTTGACCTAATCGTAACCTTAACCATAACATTAACCTAACCTTAACCTTAACCTTAACATTAACTTTAACTTTACCCTGACCTTAAGGGTTTAGTCACGTTAAGTTTAAGGTTAAGGGTTTGGTCATGGGATGTTAAGGTTAAGGTTAGGTTAAGGGTAAAGTCAAGGTTAAGGTTATGTCAAGGTTCAAGTTACGGTTTTGGTCAGGTTAAGCTTAGGTTAAGGTTAAGGTTAAGGATAAGGTTAAGGTTAAGTGTAAATTCAAGGTTAAGGTTAAGGTTAAGGTTAGGTTAAGGGTATAGTTAAGGTTAAGGTTATGGGAAGGTTAAGGTTAAGGTTAGGTTATAGTTAAGGTTAAGGGTTTGGTCAAGGTTAGGGTTAGGTTAAGGTTAAGGTTAAGTTAAGGGTAAAGTCATGGTTAAGGTTATGGTGATGGGAAGGTTAAGGTTAAGGTTAGGTTAAGGTAAACTCAAGGTTAAGGTTAGGTTAAGGTTAAGATTAGGTTAAGGGTAAAGTTAAGGTTAAGGTTAAGGTTTGGTTAAGGTTAGGGTTAGGTTATAGTTAAGGTCAAGGTTAAGGTTAGGTTAAGGTTGATGTTAAGGGTTTGGTCAAGGTTAGGTTGTGTTATAGTTAAGGTCAAGGTTAACGCTAGGTTAAGGTTAAGGGTAGGGTTAGGTTATAGTTAAGGTTAAGGTTAAGTTAAGGGTAAGATAAGGTTGAAGTTAAGGTCAATGTTAAGGCTATGTCAAGGTCAAGGTTAGGTTAAGGTTAAGGTTAAAGGTTTGGTCAAGGTTAGGGTTAGGTTATAGTTAAGGTCAAGGTTAAGGTTATGTTAATGGTAAAGTGAAGGTTAAGGTTAAGGTTCATGTTACGGTAAAGGTTTAGGTTAAGGTTAAGGGTTTGGTCAAGGTTTAGGTTAAGGTTAAGGTTAAGGTTAGGTTGTAGTGAAGGTTAGGGTTAAGATAATGTTAAGGTTAAGGTTAAGGTTAGGGTTAGGTTATAGTTAAGGTCAAGGTTAGGTTAATGTTACGGGTCTTAACCTTAACCTTCACTATAACTGTAACCTTAGCATAACATTAACCTTACCGTAACCTTTATCCTAACCTTACCCTTAACCTTAAACTTAACCTTGACCTTGACATTAAGCTTACCCTTAACCTTAATGTAACCTTATCCTTACCTTACCCATAACCTTAACCTTACCTTAACCTTAACCTTACCCTTAACCTTGTCTTAACCTTACCTTAACCATAACCCTAAGGTTAAGGTTATAGTTAAGGTTAAGCTTAGCTTAAGGGTAATATAAGGTTAAAGTTAAGGTCAAGTTTAAGGTTAGGTTAAGGTTAAGGTTAAGGGTTTGGTCAAGGTTAGGGTTAGGTTATAGTTAAGGTCAAGGTTAAGGTAAAGTCAACGTTAAGGTTAAGGGTAAAGTCAACGTTAAGGTTAAGGTTAAGGTAAAGGTAAAGGTAAAGGTTCAGGCTAAGGTTAAGGTTAAGGGTTTGGTCAAGTTTAGGGTTATGGTTTATATTAAGGTCAAGGTTAAGGTTAGGTTATAGTGAATGTTAAGGTTAAGATAAGATTAAGGTTAAGGTTAAGGTTAAGTGTAAGGAGAAGGTTAAGTGTAAATTCAAGGTTAAGGTTAAGGTTAAGGTTAAGGTTAAGGTTAGGGTTAGGTTATAGTTAAGGTCAAGGTTAGGTTAATGTTATGGGTCTTAACCTTAACCTTCACTATAACTATAACCTTAGCATAACATTAACCTTACCGTAACCTTTAACCTAACCTTACCCTTAACCTTAACCTTAACCTTGATTTTGACATTAATCTTACCCTTAACCTTAACGTAACCTTATCCTTACCTTAGCCATAACCTTAACCTTACCTTAACCTTAACCTTACCCTTAACCTTGTCTTAACCTTACCTTAACCATAACCCTAAGGTTAAGGTTATAGTTAAGGTTAGGGTTAGGTTAAGGGTAATATAAGGTTAAAGTTAAGGTCAAGTTTAAGGTTAGGTTAAGGTTAAGGTTAAGGGTTTGGTCAAGGTTAGGGTTAGGTTATAGTTAAGGTCAAGGTTAAGGTTAGGTTAAGGTTAAAGTCAATGTTAAGGTTCAGGTTAAGGTTAAGGTAAAGGTAAAGGTTTAGGCTAAGGTTAAGGTTAAGGGTTTGGTCAAGTTTAGGGTTATGGTTTACGTTAAGGTCAAGGTTAAGGTTAGGTTATAGTGAATGTTAAGGTTAAGATAAGGTTAAGGTTATGGTTAGGTTATAGTTAAGGTCAAGGTTAGGTTAAGGTTATGGGTCTTAACCTTAACCTTCACTATAACCGTAACCTTAACATAACCTTAACCTTACCCTAACCTTTACCCTAACCTTACCCTTACCCTTAACCTTTACCAAACCCTTAACCTTAACCATAACCTAACCTTACCCTTGACCTTAACTATAACCTTAACCTTAAGTTCACCCTTAACCTAACCTTAACCTTAACTTTAAACTTAACTTAACCTAACCTTAACCTTAACCTTAACCTTAACCTTGACCTTATCCTAACCTAACCTTAACCTTAACCTAACCCTAACCTTGACCAAACCCTTGACCTTAACTATAACATAACCCTAACCTTGACCTTAACTTTACCCTTAACCTTGACCTTAACTTTAACCTAACTTCAACCTTAAATTTAGCATTAACCTAACCCTAACCTTGACCAAACCCTTAAAATTCACCTTAACCTTAACCTTTACCTAACCTCAACCTTAACTGAACCTTGACCTTAACTATAACCTAACCCCAACCTTCAGCAAACCTTAACCTTAACTTTAACTTAACCTTAACCTTAACCTCAACTCAAGCTTAACGACAACCTAACCTTAACCTTGACCTTAACTATAAGGTAACCCTAAACTTGACCAAACCCTTAACCTTAACTTTAATCTTAACCTTACCCTAACCTTAACCTTAACCAAACCTTAAATTAACCTTAACCTTAACCTAACATTAACCTTAACTTTACCCTTAACCTAACCTTAACCATAACCTTAACGTTACCTTAACCTTACCCTTAACCTTGAATTTACCCTTAACATAACGTTAACCTTGACTTTAACCTTAGCGTTAACTTTACCTTAACCTAACCTTAACCCCTTAACCTTAACCTTAACTTTACCTAAGGTTAGGGTTAAGGTTAGGGGAAGGTTAGGTTAAGGTTAACCTTAACCTTGACCTTAACCTTAACTACAACATAACCCTAACCTTGACCAGACCCTTGACCTTAACCTTAACTACAACCTAACCCTAACCTTGACCAGACCCTTAACCTTAACCTAACCTTAACCAAACCCTTAACATTAACCTTAACCTTAACCTAAACTTAACCTCACTAAACCCTTAAGGTTAGGTTAAGGGTAAATTTAAGGTTAAGGATAAAGTTAAGGTAAGGTTAAGGTTAAGGTTAAGGTTAAGGTAAAGGTAAAGGTTAAGGTTAGGTTAAGGTTAAGGGTAAAGTTAAGGTTAAGGTTAATGTTAAGGGTTAGGTTAAGGTCAAGGTTAAGGTTACGTTAAGGGTAAAGTCAAGGTTAAGGTTACATTAAGGGTTTGGTCAAGGTTAAGGTTAAGTTATAAGTAGGGTCGAGGTTAAGGTTAGGTTATGCTTAAGATTAGGGTTAGGTTATATTTAATGTATAGGTTAGGTTAAGGTTAAGGTTAAGGGTTAAGGTCAAGGTTAAGGTTAATATTAGGTTAAGGGTAAGGTTAAGGTTAATGTTAAGGTTACGTTAAGGGTTAAGTTAAGGTTAGGGTTAGGTTAAGGTTAAGGTAAACATTAGGTTAAGGGTAAGCATAAGGTTAGGGTTAGGTTAAGGATAAGGTTAAGGTTATGGGTAGGCTAAGGTTAAGGTTAAGGTTAAGGTTAATGTTAAAGGTAAAGCTAAGGTTCGGGTTAGGTTAAGGTTAAGGTTAAGGTTAAGGTTAAGGTTAGGTTAAGGGTAAAGTCAAGGTTAGGGTCGGGTTAATGTTAAGGTTAAATTTATGGTTAGGCTAAGGTTAAGGTTAAGGTTAAGGTTAAGGTTAGGTTAATTTTACAGTTATGTTAAGGTTAACATTAGGTTAAGGATAAGCTTAAGCTTAATATTAAGCATAATCTTAGGGGTTTGGTCAAGGTTAGGGTTAGGTTAAGGTTAATGTTAATGGTTTGGTCAAGGTTAGGGTTAGGTTATAGTTAAGGTCAAGGTTAATGTTAAGGGTAAGGCTATAGTTAGGTTAAGGTTAAGGTTAAGGTTAGGTTAAGGTTAAGATAAGGTTAAGGTTAAGGGTTTGGTGAAGGTTAGGGTTAGGTTATAGTTAAGGTTAAGGTTAAGGTTAGGTTAAGTTAAGGTTAAGGTCAAGGCTAATGGTAAGGTTAAGGTTATGTTAAGGTTAAGATTAAGGGTTTGGTTAAGGTTAAGGGTAAGCTTAAGGTTACGCTTAAGGTTAAGGTAAAGGTAAGGTTAAGGTTAAGGTTAAGGTTAGGTTATAGTTAAGGTCAAGGTTAAGGTTATGTTATAGTGAAGGTTAATGTTAAGGTTAAGGTTAACATTAAGGGTGGAGGTTAAGGTTAAGGTTAAGTTTAAGAATTGTTACCTTAACCTTCAACCTTAACCTTTACCTAAAATTAACCTTAACCTTACCCTAACCCTAACCTTAACCTGAACCTTAACCCTAACCTTAACCTTAACCTAACCTTAACCTTGACTTTACCCTTAACCTTAACCTAACTAAACCTGTAACCTTAACCTTAACCATAACCTAGCCTTGACCTTGACCTTAACTATAACCTAAAACTAACCTTAACCAAACCCTTAACCTTAACCTTAACCATAGCCATAAGCTTAACCATCCAATCACCATCACCTTAACCCTAACATTGAGCTTACCAAGGTTAGGGTTAGGTTATACTTCAGGTCAAGTTTAGGTTAAGGTTAAGGTTAGGTTAAGGTTAACTTCAAGGTTAAGGTTAAGGTTAAGGTTAATGTTAAGGTTAAGGGTAAGGTCAAGGTTAAGGTTATAGTTATGGGAAGGTTAAGGTTAAGGTTAAGGTTAGGTTAAGGTTAAGGTTAGGTAAAGGTTATGGGCTTAGTCAACTTAAGGTTAAGGTTACGGTTAAGGCTAAGGTTAAGATTAAGTTAGCCTTAACCCTTAACCTTACCCTAACCTTACCGTAACCTTAACCTTAACCTTAACCTTAACCTAACATTAACCTTAGCTTTACCCTTAATTTAACCTTAACCTTAACTTTACTGTTAACCTTAACCTAACCCTAACCTTGACCAAACCCTTAACCTTAACCTTAACTATAAGCTAACCCTAATTTTGATCAAACCCTTAACCTTAATCTTAACTTTAACCTAAACCTTCCCCTAACCTTAATGCTAACCTTAACCCTAACCTTAACCTTAAGTTTACCCTTAACCTAACCTTAACCTTAACTATACCCTTAACCTAATCTTAACCTTAACCTAACCTTAACCTTACCCTTAACCTTGAGCTTAACCTTAACTTAACCTAACCTTAACCTTTACCTTAACTATATCATAACCCTAACTTTGACCAAACCCTTAACCTTAACCTTATCTTAACCTTAACCTAACCTTAACCTTAACCACAGCCAAACCATGCGTCTACCTTAAAATAACCCTAGCCTTGACCAAACCCTTAACATTAACCTTAACCTTAACCTTAACCTTAACTTAATCTTAACCTTAACCTAACCATAACCTTAACCTAACCTTAACCTTAACTTTACCTTAACCTTGAATTTACCCTTACCCTTAACCTAAACTTAACCTTGACTTTACCCTTAACCTCGAGCTTACCCTAACCTTAACCTTGACTTTACCCTTAACTTAACCTTAACCTTCACTATAACCTAACCCTAACCATTACTAAACCCTTAACCTAACCTTAACCTTGACCTTGACCTTGACCTTTGTTATAGGTCAATTTGGGCACCATTCCCAATGACCTGGTTAATTGGGCAACATCTCCAGGACCAATGATCAAAGGGTCTATCATTCCCTATCATCTTAGTTTCTATATGCTCTAAATACAGGAAACATTCATGAATCAAACAATATTTTCATCAAATAAAGGTTTTTCCATGGTTTGAAGCTTATTATTAAACATGTGGGAGCTCACCAACGGAGGATCTAAAGGGCCTTAGTGCATTTCATATGCAAGTAGCCCCATTTTGGGTTGCTCTGCAAAGAACTTCCTGACATTCAACGGTGTGTTGGTCAGATTGCGAGCAAAATTCTCATTGTTCCAGAATCTCCACTTGGCCAGTGTCTTCTAGAAGGGTTCACATGTGTCATGCTTCGGATCCAAGTCTCCATTGAAATATACATGACTGGAAAACATGTCTTGCCTATTTTTGAAATGCAATTTATTTCAAAACAACCTACAGTTCATTTATAAATTGAACACAAAGATAAGTGTTCAAGGAGGAAGATTTTGAGTAGAGAAATGCTGGAGAATTTTCAATAGAGAGTTTGATTTGTGGAGTTGCTGGTGGAAAGACTTATGCTATGATGAGACTAAGGAAATTTTCTAGAAGGTCATGATGAATCAATCACTAGGTTGTAACCTCTCCTTCTATCATCAATAAATATTACTTCTTGTTTTTCACTACATGCATCCTTGTTTACTTTGATTTTCCATGTTGCAAAATCTTTGTTGATGAATGTATTTTATGCTTAACTGATTTGGCTAATTAACTTGAATAGATATCTAGTATCTTCTACTATTTAAGTGTTTTTTCTTGTAGGAAGCATTTAGCTATTTGAAACCGCTTGAAGTTGAGGCTGTAGTGGAAGTGACAGAAAGGAGCCATTTGGAAGCGACTAAAACAAGTTAGCATCCAATCCTCTCTGTATATCTGTTCCTAGTTAGGAAAAAGGGTAGTGCACTCTTTCACCTATTGTTCTAGACTAGACACCGATCTAGGGAAGTGTAGTTTATCTGTAGATTACAATTCTAGCCCAACAAACTGGCGACTCCACTGGGGATAATTTCTCTTGAATCTTGGTGTTTTAGTCTCTGATTTGCTTTCTAAATCCACCCAGTAGTTATTTCACATAAAGATTAGACATTTTCAGAATTTAATTTACAAAGTTAGTGAGCCAAAAGTTAGCTTTTTCTTTGTTTACTACGCTCAACGCACCATTTGTCAGGGCACAGTGCATTGCAGAGCACTGTCTCCCTTGTCAGCCTGCATTGCAGAGCAATGTCTCCCTTTGGAGACTGAATTGGCTCTTGAAAGGAACAAATCCCCTTGAATCTGACTTTGTGTTTTGCTTCAGTTCTGTTTGTTGACTTGTTGTGAAAAGTTTAATTCTTTATTTGACCAGTAGCTCTATATATTTCTTCTCCTCTGACTGAAAATTTGTTCAATGTTGTTTTAAAAAAAAATTCGTTATCATTGACAAGTTGATTTCAAAGCACTTTTTATGGTCGCATTAAGAATCATTTGCTTTCGAAATAGGAAATAGCCGTAAAGTCTTCATTTCCTTGATAGGAGAAATTGTTGTTGAAATCTTTGTTTTTCCTTCAAAAGAGAAATTGTTGTTTGTATTCTTCGTTTCTAGAAAGTGAAAAGAATTTCGATTATTGATCTAGTGCACCTAGTTTTCTTTCTACATTCATAACATTAAGGAAACTGAAAATAAAAACTTGCATTTGCATGTAGGATTGTGTTTTGTTTGCAAAAGGAACATTAGGAAATCTGCATTTAGTTTGAGATTCATTGATTTTGTTTTTTTTCATTGATTTTTTTGCTCTCAAATCACTTGCTCTCTTCCATTAGTAGCTAGGTCTTTCATTGAAAAAGCTGAAAGGAAAGTTTTTTTATCATTCTTAGCCATTTATACCTCTACAAGATCATAGTATGGAACTGAAAGGGAAACTCTTATCCAAGATCAACATAAATAAATCTCAATTACTTAACAATGCTTTGGAAATATTAATACAATATTTAGAGGTCTAAAGAGAGACGCAGTCTCAAAGATCAGAAATATGAAAAATGTTATTTTTAACTTGTCTCGTGATACATTCCAAGTGTGACACTTCTACCCACGTATGTAATTTTATATCATCGTCCACGTACTCTTGGGTATACTCAGAGTGTTATAGTACGAGCAGCATGGAAGGGGTGGCTTCACTATATGGTTTTGTATCAAACATCGCTAACAATGACTTGGCCTCCATACCTTCAGGTATATTTGGGAGGAAAAATTTTAGGTGCTATCCATCCATAGTGAACCGAGTCGGCCGCCTCTAAATTCGTACACCAAACACAACATTCGGGGAGATTACCTACTGTAAAGCTGTACTTCTTTGCTTGCCTTGAGGCATTCTACGTCAATAGTTTCCTCAGAACCTTTTTGCCTAGCCTTACCCTCTTTTTGTTTATTTGTTTTTGGATAAAATAAATTAGTAATCATGGAAGAACATAATCCTACCCCCTTTCATTCGCGTAGATTAGCTTTAAAACCAGCTTTACCACTGGAAGTTATTTCTGGTAGGCGAAGGAGATCACGATCTACAGAATCAAGTACAATTCGCACCTCTGGCAAAACATCATATTTTAATCCAGAGTTAGCTCAAATTGTTTCCACACATCCCGGTTCATTTATCAAGTATCAAACGCAGCCGCTGCCATCGTGGTCACGATCCATTCAAATACTGAGAATTGTCTTCTAGACCTGATGTTCAAACACATATTGATCCAGATCTTGTCTCTTCTTTGCCAGAATATTTGAATCTTGAATCTAAACAGCCGGAAGTTGTTCCTACCTTGGTAATCCCACAAATTTCTGTAGCCACTGAAACTCCTATTTCACACAGTCAATCATCTGAAATATATTTTGGGCCTGACGGTGAAGTTCTTCCTCCTGGTTTAATCACAATTGAAGGAATTCCTCAACCTGATACACCTTTAAGTCAAACCCATTTTAGGGAACACCTTTACCTGTACCAGTCATTTACTTAATTGTTTCCATCTGCTTTTGTTGATCATATTTCTATTTATTCACTCATCAATTTTTGAGGGTATACACTTGGTCAAACTACCATGTCTGAACCAACATCTTTTATTGGGTCTGCTGTTCCAATTACGTCAGCTCCTACCCTAGCTACTCCATCGATGTTCACACCATCACCAGAGTCATATTTGCATGGTGGCCCTTTGGTCCCACCAGGTTACAAATCACTATCTGGCACTTTCTCTGGTGCACCTTCACGTTCATGGTCTTTGCCAATGTCATCATCTGGTGTTTTAACTAGTAGTTCTATAGTTAGTACTAAACGACTTGATTCATTAAATCCATCATCAGGGAAATATCAAGCTAGTCATTATGGGTCAAATCCTTTATCAATTGGACTCCTAGCATTCGGTGAATAATATTTTCCATCTTATTATCCTCCTTACGTTGGGGGGGAAACTTTGGTTACCCAATATGACAGTACTCAATCACATTTTGGTCAGACTAATTTTGATTTAAATGTTTGTCAATGGCATCCCACTCTACCTATCCAACCACAAACGGTTGTCCAATCATATCAACCAATTCAACCTATTACACTGACTTCAATACCACTTGTTAATACATCTATACCCTTGTTACAGCATCAAAATCTTGTTCATCAACCTTATCAGGCGAGTTATTCAACTGAATATCATCAAATGTTGGGTCCACAAACTCAAAATCCTTTTGTTAATTTACAACAACCTGTATCAGGGATCATTTATTCACAAGCTGGTCCACCATTTTATGGGGTGTCACAAACACAATTTTGTTATACATATCAACCGAATCCAACTTATACGAATTTGGGTTATAATCTTGGTGGACAGACCCCTTGGCAGCCACAGGCGCAAATTCCGCAAACTTCATTTCAACAAGTATCATATCCAGGTTTTGGTCAACAACACTCTCAAGAGTTTTCCATGCAAAACAACCCCCATCTGGGTTACCAACAACAAATCCCATATGTCGGTGCTCAAAGACCTGTTGCCCAAGAAATTTCATCTTATCCTGGCTATGCTCAACCTAACCTTAATAGACAATTTCCTTTTGTTGCAACCTTGGAATTACCAGATTTAAACAGGTTAACTAATGATCCTATCAATTATGCTCCTTGGTGGCTAGTGATACCACATAATTTACCCTCTGACATTCCTAAATTCAATGGAAACCCTGGAGAAGACCCATCAACTCATGTTATGACTTATCATTTATGGTATTCATCTAATTCTCTAAATGATGATTTTGTTTGATTACATATTTTTCAGAGAACACTCACAGGTCCAACAGCTAAATGGTACATTGAATTACCTAGAGCTTCATTTCACAATTTCACTGTTTTGTCTACTATATTTTTGGCCGATTTCCAATTACCGATCAGATACGAAACTGGAACAGAAATCTTGACGAACTTCAAACAGAGAAATGCTACTCACATTTTAGATCATATTCATGAGTAGCGTTGTCGTCGCCGAATGGCTAAGACATTCGTTCCCGATTATCTCCTTGCTGAATGGTTCATCAAATCCTTGTTACCATCTATAACAGAGGATGTGGCTAAAGGTGGCATATTCACAGAAGAGCAAGTCATTGCTCGTGCCCAGTATTTAGACTTGATTTATACTCAGTCTGGCACACTCTATGAGAAAATACCAAATGCACCATAATCTAATTTCAATGTTCCTCCTCAAATAAAGGACTCTCATGCCAAAGACGGTTTGAGAGGCACTGTAAATGCACACAACGCTACTGCATCTGATCCTGCTCCTACTTCCAAAATCAATGTCGTCTCATTTGATAAAGGCAAAAGTGATAAGCAACTAGGAAGTAAGAAAAATGGGAAATAAAAGAAAAAGAAAACTTCTAACCCGTAGGAATGATCATCTAATCAACCATCAGGACCATTGAAACCTCGTTATCCATGCATAATATGTAACGAGGAACACTTTTTTAGGGATTTTCCTCACCGTGATGAAGTATCAAAAATCATCAAGACTTCTGCTGCATCAGTTGTGTTGACTGACCCATTTCCAAATCGAAACACAAATTTGGTTGCTACGGATCCAGCTCCTAGTTCCCAAGTGTTAATGTTATCCAGTACAAAACCTTCAAAATATTTTTTGGTGTCAACGCGGAATAAATACTATGGTAGTCCATCTGATCAACCTACTACCTCGACAACGAATCCATCTACTGAATCAGTACCACCTACAATTATCCTGAATTGATGATTAAGCCACCGAGGGGAGTAATTCATAAATCAACATATAATCCTTGAGCAAGAGCTGAAAAAAATTATAATATAGTTGAAGATTTGGCTCAATCCCCTTCATCTATGTCTACTCTTGAGGTATTACAAAATTGTCCCTCCGAAAAATAGGCTTTATTGTCGGCCATTGGTGGAATTGATCCGACTGATTCTAATCTTGTTGTCTTTAATCATACGAGTTATGTGCTGCAGATACCAGCAGAATTGAAATTCTCCATCCAAGTAAATGTTCTCAATCACCTTGTTCATCGCACTATTATTGATGAGGGAGCATCTACGTGCATTATGTCTCTAAACTATTGGAACTCACTTGGCTCGCTGCGATTATCACAATCATCAATGATGTTGAAGGCTTTTGATGGAAGAACATGTAAACCTTGTGGTATTATCAATAACTTGCAAGTTGAATTAGGGGGCAAAACAGTAAGTATTGATGTTGAGGTTGTTGACGAACCCCTTGACTATAATATTTTACTTGGAAGACCATGGGTATATATGATGACTAAAAATGTTTCTACATATTTTAGAATGGTTTCCTTTCCTCATAAAGGTACTATTACAGTCACTAATCAATTATCCTTTTTTTCCTTCTCTTTGCAGGTAACTGGAAGCATTGTGTATGTTCACTTACCCCAATTAGAAATCCAGAACATTGGTGTAGGACTCCTAAAGGATTCCACTCTTATGGTAACCTTTGCATTACCGCCGCCCGCGATGTCGGCAGAAATAGCATAGAGACCTGCTACATGATCTCTTCCACTCTATCTCGCTTAAGGGAGAGTACGGGTATTTCTGATATTTCTACGTTGGATGATGTTTTACCGCTCAGCCCTATTGAGCTACAATAGAAATCAATCTATTTGTCTTGGGCGGAAAATCCGAAATCAGTGTCATTGAGTGTTTTGGTTGATCGTTCATGAGATTTTGGTACTCCATTTGATCTGTTTTCCTTAAAAATTTTGACAGATGAAAATATTTTTGAAGCTATGATGGTAGAAGGAGAACCATGGGAAGATTATCATCATTGTTCCCATCTTCCAGATTATGAAGAAAACAATCTTAGCGAACTATATCACCCATCCATTCAAAATTTCTTTTCGAATTCTTTTCCGATTAATGCAATTGAATCTGAGCGAAATTTATCAAATATTGAAGAAACAGTTTATATCGATATTTCGACTAAACTTGGTGTTGTATAAAATATTCATGTCAGTGTATCTTGTTCTCCATTAGAACTTGATTCATATCGCTCTCTTTTTCGTGAACTTAATGATGTATTCGCTTGGTATTACGAGGAAATGCTAGGCATAGATACTAGTATAGTTGAGCACACTATTAATATGTATCCTGATGTCAAACCGGTGCATCAACGGCTTCATCCTATTCATCCAAAGAAAGTCACTGCCATTAAAATAGAAGTTGAGAAAATTTTGTGTGCTGGTTTCATTTACCCTATTCCTCTAACTGAGTGGGTTTCCAATATAGTTCCTGTTATGAAAAAAGAAGGAACCATTAGAGTGTGTGTCGATTATCGAGATGTTAATCAGGCTTGTCCAAAAGACAACTATCCTACACCCTTTATCGACCAGATTATTGACAATTGTGCTGGATGCGAAATATTTTCTTTCATGGATGGATTTTCCTGCTACAATCAAATAAATATCCACCCAGATGACCAACATAAGAAAACATTCGTCTGCCCCTGGGGCACATTCGCATATCGAAAAATTCCGTTTGGTTTAAAGAACGTTGGGGCAACTTTTCAGAGAGCAATGGATTATGATTTCAATGACATCAAGCACATTTTTCAACGATATCTAGATGATTTAACAGCGCATTCACGAAGACAGGTTGATCACCCAATGCATTTGAGAGACATTTTCTTATGCTACCGACACTACAAGATATGCCTCAGTCCACACAAATGTGTGTTTTTTGTTGGTTCTGGTCGATTGCTCGGATTCGTAGTCTCTAAAGAAGGAATTAAAATAGACCCATTAAAGGTATAGGCCATTCTTGATTTGCTTGTGCCTTCAAACTTACTTCAGATATAGAAACTTCAAGGAAAGGCTAACTTCCTGAGAAGGTTCATTCCAAACTACATTGAAATGGCTAAAGGATTTACTCGATTATTGAAAAAGGGGGTTCCCTTACATTGAGACCAAGTTGTGCAAGCTTCTCTTGATGCTGTCAAGGACCATCTTGTCCAAGCGTCATTAATGTATCCTCCAAAAATTCAAATTATTATTTCCTATATATCGTCGCGGCTGAAACGACCATAGCTATGGTTTTGGTCCAAGTAGAAAATGGAATTGAACATATGATCTATTATTTGAGTCATAATCTCAATGATATTTAAGTTAAGTACTCGTACGTGGAAAATATTTCCTTGGCAGTCGTTCAAGTTGTCCAAAGATTTCGCCATTATATCATGCTTTGAAAAACAACAATAGTTTTGGATTGCAACCCCATGACTTACATCTTATCACGTCAATTGCTGGGGGGGGGGGGGGGGGAATATTCAAAATGGATCTTCATTTTGCAGGAATTTGATTTGGAATTCATCAAATCCATGTCAAAGAATACTTAAGTTTTGGCTGAGCTTCTCTGTGACCTTCCTTGTGATAAAACTACAACTACGTCGGAACCATCTATTTCAGACGAGTCTCTCTTTCTGATTGGATCATCTGATCCTTGGTATGGGGATTTCATCATTTATCTCCAAACCTAAAATTTTTGACCTAATTCCTCTCACTTTGATCAGCGACGTATTCGATACCAGGCAAAATATTATCTGATCGTCGGTGATACAGTTTTTCATTGTGGTGTCAATACCATTTTGAGGAGGTGCCTCACTCATGAGAAGGCCGAAAAAATATTAAATGATTGTCATGCTGGGGATTGTGGTGGACATTTATCTAGTTATGCTACTGCGCAGAAGATACTCCGCACCGGTTACTTTTGGCCTACTATTTTCCAAGATTGTATCCTCACAGTTAGAAGTTGTCATGCATGTCAAATTTATGACTGTAAAATCCGCAAACCGCCAGCGCCAATGCATCATGTTGTCTCTGCTGGACCATTTACGAAATGGGGTATCGATTTCATGAACTATAAGCCTCCTTCATCCGAGGGGCACGGTTATATTATTGTCGTAGTCGACTATTTTACCAAATGGGTTGAAGCGATGCCTATGTTCAACAACACAGGACAAACAGTTGCATTGCTTTTCTTCAACCATGTTATTGCAGGGTTTGGGGTCCCACAGGCTATAGTTACGGATCATGGGAAGCATTTTCGCAACCATATGATTTCTGAATTGACAGCCAAGTTACAATTGTCACATGATAATTCTACACCTTATTATCCACAATCGAATGGACAAGTTGAGGCAATTAAAAAAATTCTTAAACGAATGCTTCATCGAATGATAGGAGTCCGTAAAAGGAACTGGCACTTGATCTTGTACTCCGCCTTGTGGGCGTATCGAACCTTGGTGAGAAATGCTACCGGATTTACTCCTTTTCAATTAGTGTATGGTATGGAAGCTATCTTACCAATCTAATGTGACATATCATTGTTAAAACTCACAATAGACCTGTTACCTGACACCTCTGAAGAAGAAGTGTGTCTCCTTAACCTCATCCATCTAGATGAAATGTGTCGTGAAGCCCAATTGGACAAATAAGCACATAAGAGACATATAAAGGTGCAATACGACAAATATTTCCAGCCTTGCATCTATTCAGAGGGTGACTTGGTCCTTCTTTATGACCAGGAAGCTGATAAATTAGGTACAGGGAAATTCGAGCCATTATGGCATGGCCCCTACATTGTCAAAAGAGTTCTTTCTAAAGGTGCCTACGAGTTAGTTGATTACGATGGGATTCCATTGGTGCAGCCTAGAAATGGGTTGTATCTTTAAAGTTACTATGCTTAATCATGAGCGTAGTATTTTTTTGTATTATATTGTTTATATGTTGTTCGTTTGCATTCAATATCTTAATTTGTTTTTTAGATTTTTCTTGACATTAGTAATCCTATTTACATTTTATGGCAGATGTCTGAATCTTTAGAACCATTAGTTGGATATACTGATGGTGATAGTCGTAGTATGCAGAATCTATCCTCTGCACCATGGGCCATTTTCACTCCGAACGGCGAGTTAGTGAGTTTTCAAGGGATTTGCATTGGTATATCGACGAACAATATCGCTGAGCATAGCATGTTGATCGAACTTCTCTCTGATGCCATTTCATTTGGTATTAACCAAATAATCATCAGGTTAGACTCACAACTTGCGGTGCTACAACTTACTAGTATTTATACTATTATAAATCCAACACTTCTTAGATTGTTCCTAAGAGTTCGACTTTTGGAGAGAAATTTTGATTTCATTCAATATCAACACATTTCCAGAAATTTTAACACTTTAACTGATTCATTATCTAATCAAGTTTTAGACATAAATTTGCGACATAGGTAAAGAAAACATTCACATCATTGAATAGGATTACACATTAAACATAGGAAAACCTCTAAAAACATATAGATAGATAGATAGTTATAGGTTTTTTACAAAATTTGTGCCCAAGACACATTGGTCATATGACCTCAAAATGTATGAAAAAATTCATAAGTAAACTAGTGGTGCTCATGATAGCACGCTATATATATAGCAATCCTATAGAGCAACCACATCCAATGGTTAGGAACCATAATTGTGTGTCGCTGAAGTCACATGGGAAGCTCTTCGATCTGAAAATCTAGAATCCCGACGATCAGCCCCTCTATGTGCTGCTAGAGTTCATCAAGAGTCTCAGCCATATCAAGGTCCTAAAGGACTGCTCTCCCGACAGCCCTCTATGCTAGTGCATCAGCTTCATACTCTGGTTCCTCTACTGGTTGAACGTGACTGATATCTGCATTACATTAAAACATTTTTTTTAGTCTTGGAAAGAAATCAAAACACAAACATTTATATAAACCTCATAAAAATAAAAAAACATGGTCAAATCAATCTTATCTATTGCACCCCACTGAGCGCCTTCTGGTAAAACTAGATCTGGATCTCCTCAGAAGTCGACACCTGCATATGCATACTCATTGATGGCGACGATCTGTCACCTGAACCAGGCGAAGAATGTAGTCAAGAACACAACAACTGATTGGCCTAAATGCCGACCCATGAGTTCTACCCATCTCTGCATTCGAGGATCTCTAGGACTAGATATATCCAATGTTACATGTTGTGGCTGCATCAGTGGAATCCGTTCCAAGGCGAAGGAAATGAGAATGGAACCATAAATAAAAATTTTCTTCCTTCCTCCCTTTTCTTTATTCAATTGTTCCTTTATCTAAGGTAGAACAACTTCAGACCAGTTGAAAATTGTTGGCTCTAAGAATTCCAACGCATACTGCATATATGATCTGTTTGCCACATGGAGTGTAACAATGCCAGCTAGTTTAGCAATCGTGAATAGGATGGTTCTCAGAGGAAAATCCCTGACATCATGGATGCTTATTTTCCATATTTGCTAGGTTTTGGCCCCGGATAGAAATACTGCATAACATAATCCCTCACTGTTTCTCCTCCAATGGTAGATCTTGAGAGTGAAATGGGAAAACCTCTCCTCAAAAAACCTGTGAGAAAATACACATCCTCAATTGTTATGGAAAAAACTTGATTTTTTATGTGAAATACCTCTATTGCAGGACCCCGTGCTTGAACAAGGAACTCCAAGAGTTCTATCTGTCACCGCATTCCCGACAATTTAAAGTACTTAAGCAGCCCACAATATCTTAAAGCTCTTACAGTACCCGGATCATTCAAGGAAATCATATCTTGTTCTTCATGTTCTCTTTATCTCCATGTAATTGTCATTATTATCCAATGGAAACCTGAAAATCAACCACAAGATCCATTACAGAAAACTAGGAAAAGTTTGAGCACATATTGAAAATCAAAAACATGAACTATGCCCAACGCACTACCTAGGTGATGATAGTGCATTGCATATGTAGATACCCTTCACTGTACCTGCTATGCAACATAGGTTTCGATGTACAAGGGTGCGTTGCCCTCATTTTGGGAAAAATTTACCCTAGGGGCCTCAAAACCCTAAAAATCTGTAAAGAATGGAAATGAAATGACTACTGAAAGAAAGACGAGGTTTTTACTACTAATCTGGATTAAACGGTGATGAAATTCATCCACAGAAACAGCCACAGTCAACGACTGAAGTTCGGGGTAAAATCAGGTTCAGAGCTCCAAAATGCAAATGGTAACTATGGAATGGTAAAATGAATAGTGAAACTACTTTATATACTCATTTAATTACTTGCAAGTTAAATTTATTTCTATGATATGGTTTTATTATGTTTTTATCATGAAACATGTATTTTTAATCCATTTGATGTTGTTCTGAACAGAAAATACAACTGATGAACAGGTTAGTCGTGCAAATCTATTTCAAAGAAGGACTTGACCACAGAGCATACATTTTCTCCTTATTTTTCGAGCTTTGATAAAACAAAAAAGGATTTGAAGCGCACTTTTATTTATTTTTCCGAGCTTCGATAACAGTGAAAAAGGAACCTCTGGAGTCTTCTTTCAGCTCTTTTCAGACTCCGATAATGTGAAAATATTGTCGAGCACTTGTCATTTCGAGCTCGTTAAAGTAAATGAATTGATATCTACTCTGTATAATTTTAACCATTTTCCAGACTAAGATGGATTATTTATGAAAAAGTAATACCTTGGTTAAAAATGACCAAAGAGGTTCTTTCAGATATCATTTTACACTTTTTCGGATCTGAGAGACAAATTTACGAAAAAGTACTTTTGGAATCCTCTTTCATCCTCTTTTTCAGACTCTCTAAACATGAAAAAGGATCGAGCCGTCACTGTCGTTAAGCTCATTAAAACATAAAATAGTGACGGGCTTGTCAATCATGGCAAGAATCAAGTTTCATTCATCGCTAGACTCGTTAAATTATTAAATAGCGATACTTCATTATTTATTCACCGTAAGGGTTGAATTATAGATCAAGAAAATGTTATCCTCCTCAAGCTTGTTAAAAAATAAAGAGGTACTGGTCAACAAATGACCGGGAAAATTTGGGAAAAGCAAGAAAAGTTTCTTTTTGGTAGCAAGCAACTCTTGAACATGACACCTCTTTCACTCCATGTCTATGACTATTTGGGTTGGGTAATCATCTTGACGGTTCATTCACACCTATCGTTCATCATACCTTCACTTCGGTTTTGGGTTAATGCTTCCAACTCATCACAGTGTCGCCGATATGTTCAAGAGAATTCATCCAGTGATTTATAACTCATCCATCTACAATACTCATAAACCTTCATTTTCATGGCCGTCATCCCTCACAATTGCTATATCAAGTCATACCCTTGTCTCCAAAATTAGTAACTCTCCTTTTGCAATAAGGTGACTTCCTATCGACTACAAATCAATATCCAAGAAGTTCACTTAGAAACATCAGATTCCAGTACCATGAGGCTTGCTACAGCATCGACAAGATCCTTGCTTCTAGATTTTTGACTGAAAGATTTTGTTTGGCATTCAACATCAAATCATCTATTCACACCTTACAAAATGTACTGCAGTACCTTGAGGGACATTTTCATTAATATTGGTTCTCTCGCATTTGTTAACAACTTTCATTATTGGCTAGTAATCAAATGATGTCTTTCCATGTTCGACGACAAATCATATATTCGCATGGCTAGACTTGTACCCGAATGATCGAGTGAATTAGATAAGAAGACCCCGGATCTAGTTTCAACCATCCTGGCTGTGATTTCAGGATTGTTGTACACATCATCTGTACGGTGACCTTACATATATATTTTCATCCAAACATGGGCCTATATCTATAGACGATGTCTACATCTGGGCAAAATTCCAATCTAGACGACTTTCTGAATTATGTACATGTTATTAGATTGTTTTATGTGCTGACTATGGGAATCCATACCCTCAACAATTATGATCAATAGAGGATTTATCATGATGTAATGTATTTTAAGATTGATTCAGGTGACCTTTCCGTTTTTTTTCCAGTCTCATCACAGTGTAAAGAATCTCAATCAAATTTTCTTATTATTTGGATCTCATGCTTTAGGGGGGAATTGTTATAGGTCAATTTGGGCACCATTCCCAATGACCTGGTTAACTGGCCAGCATCTCCAGGACTGATGATCAAAGGGTCTATCATTCCCTATCATCTAAGTTGCTATATGCTCTAAGACAGGAAACATTCATGAATCAAACAATATTTTCATCAAAGAAAGGCTTTTCCATGGTTTGAAGCTTATTATTAAACATGTGGGAGCTCACCAACGCAGGATATAAATGGCCTAAGTGCGTTGCATATGTAGGTAGCCCCATTCTGGGTTGCTCTGCAAAGAAATTCCTGACATTCAAAGGTGTGTTGGTCAAATTGGGAGCGAAATTCTCATTGTTCCGGAATCTCCACTTGGTCAGTGTCTTCTTAAAGGGTTCACATGTGTCATGCTTCGGATCCAACTGTCCATTGAAATCTACATGACTGGAAAACATGTCTTGCCTATTTTTGGAATGCAATTTATTTCAAAACAACCTACAGTTCATATATAAATTGAACAAAAATCTAAGTGTTCAAGGAGGAAGATTTTGAGTAGAGAAATTCTGGATAATTTTCAATAGAGAGTTTGATTTGTGGAGCTACTGGTGGAAAGACTTATGCTATGATGAGACTAAGGAACTCTGCTGGAAGGTCACGATGAATCAGCCACTAGGTTGTAACCTCTCCTTCTATCATCAATAAAGAGTACTTCTTGTTTTTCCCTACATGCATCCTTGTTTACTTTGATTTTCCATGTTGCAAAATCTTTGTTGATGAATGTAGTTTATGCATAACTATTTTGGCTAATTAGCTTGAATAGATATCTAGATTATTGTATCTTTTGTTGTTTCAGTGCTCTTTCTTGTAGGAAGCATTAAGCTATTTGAAACCACTTGAAGTTGATGTTGTAGTGGACGCGACAGAAAGGAGCCATTTGGAAGCGGCTGAAACAAGCAAGCATCCAATCCTCTCTATATATATGTTCTAAGTTAGGAAAAAGGGTAGTGCAGTCTTTCACCTATTTTTCTAGACAAGACACCAGTCTAGGGAAGTGTAGTTTATCTGTAGATTACAATTCTGGCCCAACAACCTTGACCTTAACCTTAACTTTAACCTTACCCTTACCCTTAACCTTAACTTTACCCTTAACCTAACCTAACCCTTAACCTTAACCTTAACCTTAACCTTATCTTAATCGTAACTATAACCTAACCCTAACCTTTACCAAACCTTAACCTTAACCTTAACTTTACCCTTAACCTAACCTTAACCTTAACCTTAACCTTGGTTAGGCTTAGGTTAAGGTCAAGGTTAAGGTTAAGATAAGGGTTTCGTCAAGGTCAAGGTTAAGGTTAGGTTAAGGGTAAGGTTATTGGTAAAGTTAAGGTTAAGGTTAGGATAAGGTTAGGGTAAGGTTAAGGTTAAGGTTAGGTTAAGGTTAAGGATAAGGTTAAGGTTAGGGGAAGGTTAAGGTTAAAATTAGATTAATGTAAGGTTAAGGTTACGGGTTTATTTAGGTTAAGGTTAAGTTTAAGGTTAAGGTTAGGGGAAAGTTAAGGTTAAAGTTAGGTTAATGTAAGGTTAAGGTTACAAGTTTAGTCAGGTTAAGGTTAAGATTAAGGTTAGGGTAAGGATAAGCTTAAGATAAGGTTAAGGTTAAGGTTAAGGTTAGGTTAAGGGTAAAGTTAAGGTTAGGGTTAGGTTAAGGTTAAGGTTAAAGTTAGGTTAAGGTTAAGGTTAAGGTTGTGGTTAGGCTAAGTTTAAGGTTAAGGTTAAGGTTAGGTTAAGGTCATGGTTAGGTGAAGGTTAAGATTATGTTAATGTTGAGGTTAAGGTTTGGTCAAGGTTAGGGTTTGGTCAATGTTAAGGTCAAGGTTAAGGTTAGGTTAAGGGTAAAGTCAAGGTTAAAGGTTAAGGTTAAGATTAGGTTAAGGGTAAAGTTAAGGTTAAGGTTAGGTTAAGCTTAAGTTCAAGGTTAAGGGTAAATTAAAGGTCAAGGTTAGGGTTAGGTTATAGTTAAGGTTAAGGATTTGTTCAAGGTTAGGGTTAGGTTAAGGTTAAAGTTAGGTTAGGATAAGGTCAAGTTTAAGGTTAGGTTAAGGTTAAGGTTACATGTTTAGTCAGGTTAAGGTTAAGGTTAAGGTTAAGGTTAAAGTCAAGGTTAAGGGTTTGGTTGAGGTTAAGATAAAGGTTAAGGTTAAGGTTAGGTTAAGTTAAGGTTATTTTAGGTCCCTGTAATTCTAGCAAATTGGTGAGACTAAAGCTGTAGGGAGAACATTTGAACCACTTTAGGATTCTAGGATCTAGCCCTCCTAAATCCAGAGAGTGATCTCTCTATAAGTGCAAAGATTGATTTATCTTTAAGGCTTTTATGTGTGATATTAGGCTAGTTATTAAGAACAAGGGTTTTTGTTTGGTTTTGGATGGTTGAGCATGATCTTTAATTGAGTGGAAAGTCCTAAAATGAAAGATTTCCAAAGGGGTGATGGTATAAGCAATTAGAACGAGATTCGGCTGACAGGATAGATATGATGCTAGTTTTTAGTCCATTGAGCTATGGAGTGATAAAAGGTTTTAATTGTGCAACAATTTCAAGAGTGTTCCAAGGGGAAAGTCATCTATATCAAAATATCTTTTAGATTAAATGATGGAATGGAACAATAAAAGTGTTGAAGGGGTGGAAAAAGACAATAATTTCAACTAGGATTTATCAGTCTTTCCAAACAAGAAAATCCGTTTAAGTAACTATTTAAAACTAACCAAAGTACAGGGTTAACCATAGAATTCTTTGGACAAGCTTGTATTAAAGCTAATTTATCAGAAAAACAATCCAGTAATCCACATGATTACTTTCAGAAGGGATGAAAAAAGATAAGAAAACAAAGTGCAGCCTAAGATCAAATAAGATACTTTTAAATCTAAACTGCTTTCAGCATACTCTTAGGGAAACTTTCAGAACTACCTTTGGAGAAAGAAACTAGAAGACAGGGCAAACCATAAACATTTCTAGTCTAACTTTACTGAGTATATAATGAAAGTATCATTCAAGAACTTATTTTCAAGCTTTGCACATCAAGACAAGGACAAACCAACATTTCTTGATAATGTTTACACTTAACTTAAGACCTTCTTAAAACACAATTTGGAAGAAAACATTGAGATAAAGCTTATCAGTCAGAGAAGGGTATTGTAAACAGTAAATCCTAACTCTATGTTTGTTGTTCTTTATCAGAGAATAAGTGGACAAAATGGCATACATGAAAGGAGAAAAATAACACAGAAAGAAGCACTTCACTAGTGATATAGACCAAGATCCCAAGAATCAACTTGTATATTGATGTCAATCCAGTTACATTCTTGAAGTCCAATGTTTCAGTACAACAATCATCTTTTCTTCTCAGCCTAACTTATTTGATCAAAAACAGAGCTTCAAGAGCCTCTGAACATTATTTGCATGAACAAAGTTTCGAGCACACGTATTGTTGTAGAGGTAAATCCCCTCTATGGACAGAGGCGATCCCTGCTAGCCCAGATTGGGTCTAGCAACAACCGAGTCACGCTAAGACGCAAGTTCCTCATTGAAAAAGAACAAGATGTGACAAGAGGCCTACCTTAAGTCATATGCTGCTATCGTTTGCAGAGAATATGGTGATTCCGTCCCTCGCTATAGCAGATCACAATTCTCCCACTCGATGCGATCAAACACCTACACATAAAAGAAGGAACAACAAACAAACAAGCGTAAAACCTAATACATGCAATTATGTATCAGTCAGAGAAGATACAACTCATAACATGAAACATGAACATCTAAGTGGAACCATAATCAAAGTCGTTTATTATTAATCATAACAAAGAAAGATACAACCTGAGCTCTGACGCTGGATCTTCCTTTGGCGGGTCGACAGAGGAGTACGTCTCGGTAAATATTGTCAGGAAAAGGACAAGTCTCTCTCTCTTCGGTTGTCTGACAATAATCTCCTTACTATTGATTCAGCTCTATTCAGGCTAGCTTGCAAAGGGAAAATGACAAGCTTATATAGATGGTGGAAGGGGAGTTTGGATCCCTTCAATGGTGGGATTGGCTTTATCCTCAAGGAAGCTTCCATGATCGATGGAAAACCACTTCCCCTACATGGAGATCCAGAGCCAAACCTCCCAACTCATTTTAGAGACTCCTTTAGGATTTGGTTGGAATCAAAATTCCGCCATTTATTTTTTAAAAATGCTCCTTATTAAGCCTGGCATGGGTGATACACTAGTATCGAGCGGCAGTTGGTGCACCCTCTTTGGTGGATTTCCCCCATTGGTGCGAGGGCTGAACTGGCTAGTCGTGCGAAGGCTAAAAAGGCTATTTTTAGGGCTTTTCACATGAAATTTTCTGCAGGGGAACGATTTTCCTTATCAAGGGGGATTCCATGAAAGTGGTTTCAGGTCTTGTCACTACTCAGAGGTCACAAAATAAGCCCTCCAATGTGCAGGACAAGGGATTGCAGGGACGGTGACAAATTACTGTGTAACAGATGCCCCCTAAAGCATGAGGCATGAAAGAGAGAGAGGGGTGAAAAGCTTTACAATAACATGTCCAACTAAAAACACTACCATCAGAAAACCTGCGTAGACAAGTATAATTGATATCTCAAATACATGATATATGTGGTATGGGCACAACTATCCATAACAGAGTATACAATAATCAGGATCCAAGGCATGGATGCGGCCATCAAGCAAGGATCAATAAGTAGACTCAGGTATGGTTGCAGCCATCTATTCAATGAGTCATGTAACCAATCATAATAATCTACAAAATCCGTAGCCTGGATTCCAACAGAAAAAATCTAGGGTCTTGCACTCCATCTTGACCCAAACAAAGTACAAGTTCAAGCATATGAATATGTGAGCTGAAGTCGAACATGCAAGAACATTGTCTGATTACCAGCCAATGATGAAAGCTGTTAACAGACGCGAGAGGTACCACCAATGACGAAAATGGCCCTCAAGGTACTATAGGTACAATCCATGGAATGTGAACAGTGAGCTGGCATCGAACATCCGCAGAATCATACGATCGAAGGCCAATGATGAAAGTCTTGCATCGAATGTGAAGAACCTGCCATTGAGGCATGTAGGCTCCAAGGTACTAAAAGGGAGTCTCTAGATCAGCTTCTTGGATAATGAGCCGAAGTCGACATGAAGTGACCTTGATCGATGGTTGGCCATAGTGTTTCCCACATCAGTGACGCAAGACAGAGGAACATAATGTTGTGAATCAGGATCAGATGAGAATCAGAGGAAGGTTGAAACTGCAGAGGTCAACTTCTCTTGAACATATCGGCGGAACGACAGTGGATTTGGAAGTATTTGACATCAAAAGATGAGAGGTCATCATGATGAGGCAAAGAACAGATGATAGGTCAAAAGGGATTACCCAAACCCACAGAGGCAAGCAGAAAATGAGATGAGATGTCCCCAACCCGACACAAATGCATACAAGTGCCATGTTCAAGAGCGACATACTTCCGACATGACGATGATATTGGTTCCATTTCTCCCCACCATTTCTGGCGAGTACCCCAATTATTTTTGAGAACAAGCTTGTTTGGGTTTCAAAATGTCATACAAATATCACTTATTACCATATATTTTTCACCTATTCTTCCATTATATCACTCATTATTCACCACCATGTCACTTCATTTTCCCTATTGTTCACCATTAATGGGTCTCATTTATATTTTCCAAATATTATTTATTTTTAAGCATTTTTAAGAGAAATTCTTGATTAAATATTAGAAAATAATATATTTTACTTTATATATGGAAATTTGATTGTTTTTGTGACATGTGTAGGTGCCAAGGAAGCTTCCAAGACACCTTTATGTGGCCTTGGATGATCAAATTCGAATTTGAGAAGATAAACCTCATGGAGAAGATTATGATCTCATGGAGAAGATCAAGGACACAAGGGGTTATGTGTCTAGATGGTTGAGAGATGTATGGAACTAAAGAGAGATTAGTGGATGATCATTGTGAGTTTGTTACTCATTCCATTGTATAAATAGGAGTACAATCTCCTCCATTTGTAATCTTGAAGTTTTTGTAATCTTAGAATTTTGGAGTAAGTAATCTTAGAAGCTTAGAGTTGTAACCTTTGAGTTGATTTGTAATGGAGATTTTGAAATAAAGATTTATACTTCGATTTTTCCTCTACATCTGAGTCTCCATTGAAGTGGTGTTCTTGTGGAGCTATGGAGGGCCCCCATGGCCTCACTTGCATGCTTATTTTCTTATTTTAGGTATAACTTAATTTATGTTTTTGTTTGATTTCATCTTTTAAGTTTTGTTAAATGTTCTAATATTGGAAGGATCTTATTTGAAAGTGTTTTTGTAAGAGAACCATAAGATCTTAGACAATTATTAGATTTAGGTTTGTTTCATTTCAGCTTTTAAGTTTTTTTAAATGTTCTAATATTGGAGGAGATCCTAAAATTCAAGTGTTCTTGTAAGAGAACCTTAGGATCTTGACAATTGTTAGATCTAGGTTTTATTATTTGTTGAAAGAGATCTTGATGAATATGTTCTTGTAAGGGAACTTTAAGATCTTGGAAAAATTAGGAATCTTTCTAGATCTATATAATTTAGATAAGCACTTCTAAGTTTACCTTCCCGGGTTGACATTAAATTAAGTCTGATTGACATCATCAATTTGAACCAAACATTTTGGCATCGTTGCCGGGGAAGTGCAACTAGAAAGATTTAGTAATTATTTTATGCATTTGTTTTTAATGGGCTAATTTGTGGAACTTGGTGACAACAGGTTCATAAAGGAGTTCAAAGTTTGGAGAATTTTTATTTTCGCACATAGTTAATTTAAATTCAGTTTTTATTTTAAACCCCCCATTTCTCACTAATCCATCTACGGATGAGGACTTTGACAATGTTGAACAGGTACTTCTTGGAGAGCAAGGACAATAACCTTGACCCAAATCTAAGACAGGATTCTCACATACTTGTAAAACATAACATAAATTTTTTAAATCTTGATGTGAGCATTTTTGAATTTTTAATCCGTAGATGGCTTCATTGGAAGCATTCTTTTACTTAGAAAATCAAACATCTTTCAAGTTAATGTAGAATATATTAGAAAAAATAAAAAAAGGGGCTAAGGTCTTAAGCCTGGAGGGCTTAAGGCCTAAATATTATCAATATGAGTGGATTTTTTAGGCTAAAAAGAGAGTTTTTAGCCTTTTTTAGGGTTTTGGTAAGGTGTAAAAGGGTGACTTAAACCAAATACAAGGTGTTTTTATAAGGTTTAGAGGATTTTTAAAGAAAATAAAGGAATTAATGAAGGGAAAATGAGTTTTTTAGAGGGAAAAGGTCTGATAGAAAAATAGGGGTAAAAAGGTAAAATGGGGGAATGAAATGGAGATGAAATGGTGGAAATAGCCTGAAATTAGTTCTTTTCTGAGATGGCAGGATAACTCGGAGGCTTTGAGTGAAGAATTTTGGTGATTTGATAAACTTGGGATAATGAAGGGAGTGATATTTCCAAAACTCACAATGTTTTTGCAAATTTTGTTTCTAGAAATCTGAGATTTTCAACTTAGTCATATTTGGATAAAATCAAAATTATGGATGACTAACAAGGTTAACATTAAATTTAAGGTTAAGGTTAGGTTAAGGTTAAGGTTATGTAAGGTTAAGGTTAAGGTTAAGGGTTTAGTTAGGTTAAGGTTAAGGTTAAGGGGGTAAGGTTACGGGTCTTAACCTTAACCTTCATATAACCTTAACCCGAAACTTAACCCTAACCTTAACCTTAACTATAACCTCACCCTAACCTTGACCAAACCCTTAACCTTATTCTTAACCTAACTAAACTCGTAACCTTAACCTTAAACTTATGGGTTTAGTGAAGGTTAAGGTGAAGGTTAAGGGTTTGGTTAAGGTTATGTTAGGTTAAGGTTAAGGTTAAGATTAAGGTTAAGGTAAAGGTTAGGGTTAGGTTAAGGTTAAGGTTAAGGTTAGGTTAAGGGTAAAGTTAATATTAAGGTTAGGTTAAAGTTAAGATGAACGCTAAGGGTAAGGTTAGGGCAACGCTAGGGTTAAGCTTAGGGGAAGGTTAAGGTTAAAGTTAGGTTAAGATAAGGTTAAGGTTCAGGTTAGGTTAGCTTAAGGTAAGGTTAAGGTTAAGGTTAAGATTATGGTTATGGGAAGGTTAAGGGCTTAATCTTACCCTTACCCTTAACCTAACATTAACCCTAACCCTAACCTTGACCTTCACTATAACCTAACCCTAACCTTAACCTAACCTTAACCTTCAATTTAACCTTAACCTTGCCCTAACCTTAACCATAACTTTAAGCTTAAGCTTAAGCTTAACCTTACCTCCTTAACCATAGCCTTAACCTTAACCTTAACCTTAACCTAACTAAACCCGTAACCTTAACCTTACCTTAACCTAACTTTAACGTTAACCTAACTATAACCTTACCCTTATCCTTAACCTTTACCTTAACTCTAACCTAATGCTTAACATTAACCTTAACCTTAACCTTTACTTAACCTTAATCTTGACCTTAACCTTAACTGTAAACTTAATCTTACCTTAACCTAACCTAACCTTAACCTTAACCTTATGCTTAGCCTTGAACTTAACTATAAGTTAACCCTAACTTTGACCAAACCCTTAACCTTAACCTTACCCTAATATAAACCTTAACCTAACCTTAACCTTCCCATAACCATAAACTTAACCTTAACCTTAACCTTAACCTGACTAAATCTGTAACCTTAACCTTAAGGTTAAGGTTAAAGTTAAGGTTAGGGTTAAGGTTAGGGGAAGGTTAAGGTTAAGGTTAAGGTTAGGGTTAAGTTTAGGGGAAGGTTAAGGTTGAAGTTAGGGTTAAGGGTAAATTTAAGGTAAAGGTTATGTTAAGGTTAGGTTAAGATTGAGGGTAAGGTTAGGGTTAAGGTTAGGGTAAGGTTATAGTTAAGGTTAAGATAAGGTTAAGGTTAAGGGTAAGGTTAAAGTTAAGGTTAATGTTAAGGTTAAGTTTAAGGTTCTGGTTAACATTAAGGTTAAGGTTAAGGTTATGGTTAAGGTTAAGGTTAAGGTTTTGTAAAGATTAGGGTTAGGTTATTGTTAAAGTTAAGGTCAAGGTCAAGGTTAAGGGTAAGGTTAACGTTAGGTTAAGGTTAATATTAGGTTAAGGGTAAAGTTAAGATTATGGTTAGGGTAAGATTAGGGTTAAGGTTAGGGGAAGGTCAAGGTTAATGTTTGGTTAAGGGTAAAGTCAAGGTCAAGGTTAAGGTTATGGTTATGGGAAGTTTAAGGTTAGGGTTAAGGTTAGGGGAAGGTCAAGGTTAAGGTTTGGTTAAGGGTGAAGTGAAGGTGAAGGTTAAGGTTAAGGTTAAGGTTAGGTTAAGGGTAAATTCAAGGTTAAGGTTATGGTTATGGGAAGGTTAAGGTTAAGGCTAAGGTAAACGTAAGGTTAAGGTTAAGGACAAGTTCAAGGTTAAGGGCGAGATAAGGTTAAGGTTAAGGTTAGCTTAAGGTCAAGGTTAAGGTTAGGGTTAGGTTAAGGCTAAGGGTGAAGGTTAAGGGTAAGGTTAATTTTAAGGTCAAGTTTAAGGTTAAGGTTAAGGTTACGGTTAGGTTAGGTTAAGGTAAAGTTAAGGTTACGGTTAGGTCAAGGTTAAGTTAGGTTAAGGTAAGGTTAAGGTTAGGTTAGGCTATATTTAAATTTAAGGTTAGGGTTAGGTTAAGGTTAGAGTTAAGGTAGAGGTTAAGGTTAAAGTTAGGTTATGGTAAGGTTAAGATAAGGTTAAGGGTTATGGGTTTAGTCAGGTTAAGGTTACAGGTTTAGTCTGGTTAACTTTAAGGATAAGTTTAAAGTTGAGGTTAAGGGGGTAAGGTTAAGGTTAAGGTTATGGTAATGGGAAGGTTAAGCTTAAGTTTGTGGTTAAGGTTAAGGTTAAGGTTAAGGTTTGGTTAAGGTTAAGGTTAGGTTATATTTAAGGTAAAGGTTAAGTTTAAGGTTAAGGTTAAGGTTAAGGTTAAAATAAGGTTAAGGGTAAGGTCCTTAACATAAACCTTAACCTTAACCTTAACCTAACCTTAACCTTAACCTTAACCTTAACCAACCTTAACCTTCACCTTAACCTTAGCTATAATCTAACCCTAACCTTACCTTAACCTTACCCTTAACCTTAACCTTAACTATACCCTTAACCTTATATTAACCTTAACCTAACCTTGACCTTGACTTTAACCTTAACGTAAGCTTAACCTTAACCTTAACCTTACACTTAACCTTATCTTAACCTTAACCTAATATTAACCTTAACCTTAAACTTAACCTGAACCTTTACTGTAACCTTACCTTAATGTTAACCTTAACCTTAACTTTACCCTTAACCTAACCTTAACCTTAACTTTAACTATAACCTAACCCTAACCTTGACCAAACCTTAACCATAAACTTAACTTAACATTAACCTTGACCTTAACCTAACCTTCACCTTAACCTTGACTTTACCCTTAACCCTAACGTTAACCTTAAACTTAACATTAACCAAACCGTTAACCTTAACCTTAACCTGACTAAACACGTAACCTTAACCTTAACCTTAATCTAACCTTAACCTTAGTTGTACCCTTAACATAACCTTAACCTTAACCTAACCTTAACCTTAACCTTAACCTTACCCTCAACCTTCACCTTAACCTTAAACTTGACTTTACCATTAACCTAACCTTAACCTTAAATATAACCTAACCCTAACCTTGACCTTAACTTTACCCTTAACCTTCACCAAACCCTTAGCTTTAACCTTAACCTGACTAAACCCTTAACCTTGACCTAATCGTAACCTTAACCATAACATTAACCTAACCTTAACCTTAACCTTAACATTAATTTTAACTTTACCCTGACCTTAAGGGTTTAGTCACGTTAAGGTTAAGGTTAAGGGTTTGGTCATGGGATGTTAAGGTTAAGGTTAGGTTAAGGGTAAAGTCAAGGTTAAGTTTATGTCAAGGTTCAAGTTACGGTTTTAGTCAAGTTAAGCTTAGGTTAAGGTTAAGGTTAAGGATAAGGTTAAGGTTAAGTGTAAATTCAAGGTTAAGGTTAAGGTTAAGGTTAGGTTAAGGGTATAGTTAAGGTTAAGGTTATGGGAAGGTTAAGGTTAAGGTTAGGTTATAGTTAAGGTTAAGGGTTTGGTCAAGGTTAGGGTTAGGTTAAGGTTAAGGTTAGGTTAAGGGTAAAGTCATGGTTAAGGTTATGGTGATGGGAAGGTTAAGGTTAAGGTTAGGTTAAGGTAAACTCAAGGTTAAGGTTAGGTTAAGGTTAAGATTAGGTTAAGGGTAAAGTTAAGGTTAAGGTTAAGGTTTGGTTAAGGTTAGGGTTAGGTTATAGTTAAGGTCAAAGTTAAGGTTAGGTTAAGGTTGATGTTAAGGGTTTGGTCAAGGTTAGGTTGCGTTATAGTTAAGGTCAAGGTTAACGTTAGGTTAAGGTTAAGGGTAGGGTTAGGTTATAGTTAAGGTTAAGGTTAGGTTAAGGGTAAGATAAGGTTGAAGTTAAGGTAAATGTTAAGGCTATGTCAAGGTCAAGGTTAGGTTAAGGTTAAGGTTAAAGGTTTGGTCAAGGTTAGGGTTAGGTTATAGTTAAGGTCAAGGTTAAGGTTATGTTAATGGTAAAGTGAAGGTTAAGGTTAAGGTTCATGTTACGGTAAAGGTTTAGGTTAAGGTTAAGGGTTTGGTCAAGGTTTAGGTTAAGTTCAAGGTTAAGGTTAGGTTGTAGTGAAGGTTAGGGTTAAGATAATGTTAAGGTTAAGGTTAAGGTTAGGGTTAGGTTATAGTTAAGGTCAAGGTTAGGTTAATGTTACGGGTCTTAACCTTAACCTTCACTATAACTGTAACCTTAGCATAACATTAACCTTACCGTAACCTTTATCCTAACCTTACCCTTAACCTTAAACTTAACCTTGACCTTGACATTAAGCTTACCCTTAACCTTAATGTAACCTTATCCTTACCTTACCCATAACCTTAACCTTACCTTAACCTTAACCTTACCCTTAACCTTGTCTTAACCTTACCTTAACCATAACCCTAAGGTTAAGGTTATAGTTAAGGTTAAGCTTAGCTTAAGGGTAATATAAGGTTAAAGTTAAGGTCAAGTTTAAGGTTAGGTTAAGGTTAAGGTTAAGGGTTTGGTCAAGGTTAGGGTTAGGTTATAGTTAAGGTCAAGGTTAAGGTAAAGTCAACGTTAAGGTTAAGGGTAAAGTCAACGTTAAGGTTAAGGTTAAGGTAAAGGTAAAGGTAAAGGTTCAGGCTAAGGTTAAGGTTAAGGGTTTGGTCAAGTTTAGGGTTATGGTTTATATTAAGGTCAAGGTTAAGGTTAGGTTATAGTGAATGTTAAGGTTAAGATAAGATTAAGGTTAAGGTTAAGGTTAAGTGTAAGGAGAAGGTTAAGTGTAAATTCAAGGTTAAGGTTAAGGTTAAGGTTAAGGTTAAGGTTAGGGTTAGGTTATAGTTAAGGTCAAGGTTAGGTTAATGTTATGGGTCTTAACCTTAACCTTCACTATAACTATAACCTTAGCATAACATTAACCTTACCGTAACCTTTAACCTAACCTTACCCTTAACCTTAACCTTAACCTTGATTTTGACATTAATCTTACCCTTAACCTTAACGTAACCTTATCCTTACCTTAGCCATAACCTTAACCTTACCTTAACCTTAACCTTACCCTTAACCTTGTCTTAACCTTACCTTAACCATAACCCTAAGGTTAAGGTTATAGTTAAGGTTAGGGTTAGGTTAAGGGTAATATAAGGTTAAAGTTAAGGTCAAGTTTAAGGTTAGGTTAAGGTTAAGGTTAAGGGTTTGGTCAAGGTTAGGGTTAGGTTATAGTTAAGGTCAAGGTTAAGGTTAGGTTAAGGTTAAAGTCAATGTTAAGGTTCAGGTTAAGGTTAAGGTAAAGGTAAAGGTTTAGGCTAAGGTTAAGGTTAAGGGTTTGGTCAAGTTTAGGGTTATGGTTTACGTTAAGGTCAAGGTTAAGGTTAGGTTATAGTGAATGTTAAGGTTAAGATAAGGTTAAGGTTATGGTTAGGTTATAGTTAAGGTCAAGGTTAGGTTAAGGTTATGGGTCTTAACCTTAACCTTCACTATAACCGTAACCTTAACATAACCTTAACCTTACCCTAACCTTTACCCTAACCTTACCCTTACCCTTAACCTTTACCAAACCCTTAACCTTAACCATAACCTAACCTTACCCTTGACCTTAACTATAACCTTAACCTTAAGTTCATCCTTAACCTAACCTTAACCTTAACTTTAAACTTAACTTAACCTAACCTTAACCTTAACCTTAACCTTAACCTTGACCTTATCCTAACCTAACCTTAACCTTAACCTAACCCTAACCTTGACCAAACCCTTGACCTTAACTATAACATAACCCTAACCTTGACCTTAACTTTACCCTTAACCTTGACCTTAACTTTAACCTAACTTCAACCTTAAATTTAGCATTAACCTAACCCTAACCTTGACCAAACCCTTAAAATTCACCTTAACCTTAACCTTTACCTGACCTCAACCTTAACTGAACCTTGACCTTAACTATAACCTAACCCCAACCTTCAGCAAACCTTAACCTTAACTTTAACTTAACCTTAACCTTAACCTCAACTCAAGCTTAACGACAACCTAACCTTAACCTTGACCTTAACTATAAGGTAACCCTAAACTTGACCAAACCCTTAACCTTAACCTTAATCTTAACCTTACCCTAACCTTAACCTTAACCAAACCTTAAATTAACCTTAACCTTAACCTAACATTAACCTTAACTTTACCCTTAACCTAACCTTAACCATAACCTTAACGTTACCTTAACCTTACCCTTAACCTTGAATTTACCCTTAACATAACGTTAACCTTGACTTTAACCTTAGCGTTAACTTTACCTTAACATAACCTTAACCCCTTAACCTTAACCTTAACTTTACCTAAGGTTAGGGTTAAGGTTAGGGGAAGGTTAGGTTAAGGTTAACCTTAACCTTGACCTTAACCTTAACTACAACCTAACCCTAACCTTGACCAGACCCTTAACCTTAACCTAACCTTAACCAAACCCTTAAAATTAACCTTAACCTTAACCTAAACTTAACCTCACTAAACCCTTAAGGTTAGGTTAAGGGTAAATTTAAGGTTAAGGTTAAAGTTAAGTTAAGGTAAGGTTAAGGTTAAGGTAAAGGTTAAGGTTAGGTTAAGGTTAAGGGTAAAGTTAAGGTTAAGGTTAATGTTAAGGGTTAGGTTAAGGTCAAGGTTAAGGTTACGTTAAGGGTAAAGTCAAGGTTAAGGTTACATTAAGGGTTTGGTCAAGGTTAAGGTTAAGTTATAATTACGGTCAAGGTTAAGGTTAGGTTATGCTTAAGATTAGGGTTAGGTTATATTTAATGTATAGGTTAGGTTAAGGTTAAGGTTAAGGGTTAAGGTCAAGGTTAAGGTTAATATTATGTTAAGGGTAAGGTTAAGGTTAAGGTTAAGGTTACGTTAAGGGTTAAGTTAAGGTTAGGGTTAGGTTAAGGTTAAGTTAAACATTAGGTTAAGGGTAAGCATAAGGTTAGGGTTAGGTTAAGGATAAGGATAAGGTTATGGGTAGGCTAAGGTTAAGGTTAATGTTAAAGGTAAAGCTAAGGTTCGGGTTAGGTTAAGGTTAAGGTTAAGGTTAAGGTTAGGTTAAGGGTAAAGTCAAGGTTAGGGTCGGGTTAATGTTAAGGTTAAATTTATGGTTAGGCTAAGGTTAAGGTTAAGGTTAAGGTTAAGGTTAGGTTAATTTTACGGTTATGTTAAGGTTAACATTAGGTTAAGGATAAGCTTAAGCTTAATATTAAGCATAATCTTAGGGGTTTGGTCAAGGTTAGGGTTAGGTTAAGGTTAATGTTAATGGTTTGGTCAAGGTTAGGGTTAGGTTATAGTTAAGGTCAAGGTTAATGTTAAGGGTAAGGCTATAGTTAGGTTAAGGTTAAGGTTAAGGTTAGGTTAAGGTTAAGATAAGGTTAAGGTTAAGGGTTTGGTGAAGGTTAGGGTTAGGTTATAGTTAAGGTTAAGGTTAAGGTTAGGTTAAGTTAAGGTTAAGGTCAAGGCTAATGGTAAGGTTAAGGTTATGTTAAGGTTAAGATTAAGGGTTTGGTTAAGGTTAAGGGTAAGCTTAAGGTTACGCTTAAGGTTAAGGTAAAGGTAAGGTTAAGGTTAAGGTCAAGGTTAGGTTATAGTTAAGGTCAAGGTTAAGGTTATGTTATAGTGAAGGTTAATGTTAAGGTTAAGGTTAACATTAAGGGTGGAGGTTAAGGTTAAGGTTAAGGTTAAAAATTGTTACCTTAACCTTCAACCTTAACCTTTACCTAAAATTAACCTTAACCTTACCCTAACCCTAACCTTAACCTGAACCTTAACCCTAACCTTAACCTTAACCTAACCTTAACCTTGACTTTACCCTTAACCTTAACCTAACTAAACCCGTAACCTTAACCTTAACCATAACCTAGCCTTGACCTTGACCTTAACTATAACCTAAAACTAACCTTAACCAAACCCTTAACCTTAACCTTAACCATAGCCATAAGCTTAACCATCCAATCACCATCACCTTAACCTTAACATTGAGCTTACCAAGGTTAGGGTTAGGTTATACTTAAGGTCAAGTTTAGGTTAAGGTTAAGGTTAGGTTAAGGTTAAGGGAAGGTTAAGGGTGAAGGTTCGATTTAAGGTCAAGGTTAAGGTTAAGGTTAAGGTAAGGTTAAGGTTAAGGATAAGGTTAATGTTATGGGAAGGTTAAGGTTAAGGTTAACTTCAAGGTTAAGGTTAAGGTTAAGGTTAATGTTAAGGTTAAGCGTAAGGTCAAGGTTAAGGTTATAGTTATGGGAAGGTTAAGGTTAAGGTTAAGGTTAGGTTAAGGTTAAGGTTAGGTAAAGGTTATGGGCTTAGTCAACTTAAGGTTAAGGTTACGGTTAAGGCTAAGGTTAAGATTAAGTTAACCTTAACCCTTAACCTTACCCTAACCTTACCGTAACCTTAACCTTAACCTTAACCTTAAACTAACATTAACCTTAGCTTTACACTTAATTTAACCTTAACCTTAACTTTACTGTTAACCTTAACCTAACCCTAACCTTGACCAAACCCTTAACCTTAACCTTAACTATAACCTAACCCTAATTTTGATCAAACCCTTAACCTTAATCTTAACTTTAACCTAAACCTTCCCCTAACCTTAATGCTAACCTTAACCCTAACCTTAACCTTAAGTTTACCCTTAACCTAACCTTAACCTTAACTATACCCTTAACCTAATCTTAACCTTAACCTAACCTTAACCTTACCCTTAACCTTGAGCTTAACCTTAACTTAACCTAACCTTAACCTTTACCTTAACTATATCATAACCCTAACTTTGACCAAAACCTTAACCTTAACCTTATCTTAACCTTAACCTAACCTTAACCTTAACCTTACCCTAATTATAACCTTACCCTTAACCTTAACCTTGACCTTAACTATAACCTAACCCTAACCCTGACCAAACCATTAACGTTAACCTTAAAATAACCCTAGCCTTGACCAAACCCTTAACATTAACCTTAACCTTAACCTTAACCTTAACTTAATCTTAACCTTAACCTAACCATAACCTTAACCTAACCTTAACCTTAACTTTACCTTAACCTTGAATTTACCCTTACCCTTAACCTAAACTTAACCTTGACTTTACCCTTAACCTCGACCTTACCCTAACCTTAACCTTGACTTTACCCTTAACTTAACCTTAACCTTCACTATAACCTAACCCTAACCATTACCAAACCCTTAACCTAACCTTAACCTTGACCTTGACCTTGACCTTTGTTATAGGTCAATTTGGGCACCATTCCCAATGACCTGGTTAACTGGGCAACATCTCCAGGACCAATGATCAAAGGGTCTATCATTCCCTATCATCTTAGTTTCTATATGCTCTAAATACAGGAAACATTCATGAATCAAACAATATTTTCATCAAATAAAGGTTTTTCCATGGTTTGAAGCTTATTATTAAACATGTGGGAGCTCACCAACGGAGGATCTAAAGGGCCTTAGTGCATTTCATATGCAAGTAGCCCCATTTTGGGTTGCTCTGCAAAGAACTTCCTGACATTCAACAGTGTGTTGGTCAGATTGGGAGCAAAATTCTCATTGTTCCAGAATCTCCACTTGGCCAGTGTCTTCTAGAAGGGTTCACATGTGTCATGCTTCGGATCCAAGTGTCCATTGAAATATACATGACTGGAAAACATGTCTTGCCTATTTTTGAAATGCAATTTATTTCAAAACAACCTACAGTTCATTTATAAATTGAACACAAAGATAAGTGTTCAAGGAGGAAGATTTTGAGTAGAGAAATGCTGGAGAATTTTCAATAGAGAGTTTGATTTGTGGAGTTGCTGGTGGAAAGACTTATGCTATGATGAGACTAAGGAAATTTTCTAGAAGGTCATGATGAATCAATCACTAGGTTGTAACCTCTCCTTCTATCATCAATAAATATTACTTCTTGTTTTTCCCTACATGCATCCTTGTTTACTTCGATTTTCCATGTTGCAAAATCTTTGTTGATGAATGTATTTTATGCTTAACTGATTTGGCTAATTAACTTGAATAGATATCTAGTATCTTCTACTATTTAAGTGTTTTTTCTTGTAGGAAGCATTTAGCTATTTGAAACCGCTTGAAGTTGAGGCTGTAGTGGAAGTGACAGAAAGGAGCCATTTGGAAGCGACTAAAACAAGTTAGCATCCAATCCTCTCTGTATATCTGTTCCTAGTTAGGAAAAAGGGTAGTGCACTCTTTCACCTATTGTTCTAGACTAGACACCGATCTAGGGAAGTGTAGTTTATCTGTAGATTACAATTCTAGCCCAACAAACTGGCGACTCCACTGGGGATAATTTCTCTTGAATCTTGGTTTTTTAGTCTCTGATTTTCTTTCTAAATCCACCCAGTAGTTATTTCACATAAAGATTAGACATTTTCAGAATTTAATTTACAAAGTTAGTGAGCCAAAAGTTATCTTTTTCTTTGTTTACTACGCTCAATGCACCATTTGTCAGGGCACAGTGCATTGCAGAGCACTGTCTCCCTTGTCAGCCTGCATTGCAGAGCAATGTCTCCCTTTGGAGACTGAATTGGCTCTTGAAAGGAACAAATCCCCTTGAATCTGACTTTGTATTTTGCTTTAGTTCTGTTTGTTGACTTGTTGTGAAAATTTTAATTCTTTATTTGACCAGTAGCTCTATATATTTCTTCTCCTCTGACTGAAAATTTGTTCAATGTTGTTTTAAAAATTTTTTCCTTATCATTGACAAGTTGATTTCAAAGTACTTTTTATGGTCGCATTAAGAATCATTTGCTTTCGAAATAGGAAATTGTCGTAAAGTCTTCATTTCCTTGATAGGAGAAATTGTTGTTGAAATCTTTGTTTTTCCTTCAAAAGAGAAATTGTTGTTTATATTCTTCATTTCTAGAAGTTGAAAAGAATTTCGATTATTGATCTAGTGCAGCTAGTTTTCTTTCTACATTCATAACATTAAGGAAACTAAAAAGAAAAACTTGCATTTGCATGTAGGATTGTGTTTTGTTTGCAAAAGGAACATTAGGAAATCTGCATTTAGTTTGAGATTCATCGATTTTGTTTTTTTTCATTGATTTTTTTGCTCTCAAATCACTTGCTCTCTTCCATTAGTAGCTAGGTCTTTCATTGAAAAAGCTGAAAGTGAAAGTTTTTTTATCATTCTTAGCTTTCATTTAAGGAATTTCATGTACATCATTGTGGTGAACCTGAAAGGTAAACTGTTAAGCAAGATCAACATAAAATAAATCTCAATTTACTTAACAATGCTTTGGAACATTAACGATAACATTTAGAGGTCTAGGCTAGAGACATGTTCCGGCATCGTAAAACATAGAAGCTGTTATTAACTTGTCTGCGATACATTCCAAGTGTGATACCTCACTCCACATATGTAATTATATCGTAGCTCGTCCACGTACTCTTGGATATATCGAGCAGTGTTATAGTACGATAAGTATAAAGGGGTGCTCTCACTATATGGTTTTGCATCAAACATCGCTAATATGGACTTGGGCCTCCACGTACCTTCAGGTATATTTGGGAGGACAAGTTTTAGGTGCTATCCATCCATAGTGAACCGAGTCGGCCGCCTTGAAATTGTGATACACCGAACACAACATTCGGGGAGATTACCTACTTATACTTCTTGGTTTGCCTAGAGGTATTCTACAGTTCATAGTTTCCTTGTAAACCTTTTTTCCTAGCATTACCCTCTTTTTGTTTATTTTTTTTTGGATAAAATAAATTATTAATCATGGAAGAACATAATCCTACCCCCCTTCATTCACGTAGATTATCTTTGAAACCACCTTTACCACCGAAAGTTATTTCTGGTAGGCAAAGGCGATCACGATCTGCCAAATCAAGTACAATCCGTACCTCTGGCGAAACATCATCTTTTAATCCAGAGTTAACTCAAATTTTTTCCACACATCTCGTTTCGTTTACTGTTATCAAAATGGAGCCTTCATAGTTACCTATGGTCACGATCCATTCAGTCGCTGATACCATACCTTCTGGACCTTATGTTGTTCAAACACATATTGATCCAGATCTTGTCTCTTCTTTGCCAGAATATTTGAATCTTGAATCTAAACAGCCGGAAGTTGTTCCTACCTTGGTAATCCCACAAATTTCTGTAGCCACTGAAACTCCTATTTCACACAGTCAATCATCTAAAATATATTTTGGGCCTGACGGTGAAGTTCATCCTCCTGGTTTAATCACAATTGAAGGAATTCCTCAACCTGATACACCTTTAAGTCAAACCCATTTTAGGGAACACCTTTACCTGTACCAGTCATTTACTTAATTGTTTCCATCTGCTTTTGTTGATCATATTTCTATTTAGTCACTCATCAATTTTTGAGGGTATACACTTGGTCAAACTACCATGTCTGAACCAACATCTTTGATTGGGTCTGCTGTTCCAATTACGTCAGCTCCTACCCTAGTTACTCCATCGATGTTCACACCATCACCAGAGTCATATTTGCACGGTGGCCCTTTGGTCCCACCAGGTTACAAATCACTATCCGGCACTTTCTCTGGTGCACCTTCACGTTCATGGTCTTTGCCAATGTCATCATCTGGTGTTTTAACTAGTAGTCCTATAGTTAGTACTAAACGACTTGATTCATTAAATTCATCATCAGGGCAATATCAAGCTAGTCATTATGGGTCAAATCCTTTATCAATTGGACTCCTAGCATTCGGTGAATAATATTTTCCATCTTATTATCCTCCTTACGTTGGGGGGGAACCTTTGGTTACCCAATATGACAGTACTCAATCACATTTTGGTCAGACTAATTTTGATTTAAATGTTTGTCAATGGCATCCCACTCTACCTATCCAACCACAAACGATTGTCCAATCATATCAACCAATTCAACCTATTACACTGACTTCAATACCACTTGTTAATACATCTATACCCCTGTTACAGCATAAAAATCTTGTTCATCAACCTTATCAGGCGAGTTATTCAACTCAATATCATCAAATGTTGGGTCCACAAACTCAAAATCCTTTTGTTAATTTACAACAACCTGTATCAGGGATCATTTATTCACAAGCTAGTCCACCATTTTATGGGGTGTCACAAACACAATTTTGTTATACATATCAACCGAATCCAACTTATACGAATTTGGGTTATAATCTTGGTGGATAGACCCCTTGGCAGCCACAGGCGCAAATTCCGCAAACTTCATTTCAACAAGTATCATATCCAGGTTTTGGTCAACAACACTCTCAAGAGTTTTCCATGCAAAACAACCCCCATCTGGGTTACCAACAAAAAATCCCATATGTCGGTGCTCAAAGACCTATTGCCCAAGAAATTCCATCTTATCCTGGCTATGCTCAACCTAACCTTAATAGACAATTTCCTTTTGTTGCAACCTTGGAATTACCAGATTTAAACAGGTTAACTAATGATCCTATCAATTATGCTCCTTGGTGGCTGGTGATACCACATAATTTACCCTCTGACATTCCTAAATTCAATGGAAACCCTGGAGAAGACCCATCAACTCATGTTATGACTTATCATTTATGGTATTCATCTAATTCCCTAAATGATGATTTTGTTTTATTACATCTTTTTCAGAGAACGCTCACAGGTCCAACAGCTAAATGGTACATTGAATTACCTAGAGCTTCATTTCACAATTTCACTTTTTTTTCTACTATATTTTTGGCCGATTTCCAATTACCGATCAGATACGAAACTGGAACAGAAATCTTGACGAACTTCAAACAGAGAAATGCTACTCACATTTTAGATCATATTCATGAGTAGCGTCGTCGTCACCGAATGGTTAAGACATTTGTTCCCGATTATCTCCTTGCTGAATGGTTCATCAAATCCTTGTTACCATCTATAACAGAGGATGTGGCTAAAGGTGGCATCTTCACAGAAGAGCAAGTCATTGCTCGTGCCCAGTATTTAGACTTGATTTATACTCAGTCTGGCACACTCTATGAGAAAATACCAAATGCACCATAATCTAATTTCAATGTTCCTCCTCAAATAAAGGACTCTCATGCCAGAGACGGTTTGAGAGGCACTGTAAATGCACACAACGCTACTGCATCTGATCCTGCTCCTACTTCCAAAATCAATGTCGTCTCATTTGATAAAGGCAAAAGTGATAAGGAACTAGGAAGTAAGAAAAATGGGAAATAAAAGAAAAAGAAAACTTCTAACCCGCAGGAATGATCATCTAATCAACCGTCAGGACCATTGAAACCTCGTTATCCATGCATAATATGTAACGAGGAACACTTTTTTAGGGATTTTCCTCACCGTGATGAAGTATCAAAAATCATCAATACTTCTGCTGCATCAGTTGTGTTGACAGACCCATTTCCAAATCCAAACACAAGTTTGGTTGCTACGGATCCAGCTCCTAGTTCCCAAGTGTTAATGTTATCCAGTACAAAACCTTCAAAATATTTTTTGGTGTCAAAGCGGAATAAATACTATGGTAGTCCATCTGATCAACCTACTACCTCGACAACGAATCCATCTACTGAATCAGTACCACCTCCAATTATCCTGAATTGATGATTAAGCCACCGAGGGGAGTAATTCATAAATCAACATATAATCCTTGAGCAAGAGTTGAAAAAAATTATAATATAGTTGAAGATTTGGCTCAATCCCCTTCATCTATGTCTACTCTTGAGGTATTACAAAATTGTCCCTCCCAAAAACAGGCTTTATTGTCGGCCATTGGTGGAATTGATCCGACTGATTCTAATCTTGTTGTCTTTAATCATACGAGCTATGTGCTGCAGATACCAGCAGAATTGAAATTGTCCATCCAAGTAAATGTTCTCAATCACCTTGTTCATCGCACTATTATTGATGAGGGAGCATCTACGTGCATTATATCTCTAAACTATTGGAACTCACTTGGCTCGCTGCGATTATCACAATCATCAATGATGTTGAAGGCTTTTGATGGAAGAACATGTAAACCTTGTGGTATTATCAATAACTTGCAAGTTGAATTAGGGGGAAAAACAGTAAGTATTGATGTTGAGGTTGTTGACGAACCCCTTGACTATAATATTTTACTTGGAAGACCATGGGTATATATGATGACTAAAATTGTTTCTACATATTTTAGAATGGTTTCCTTTCCTCATAAAGGTACTATTACAGTCACTAATCAATTATCCTTTTTTGCCTTCTCTTTGCAGGTAACTGGAAGCATTCTGTATGTTCACTTACCCCAACTAGAAATCCATAACATTGGTGTAGGACTCCTAAAGGATTCCACTCTTATGGTAACCTTTGCATTACCGCCGCCCGCGATGTCGGCAGAAATAGCATAGAGACCTGCTACATGATCTCTTCCACTCTATCTCGCTTAAGGGAGAGTACGGGTGTTTCTGATACTTCTACGTTGGATGATGTTTTACCGCTCAGCCCTATTGAGCTACAATAGAAATCAATCTATTTTTCTTGGGCAGAAAATCCGAAATCAGCGTCATTGAGTGTTTTGGTTGATCGTTCATGAGATTTTGGTACTCCATTTGATTTGTTTTCCTTAAAATTTTTGACAGATGAAAATATTTTGGAAGCTATGATGGTAGAAGGAGAACCATGGGAAGATTATCATCATTGTTCCCATCTTCCAGATTATGAAGAAAACAATCTTAGCGAACTATATCACCCATCCATTCAAAATTTCTTTTCGAATTCTTTTCTGATTAATGCGATTGAATCTGAGCGAAATTTATCAAATATTGAAGAAAAAATTTATATCGATATTTCGACTAAACTTGGTGTTGTATAAAATATTCATGTCGGTGTATCTTGTTCTCCATTAGAACTTGATTCATATCGCTCTCTTTTTCGTGAATTTAATGATGTATTTGCTTGGTATTACGAGGAAATGCTAGGCATAGATACTAGTATAGTTGAGCACACTATTAATATGTATCATGATGTCAAACCGGTGCATCAACAGCTTCATCCTATTCATCCAAAGAAAGTCACTGCCATTAAAATAGAAGTTGAAAAACTTTTGTGTGCTGGTTTCATTTACCCTGTTCCTCTAACTGAGTGGGTTTCCAATATAGTTCCTGTTATGAAAAAAGAAGGAACCATTAGAGTGTGTGTCGATTATCGAGATGTTAATCAGGCTTGTCCAAAAGACAACTATCCTACACCCTTTGCATTCAATATCTTAATTTTTTTTTTAGATTTTTCTTGACGTTAGTAATCCTATTTACATTTTATGGCAGATGTCTAAATCTTCAGAACCATTAGTTGGATATGCTGATGGTGATAGTCGTAGTACGCAGAATCTATCCTCTGCACCATGGGCCATTTTCACTCCGAACGGCGAGTTAGTGAGTTTTCAAGGGATTTTCATTGGTATATCGACGAACAATATCGCTGAGCATAGCATGTTGATCGAACTTCTCTCTGATGCCATTTCATTTGGTATTAACCAAATAATCATCAGGTTAGACTCACAACTTGCAGTGCTACAACTTACTAGTATTTATACTATTAGAAATCCAACACTTCTTAGATTTTTCCTACGAGTTCGACTTTTGGAGAGAAATTTTGATTTCATTCAATATCAACACATTTCCAGAAATTTTAACACTTTAACTGATTCATTATCTAATCAAGTTTTAGACATACATTTGCGACATAGGTAAAGAAAACATTCACATCATTGAATAGGATTACACATTAAACATAGGAAAACCTCTGGAAACATATAGATAGATAGATAGTTATAGGTTTTTTACAAAATTTGTGCCCAAGACACGTTGGTCATATGACCTCAAAATGTATGAAAAAATTCATAAGTAAACTAGTGGTGCTCATGATAGCACGCTATATATATGGAAATCCTATAGAGCAACCACATCCAACGGTTAGGAACCCTAATTGTGTGTTGCTGAAGTCACATGGGAAGCTCTTCGATCTGAAAATCTAGAATCCCGACGGTCAGCCCCTCTATGTGCTGCTAGAGTTCATCAAGAGTCTCAGCCATATCAAGGTCCTAAAGGACTGCTCTCCCGACAGCCCTCTATGCTAGTGCATCAGCTTCATACTCTGGTTCCTCTACTGGTTGAACGTGACTGATATCTGCATTACATTAAAACATTTTTTTTAGTCTTGGAAAGAAATCAAAACACAAACATTTATATAAACCTCATAAAAATAAAAAAACATGGTCAAATCAATCTTATCTATTGCACCCCACTGAGCGCCTTCTGGTAGAACTAGATCTGGATCTCCTCAGAAGTCGACACCTGCATATGCATACTCATTGATGGCGACGATCTGTCACCTGAACCAGGCGAAGAATGTAGTCAAGAACACAACGGCTGATTGGCCTAAATGCCGACCCATGATTTCTACCCATCTCTGCATTCGAGGATCTCTAGGACTAGATATATCCAATGTTACATGTTGTGGCTGCATCAGTGGAATCTGTTCCAAGGCGAAGGAAATGAGAATGGAACCATAAATAAAAATTTTCTTCCTTCCTCCCTTTTCTTTATTCAATTGTTCCTTTATCTAAGGTAGAACAACTTCAGACCAGTTGAAAATTTTTGGCTCTAAGCATTCCAACGCATACTGCATATATGATCTGTTTGCCACATGGAGTGTAACAGTGCCAGCTAGTTTAGCAATCGTGAATACGATGGTTCTCAGAGGCAAATCCCTGACATCATGGATGCTTATTTTCCATATTTGCTAGGTTCTGGCCCCAGATAGAAATACTGCATAACATAATCCCTCACTGTTTCTCCTCCAATGGTAGATCCTGAGAGTGAAATGGGAAAACCTCTCCTCAAAAAACCTGTGAGAAAATACACATCCTCAATTGTTATGGAAAAAACTTGATTTTTTATGTGAAATACCTCTATTGCAGGACCCCGTGCTTGAACAAGGAACTCCAAGAGTTTTATCTATCACCGCATTCCCGACAATTTAAAGTACTTAAGCAGCCCACAATATCTTAAAGCTCTTACAGTACCCGGATCATTCAAGGAAATCATATCTTGTTCTTCATGTTCTCTTTCTCTCCATGTAATTTTCATTATTATCCAATGGAAACCTGAAAATCAACCACAATATCCATTACATACCATTCATTACAGAAAACTAGGAAAAGTTTGAGCACATATTGAAAATCAAAAACATGAACTATGCCCAACGCACTACCTAGGTGATGATAGTGCATTGCATATGTAGATACCCTTCACTGTACCTGTTATGCAACATAGGTTTCGATGTACAAGGGTGCGTTGCCCTCATTTTGGGAAAAATTTACCCTAGGGGCCTCAAAACCCTAAAAATCTGTAAAGAATGGAAATGAAATGACTACTGAAAGAAAGACGAGGTTTTTACTACTAACCTAGATTAAACGGTGATGAAATTCGTCCACAGAAACGACCACAGTCAACGACTGAAGTTCGGGGGAAAATCAGGTTCAGAGCTCCAAAATGCAAATGGTAACTATGGAATGGTAAAATGAATAGTGAAACTGCTTTATATACTCATTTAATTACTTGCAAGTTAAATTTATTTCTATGATATGGTTTTATTATGTTTTTATCATGAAACATGTATATTTAATCCATTTGATGTTGTTCTGAACAGAAAATACAACTGATGAACAGGTTAGTCGTGCAAATCTATTTCAAAGAAGGACTTGACCACAGAGCATACATTTTCTCCTTATTTTTCGAGCTTTGATAAAACAAAAAAGGATTTGAAGCGCACTTTTATTTATTTTTCCGAGCTTCGATAACAGTGAAAATGGAACCTCTGGAGTCTTCTTTCAACTCTTTTCAGACTCCGATAATGTGAAAATATTGTCGAGCACTTGTCATTTCGAGCTCGTTAAAGTAAATGAATTGATATCTACTCTGTATAATTTTAACCCTTTTCCAGACTAAGATGGATTATTTATGAAAAAGTAATACCTTGGTTAAAAATGACCAAAGAGGTTCTTTCAGATATCATTTTACACTTTTTCGGATCTGAGAGACAAATTTACGAAAAAGTACTTTTGGAATCCTCTTTCATCCTCTTTTTCAGACTCTCTAAACATGAAAAAGGATCGAGCCGTCACTGTCGTTAAGCTCATTAAAACATAAAATAGTGACAGGCTTGTCAATCATGGCAAGAATCAAGTTTCATTCATCGCTAGACTTGTTAAATTATTAAATAGCGATACTTCATTATTTATTCACCGGAAGGGTTGAATTATAGATCAAGAAAATGTTATCCTCCTCAAGCTTGTTAAAAAATAAAGAGGTACTGGTCAACAAATGACCAGGAAAATTTGGGAAAAGCAAGAAAAGTTTCTTTTTGGTAGCAAGCAACTCTTGAACATGACACCTCTTTCACTCCATGTCTATGACTATTTGGGTTGGGTAATCATCTTGACGGTTCATTCACACCTATGGTTCATCATACCTTCACTTCGGTTTTGGGTTAATGCTTCCAACTCATCACAGTGTCGCCGATATGTTCAAGAGAATTCATCCAGTGATTTATAACTCATCCATCTACAATACTCATAAACCTTCATTTTCATGGCCGTCATCCCTCACAATTGCTATATCAAGTCATACCCTTGTCTCCAAAATTAGTAACTCTAGTTTTGCAATAAGGTGACTTCCTATCGACTACAAATCAATATCCAAGAAGTTCACTTAGAAACATCATATTCTAGTACCATGAGGCTTGCTACAGCATCGACAAGATCCTTGCTTCTAGATTTTTGACTGAAAGATTTTGTTTGGAATTCAACATCAAATCATCTATTCACGCCTTACAAAATGTACTGCAGTACCTTGAGAGACATTTTCATTAATATTGGTTCTCTCGCATTTGTTAACAACTTTCATTATTGGCTAGTAATAAAATGATGTCTTTCCATGTTCGACGACAAATCATATATTCACATGGCTAGACTTGTACCCGAATGATCGAGTGAATTAGATAAGAAGACCCCGGATCTAGTTTCAACCATCCTGGATGTGATTTCAGGATTGTTGTACACATCATCTGTACGGTGACCTTGCATATAGATTTTCATCCAAACATGGGCCTATATCTGTAGACGATGTCTACATCTGGGCAAAATTCCAATCTAGACGACTTTCTGAATTATGTACATGTTATTAGATTGTTTTATGTGCTGACTATGGGAATCCATACCCTCAACAATTATGATCAATAGAGGATTTATCATGATGTAATGTATTGTAAGATTGATTCAGGTGACCTTTCGGTTTTTTTTCCAGTCTCATCACAGTGTAAAGAATCTCAATCAATTTTTCTTATTATTTGGATCTCATGATTTAGGGGGAAATTGTTATAGGTCAATTTGGGCACCATTCCCAATGACCTGGTTAACTGGCCAGCATCTCCAGGACTGATGATCAAAGGGTCTATCATTCCCTATCATCTCAGTTGCTATATGCTCTAAGACGGGAAACATTCATGAATCAAACAATATTTTCATCAAAGAAAGGCTTTTCCATGGTTTGAAGCTTATTATTAAACATGTGGGAGCTCACCAACGCAGGATATAAATGGCCTAAGTGCGTTGCATATGTAGGTAGCCCCATTCTGGGTTGCTCTGCAAATAAATTCCTGACATTCAAAGGTGCATTGGTCAAATTGGGAGCGAAATTCTCATTGTTCCAGAATCTCCACTTGGTCAGTGTCTTCTTAAAGGGTTCACATGTGTCATGCTTCGGATCCAACTGTCCATTGAAATCTACATGACTGGAAAACATGTCTTGCCTATTTTTGGAATGAAATTTATTTCAAAAAAACCTACAGTTCATCTATAAATTGAACAAAAAGCTAAGTGTTCAAGGAGGAAGATTTTGAGTAGAGAAATGCTGGATAATTTTCAATAGAGAGTTTGATTTGTGGAGCTGCTGGTGGAAATACTTATGCTATGATGAGACTAAGGAACTCTGCTGGAAGGACACGATGAATCAGCCACTAGGTTGTAACCTCTCCTTCTATCATCAATAAAGAGTACTTCTTGTTTTTCCCTACATGCATCCTTGTTTACTTTGATTTTCCATGTTGCAAAATCTTTGTTGATGAATGTAGTTTATGCATAACTAATTTGGCTAATTAGCTTGAATAGATATCTAGATTATTGTATCTTTTGTTGTTTCAGTGCTCTTTCTTGTAGGAAGCATTAAGCTATTTGAAACCACTTGAAGTTGATGTTGTAGTGGACGCGACAGAAAGGAGCCATTTGGAAGCGGCTGAAACAAGCAAGCATCCAATCCTCTCTATATATATGTTCTAAGTTAGGAAAAAGGGTTGTGCAGTCTTTCACCTATTGTTCTAGACAAGACACCGGTCTAGGAAAGTGTAGTTTATCTGTAGATTACAATTCTGGCCCAACAACCTTGACCTTAACCTTAACTTTAACCTTACCCTTACCCTTAACCTTAACTTTACCCTTAACCTAACCTAACCCTTAACCTTAACCTTAACCTTAACCTTATCTTAATCGTAACTATAACCTAACCCTAACCTTTACCAAACCTTAACCTTAACCTTAACTTTACCCTTAACCTAACCTTAACCTTAACCTTAACCTTGGTTAGGCTTAGGTTAAGGTCAAGGTTAAGGTTAAGATAAGGGTTTCGTCAAGGTCAAGGTTAAGGTTAGGTTAAGGGTAAGGTTATTGGTAAAGTTAAGGTTAAGGTTAGGATAAGGTTAGGGTAAGGTTAAGGTTAAGGTTAGGTTAAGGTTAAGGATAAGGTTAAGGTTAGGGGAAGGTTAAGGTTAAAATTAGATTAATGTAAGGTTAAGGTTACGGGTTTATTTAGGTTAAGGTTAAGTTTAAGGTTAAGGTTAGGGGAAAGTTAAGGTTAAAGTTAGGTTAATGTAAGGTTAAGGTTACAAGTTTAGTCAGGTTAAGGTTAAGATTAAGGTTAGGGTAAGGATAAGCTTAAGATAAGGTTAAGGTTAAGGTTAAGGTTAGGTTAAGGGTAAAGTTAAGGTTAGGGTTAGGTTAAGGTTAAGGTTAAAGTTAGGTTAAGGTTAAGGTTAAGGTTGTGGTTAGGCTAAGTTTAAGGTTAAGGTTAAGGTTAGGTTAAGGTCATGGTTAGGTGAAGGTTAAGATTATGTTAATGTTGAGGTTAAGGTTTGGTCAAGGTTAGGGTTTGGTCAATGTTAAGGTCAAGGTTATGGTTAGGTTAAGGGTAAAGTCAAGGTTAAAGGTTAAGGTTAAGATTAGGTTAAGGGTAAAGTTAAGGTTAAGGTTAGGTTAAGCTTAAGTTCAAGGTTAAGGGTAAATTAAAGGTCAAGGTTAGGGTTAGGTTATAGTTAAGGTTAAGGATTTGTTCAAGGTTAGGGTTAGGTTAATGTTAAAGTTAGGTTAGGATAAGGTCAATTTTAAGGTTAGGTTAAGGTTAAGGTTACATGTTTAGTCAGGTTAAGGTTAAGGTTAAGGTTAAGGTTAAAGTCAAGGTTAAGGGTTTGGTTGAGGTTAAGATAAAGGTTAAGGTTAAGGTTAGGTTAAGTTAAGGTTATTTTAGGTCCCTGTAATTCTAGCAAATTGGTGAGACTAAAGCTATAGGGAGAACATTTGAACCACTTTAGGATTCTAGGATCTAGCTCTCCTAAATCCAGAGAGTGATCTCTCTATAAGTGCAAAGATTGATTTATCTTTAAGGCTTTTATGTGTGATATTAGGCTAGTTATTAAGAACAAGTGTTTTTGTTTGGTTTTGGATGGTTGAGCATGATCTTTAATTGAGTGGAAAGTCCTAAAATGAAATATTTCCAAAGGGGTGATGGTATAAGCAATTAGAATGAGATTCGGCTGACAGGATAGATATGATGCTAGTTTTTAGTCCATTGAGCTATGGAGTGATAAAAGGTTTTAATTGTGCAACAATTTCAAGAGTGTTCCAAGGGGAAAGTCATCTATATCAAAATATCTTTTAGATTAAATGATGGAATGGAACAATAAAAGTGTTGAAGGGGTGGAAAAAGACAATAATTTCAACTAGGATTTATCAGTCTTTCCAAACAAGAAAATCCGTTTAAGTAACTATTTAAAACTAACCAAAGTACAGGGTTAACCATAGAATTCTTTGGACAAGCTTGTATTAAAGCTAATTTATCAGAAAAACAATCCAGTAATCCACATGATTACTTTCAGAAGGGATGAAAAAAGATAAGAAAACAAAGTGCAGCCTAAGATCAAATAAGATACTTTTAAATCTAAACTGCTTTCAGCATACTCTTAGGGAAACTTTCAGAACTACCTTTGGAGAAAGAAACTAGAAGACAGGGCAAACCATAAACATTTCTAGTCTAACTTTACTGAGTATATAATGAAAGTATCATTCAAGAACTTATTTTCAAGCTTTGCACATCAAGACAAGGACAAACCAACATTTCTTGATAATGTTTACACTTAACTTAAGACCTTCTTAAAACACAATTTGGAAGAAAACATTGAGATAAAGCTTATCAGTCAGAGAAGGGTATTGTAAACAGTAAATCCTAACTCTATGTTTGTTGTTCTTTATCAGAGAATAAGTGGACAAAATGGCATACATGAAAGGATAAAAATAACACAGAAAGAAGCACTTCACTAGTGATATAGACCAAGATCCCAAGAATCAACTTGTATATTGATGTCAATCCAGTTACATTCTTGAAGTCCAATGTTTCAGTACAACAATCATCTTTTCTTCTCAGCCTAACTTATTTGATCAAAAACAGAGCTTCAAGAGCCTCTGAACATTATTTGCATGAACAAAGTTTCGAGCACACGTATTGTTGTAGAGGTAAATCCCCTCTATGGACAGAGGCGATCCCTGCTAGCCCAGATTGGGTCTAGCAACAACCGAGTCACGCTAAGACGCAAGTTCCTCATTGAAAAAGAACAAGATGTGACAATAGGCCTACCTTAAGTCATATGCTGCTGTCGTTTGCAAAGAATATGGTGCTTCCGTCCCTCGCTATAGCAGATCACAATTCTCCCACTCGATGTGATCAAACACCTACACATAAAAGAAGGAACAACAAACAAACAAGCGTAAAACCTAATACATGCAATTATGTATCAGTCAAAGAAGATACAACTCATAACATGAAACATGAACATCTAAGTGGAACCATAATCAAAGTCGTTTATTATTAATCATAACAAAGAAAGATACAACCTGAGCTCTGACGCTGGATCTTCCTTTGGCGGGTCGACAGAGGAGTACGTCTCGGTAAATCTTGTCAGGAAAAGGACAAGTCTCTCTCTCTTCAGTTGTCTAACAATAATCTCCTTACTATTGATTCAGCTCTATTCAGGCTAGCTTGCAAAGGGAAAATGACAAGCTTATATATATGGTGGAAGGGGAGTTTGGATCCCTTCAATGGTGGGATTGGATTTATCCTCAAGGAAGCTTCCATGATCGATGGAAAACCGCTTCCCCTACATGGAGATCCAGAGCCAAACCTCCCAACTCATTTTAGAGACTCCTTCAGGATTTGGTTGGAATCAAACTTCCGCCATTTATTTTTTAAAAATGCTCCTTATTAAGCCTGGCATGGGTGATACACTAGTATCGAGCGGCAGTTGGTGCACCCTCTTTTGTGGATTTCCCCCATTGGTGCGAGGGATGAACTGGCTAGTCGTGCGAAGGCTAAAAAGGCTATTTTTAGGGCTTTTCACAGGAAATTTTCTTCAGGGGAACGATTTTCCTTATCAAGGGGGATGCCATGAAAGTGGTTTCAGGTCTTGTCACTACTCATAGGTCACAAAATAATCCCTCCAATGTGCAGGACAAGGGATTGCAGGGACGGTGACAAATTACTGTGTAACAGATGCCCCCTAAAGCATGAGGAATGAAAGAGAGAGAGGGGTGAAAAGATTTACAATAACATGTCCAACTAAAAACACTACCATCAGAAAACCTGCGTAGACAAGTATAATTGATATCTCAAATACATGATATATGTGGTATGGGCACAACTATCCATAACAGAGTATAAAATAGTCAGGATCCAAGGCATGGATGCGGCCATCAAGCAAGGATCAATAAGTAGACTCAGGTATGGTTGCAGCCATCTATTCAATGAGTCATGTAACCAATCATAATAATCTACAAAATCCGTAGCCTGGATTCCAACAGACAAAATCTAGGGTCTTGCACTCCATCTTGACCCAAACAAAGTACAAGTTCAAGCATATGAATATGTGAGCTGAAGTCGAACATGCAAGAACATTGTCTGATTACCAGCCAATGATGAAAGCTGTTAACAGACGCGAGATGTACCACCAATGACGAAAATGGCCCTCAAGGTACTATAGGTACAATCCATGGAATGTGAACAGTGAGCTGGCATCGAACATCCGCATAATCATACGATCGAAGGCCAATGATGAAAGTCTTGCATCGAATGTGAAGAACCTGCCATTGAGGCATGTAGGCTCCAAGGTACTAAAAGGGAGTCTCTAGATCAGCTTCTTGGATAATGAGCCGAAGTCGACATGAAGTGACCTTGATCGATGGTTGGCCATAGTGTTTCCCACATCAGTGACGCAAGACAGAGGAACATAATGTTGTGAATCAGGATCAGATGAGAATCAGAGGAAGGTTGAAACTGCAGAGGTCAACTTCTCTTGAACATATCGGCGGAACGACAGTGGATTTGGAAGTATTTGACATCAAAAGATGAGAGGTCATCATGATGAGGCAAAGAACAGATGATAGGTCAAAAGGGATTACCCAAACCCACAGAGGCAAGCAGAAAATGAGATGAGATGTCCCCAACCCGACACAAATGCATACAAGTGCCATGTTCAAGAGCGACATACTTCCGACATGACGATGATATTGGTTCCATTTCTCCCCACCATTTCTGGCGAGTACCCCAATTATTTTTGAGAACAAGCTTGTTTGGGTTTCAAAATGTCATACAAATATCACTTATTACCATATATTTTTCACCTATTCTTCCATTATATCACTCATTATTCACCACCATGTCACTTCATTTTCCCTATTGTTCACCATTAATGGGTCTCATTTATATTTTCCAAATATTATTTATTTTTAAGCATTTTTAAGAGAAATTCTTGATTAAATATTAGAAAATAATATATTTTACTTTATATATGGAAAGTTGATTGTTTTTGTGACATGTGTAGGTGCCAAGGAAGCTTCCAAGACACCTTTATGTGGCCTTGGATGATCAAATTCGAATTTGAGAAGATAAACCTCATGGAGAAGATTATGATCTCATGGAGAAGATCAAGGACACAAAGGGTTATGTGTCTAGATGGTTGAGAGATGTATGGAACTAAAGAGAGATTAGTGGATGATCATTGTGAGTTTGTTACTCATTCCATTGTATAAATAGGAGTACAATCTCCTCCATTTGTAATCTTGAAGTTTTTGTAATCTTAGAATTTTGGAGTAAGTAATCTTAGAAGCTTAGAGTTGTAACCTTTGAGTTGATTTGTAATGGAGATTTTGAAATAAAGATTTATACTTCGATTTTGCCTCTACATTTGAGTCTCCATTGAAGTGGTGTTCTTGTGGAGCTATGGAGGGCCCCCATGGCCTCACTTTCATGCTTATTTTCTTATTTTAGGTATAACTTAATTTATGTTTTTGTTTGATTTCATCTTTTAAGTTTTGTTAAATGTTCTAATATTGGAAGGATCTTATTTGAAAGTGTTTTTGTAAGAGAACCATAAGATCTCAGACAATTATTAGATTTAGGTTTGTTTCATTTCAGCTTTTAAGTTTTTTTAAATGTTCTAATATTGGAGGAGATCCTAAAATTCAAGTGTTCTTGTAAGAGAACCTTAGGATCTTGACAATTGTTAGATCTAGGTTTTATTATTTGTTGAAAGAGATCTTGATGAATATGTTCTTGTAAGGGAACTTTAAGATCTTCGAAAAATTAGGAATCTTTCTAGATCTATATAATTTAGATAAGCACTTCTATGTTTACCTTCCCGGGTTGACATTAAATTAACTCTGATTGACATCATCAATTTGAACCAAACATTTTGGCATCGTTGCCGGGGAAGTGCAACTAGAAAGATTTAGTAATTATTTTATGCATTTGTTTTTAATGGGCTAATTTGTGGAACTTGGTGACAACAGGTTCATAAAGGAGTTCAAAGTTTGGAGAATTTTTATTTTCGCACATAGTTAATTTAAATTCAGTTTTTATTTTAAACCCCCCATTTCTCACTAATCCATCTACGGATGAGGACTTTGACAATGTTGAACAGGTACTTCTTGGAGAGCAAGGACAATAACCTTGACCCAAATCTAAGACAGGATTCTCACATACTTGTAAAACATAACATAAATTTTTTAAATCTTGATGTGAGCATTTTTGAATTTTTAATCCGTAGATGGCTTCATTGGAAGCATTCTTTTACTTAGAAAATCAAACATCTTTCAAGTTAATGTAGAATATATTAGAAAAAATAAAAATGAGATCTCATTAGAAGTCATTCTCATTAGAATTTTCTTTTAGACTTATTTTAAATCATCATGAATAAAAAGAGCTGCTTAATATTTGCATTTCTATGTCTTGTTTCTGTATCACGGGTGAGCCAGGTGCTTGATTATCGGAAATCTTTATCTTCTGACAGTCTAAATGCCCCCGTGACATTGCAGAAATAGTATAGACAATGTGAGGTTTGATCGTAGATCTTAATTGTATTTTATCCATCCATGCTAACCTGCATAAATAAAAATAAATCAAGAGATTAGTATGCTCTCTTCCTGCGCTTCGTGCGATCAAGAAGATCAGAAAATCTATCGATTTATTCAAATAAAATACTCTTGCTGGAAAATTAATCTGCGATATGACAATAAAAAATTTTGTGAATAAGAAAATTTAGTTTTCTTTTAATTTTAGTTTGAAAAAAAAAAAAAAAAAAAAATTATTCCCACAAAATAATAATAATATATATATCATATATATATTATTATTAATAAAAAAAAAACATTTCTTTTTGAAAACTAACATTTAAAAAAAAAAATAGGATTCAATTCTATTTTATTTGAAAAAAAAAAAACACAACCAAACAAAACACAAAACATCACAATAAAACAATTCACAACCAACAAAACACATCATAATGCCTCGGCCGAATGCACTACAAAACCAAAAGAAGGTTATGAACAAAGTTTCCTGAGGGCAGCAACAACACTGGGAGGTCATATTCACGTCATAGAAAAAGAGGCCGAGAGAAGAAAAGAAAAGACACACTGCAAATTGCAGTCCAATGCCATTCTGGCAACGACCTCAACCCACAGAAGAACGCTAAAATAAATGAGTAGAGACTGATTTTCTGGTTGGGTTGCCGAACAATATCTGCAATTTGTATCAGTTATTGCTGTGGAAAATATGGGAGGCGCTGGAAAAACAGCGATGGGAGCTTGAGCTCAAGAATTTATGAATGGACCTCAATGTATGCATTTACCCCATCCAATCTGCGCCTAAATCGCTGGATCAACTTCACGCCTAAATTGTTGAATTACACCACCACTATCCTTCATATTTTGCATTTTCTTTTCTGTCTTTTTTTGCATTTCTTTTGGTTTGTTTGTATTTTTAGTTTTAATTTTTTTTGTATTTATTTCTATATATTTTATTTATTTTTATTTTTATTTGTTTTGATTTATATTTGTATATTTTTAGTTAATGTTTGATTTGTTTTGATTTGTATTTTTATATTTAATTTTTAATTTGTTTTGATTTGTATTTGTATATTTTTAGTTAATGTTTGATTTGTTTTTATTTATATTTGTATATTTTTAGTTATAATTTCTTATTATCGTTAAAGTTTGATTTGTAGTAATATATGTTATGATTGTATTAATATATTAATTATATTAATATATTAATATGTTATTATAATTACATTAATATAGTTGTAATTTTCTTTAATTGTAATTTGTTGTTATGATTGTTATGTATGATTTTATTAATATATTGTTTTATATTAGATATGATTGTTATTATTATATTATGTTTGTTATCATTTAAAAAAATAAATTAATTAATTAAGTAATTAATTAAAAAAATTGTTGTGTGTTTTGTGATAGTTGTTGTTTTGAAGGATTTAAGGGGTGAATATTGGCATGTGAAGGATATTGGCATAAATTTTTTTTTGGTGATATGAAAATTGAGAAAATAATGAGAATTATAGGAACTGGTTGAAATTGCAAGAGTTGGTACAAGTAAAAAATAAAAAATAAAATAAAGCACACTTTCCACAAAATTCACGCATATTTGAAAGTAAATAATGGAACACTTGGAAACAAATTTCGAGGATTGATTTATCAAACATTTGGAGGATTCTATAGATGATGATTATCTTATTTTGATAAGCTTCAATTTGGAATTAAACTCATAACATCTTTCTATTGAATACTTTTATATGACATACTAATATGCAGAACAAAACAGATCTTTCTAATGCCAATCTTTTTGTCGAGCATATTTCATCTGACACAAACAGGGAGTATTACTTTTCATGGTTATTTTTAAGAATGGATTGATATTAATATCATGATTAAGTCAATTTCAACACTTTTATTTTCCTTAATATGTTTTATTTGGTACAAAATATTTGCATAAGAATCATGAAGGGACTGACCATTTCTTCTTGAACACACTTATGTTTTCTTTGTACCAAGTTTTTTTTACAGGTTACAGGATAATCAAGTATTCATTAAGGAGATTACATTGTGCACACAATTGGCCTTCAAAAGAATAAATTCATGAAAAACCATAAATAAAAATCCATGTTCACAACCACAACCTTACATCTCCCTTTTTGCAAAATATTTTTCCACCAATTGTCAATCCATAAAGCATAGCATTTCCATGTCCATTTTTTTTTACAGCAAGAGTTCTTGTTCATTCACCATGAATTTCCTTTCATCTATTCATAACACATCAATAAAATCCATATTCCATTTCCATTTCCTTTTTTCTACCATTTTCATCTTCCACCAATAAAATCCTGCTTCTACATATCACCGAGTCAAAGTCCTAGAGTCTAATTATCTTTGTAAAAACACCTAGAGGCTTGCATGCCTTAATGGCAAGTACTCTTTCCAATGAAAAATGGGAGTACATTAATATCCCTTGTTCGTTGGATCTTGTAGGTGACTCGACCACAACAAACTTATTCGTACCTACACAGATGTGTTAGGCATCTTGACTCCCATTGGAATCAATGGTGGGAGCTCTCGTGTTGGCTAATGGAATTCATTAATGGCCACTAAGTCAACAAATTCTTGCTATGTTCGACACCAGCACATTTAATCACATAGTAAGATTTGTGCATTGACCATTGAATACTTGAAGACCCATAATTTGTAGCAGATGAATCAGATTTCCTTTCATTGTTTTTCAGTTTGTCATGACTTGAGGACAAGTCAATAAATAAGGTTGGGGAGAGGAAAATGTAACTTATATATTTTGTATACCTTCCAAGCCTTATATATTTTCAGCCATATTCAGCATACTCATCAGATTCATCAGACTATCCAACAGCAGATATGACAATACAGATCCATCTTTCATCCATAACTTGCTTCAGATCAGAATTGCAGCAGTTGAACATGCATGATTCATCCACTTCTGTAGGTAAGTAAGGTATGATGTTTTCTAACCTTTAATCTTGAAATTATTTTTAGATGCTAAAATGATGATATTTGGAAAATATTCCACTATTTCACTATCCCCTTTCTCATTAAAAATTGCCAAAAACCATCAGTTGGGGAGGGGGGAATTTCACACTTCACACTTCATTTTTTTTCCTCATTCATATTACATCTTAACCTAGATAGTCTTCCCACAATAAAAAATACTACAAAATGATGAGCATATTAAATGACTTCTTAAATATGATGAGCATATTAAATGACTTCTTAAAATGATTGATCTCAACAAAGTAAATAATGATTGTAAACACAAGAACCAATCATTAAAAAGAGACCTCAACAAAGTAAATAATGATTGTAACACAAGAACCAATCATTAAAATATGCAAATGCTTTGCAAAAATAAAAAGTTATCCAAAGATGTGCAAAGTTAAAAGGAAGTCCGTGATTGAAAGATGCTTGTTACACAAGAACCAAACATCTTGTAAAAGGAAGCTCATCTAAGAATCAAATCAAATAAGTCATTGTAGTAGCTTGCATGAGGACATGCAAGAGCTTCAGTTGGGGAGTATGTTTGGGTTTCAAAATGTCATACAAATATCACTTATTACCATATATTTTTCACCTATTCTTCCATTATATCACTCATTATTCACCACCATGTCACTTCATTTTCCCTATTGTTCACCATTAATGGGTCTCATTTATATTTTCCAAATATTATTTATTTTTAATCATTTTTAAGAGAAATTCTTGATTAAATATTAGAAAATAATATATTTTACTTTATATATAGAAAGTGGATTGTTTTTGTGACATGTGTAGGTGCCAAGGAAGCTTCCAAGACACCTTTATGGGGCCTTGGATGATCAAATTCGAATTTTAGAAGATAAACCTCATGGAGAAGATTATGATCTCATGGAGAAGATCAAGGACAAAAGGGGTTATGTGTCTAGATGGTTGAGAGATGTATGGAACTAAAGAGAGATTATTGGATGATGATTATGAGTTTGTTACTCATTCCATTGTATAAATAGGAGTACAATCTCCTCCATTTGTAATCTTGAAGATTTTGTAATCTTAGAATTTTGGAGTATGTAATCTTAGAAGCTCAGAGTTGTAACCATTGAGTTGATTTGTAATGGAGATTTTGAAATAAAGATTCATACTTCGATTTTGCCTCTACATCTGAGTCTCCATTGAAGTGGTGTGCTTGTGGAGTTATGGAGGGCCCCCATGGTCTCACTTGCATTCTTATTTTCTTATTTTAGGTATAACTTAATTTATGTTTTTGTTTGATTTCATCTTTTAAGTTTTGTTAAATGTTCTAATATTGGAAGGATATTATTTGAAAGTGTTTTTGTAAGAGAACCATAAGATCTCAGACAATTATTAGATTTAGGTTTGTTTCATTTCAGCTTTTAAGTTTTTTTAAATGTTCTAATATTGGAGGAGATCCTAAAATTCAAGTGTTCTTGTAAGAGAACCTTAGGATCTTGACAATTGTTAGATCTAGGTTTATTAGTTGTTGAAAGAGATCTTGATGAATATTTTCTTGTAAGGGAACTTTAAGATCTTGGACAAATTAGGAATCTTTCTAGATCTATATATTTTAGGTAAGCACTTCTAAGTTTACCTTCCCGGGTTGACATTAAATTAACTCTGATTGAAATCATCAATTGGAACCAAACAAAGCTTGAAAGGGATAGCATATGCTTGTAATATAAGTTCTTCCTTCAGACGAATCCATCCTAGTACATTTAACGAGCCCTAGGAAGGAGGAAATTGAATATCGTCATTATGAATGAATCCAATGTCATTAGGGTTTAACAAGTCTGAAAAAGGATGAACTCGACGTCTTTTCATGTTTAGAGAGTTTGAAAAGACAACGGAAAAGTAAAATCCAAAATTCCCTTTTTGTAAATAGTTCCTTAGATCCAAAAAGGTAGAAAACTATGTTTGAGAAAACCTCCTAGTCGCGATAGGATAGGGTATTCCTTTTTCGTAAATAATCTATCCCAGCTTGAAAAAGGGGTAAATGTATACTGGGTAGATTTCGTTTGACAGCCACATTAACGAGATCAAAACGACAAGCAACTCGACAATATTTTCATGTTTAGAGAGTCAGAAAAGAGCTGAAAGATGACTCCAAAATGACTTTTTCCTGTTTTTACCAAGTCCGAAAAAGTATAAAATACAACTCGTATCACTGTCCAAGCTGCGTAAAAACTTGTTGCTGCACATGAAAGTGAGCGTAAAATCCATTTTTCGACAAAATATAGAAAAATATTGGGAAAAATGACTTTCAAAACCTAATTTGACCTTGAAAAGTTATAAATATGCCACAAATAGTAAAAACATATTTAATTTTACTTTTAACCTCTTTTGGAGAGCAACAGTGAGCTTTTGTTGTGCAAACTTGCGGCGGAAATTGTGACCAATCCATTACATCATCCAGATTCTCGTTCATTCTAGGTAAGAGGTGCTCCCATTAGCTTTATTTTGATTCAGTTTTTGTAAGTTTCCATTGTGTATTTGACCTCTGGAGGAACCTTTTGCAAATTTAGGGCCCATCCAATTGGCGCAGGTATCGGGCATGGACCCGCACCAATTGGCTCTTCTTTGCAAAGGGGTTGCGCAAATTGGCACGACTGTTGGCAAAACAGTCCCACCAATGGTGCGAATCAAATTTCCGCCTTAGTTTATCAAAATGTGAGCCACTCAACTAAATTTTTAAGTGTTGCAGAGATCTAATAAGGTGTTTTTTACCATGTTGGTGCAGATACCCAGTCACAATGGTGATTGAGTGGAAGGAGAGGGAACATGGGGAAGAGGACAAAATGGCCATGAAAAATTAAGCTTGCATGAACGCCCTATAGGACTGTGGTCTCAAGAATTTTTTCCTCACACCTTGTTTGAGAGCTCAACCTGAGCTATTGCAGTATTTGGTTAGCATATGGGACGAGAATGAAGAAGTGTTCAAACTCCGAGACCAAGTACTAGCACTCAAAGTCTCTGATGTTTATTTCATAACCGGATTGTCGCGCAAAGGCCCAATGCCAATCATGATATGTAGTAGACCTTCTCGGGAGAAAATGGAGATGGTAATGGTGAGAGTGTGCCCAGGGGTACAAACAGGATTAGACAGTGGGAAAGTAGACATCCACACCGTCCATGATATAGCACTCTGAGTAGTGCTTCACACCATTACGTGAGCTGCAGGATTGCAGGCCCTGTAGGCCCTGCACGAGGCAACCAAAGCACAGCTCCTACCAGCGTTTGAATGCATGAATTCTACACTTTTTGATTGTGCCACTTCTGTAACAAAAAACATCAAATTGCAGCTGACAAAGTGCAAGAAGGCCAAACTGAAATAGTTTGGGTATGGTTCCATTCTGGTGTCGTTCATTCTGGAACGACTACCAATTTTCTAGGGCCAAGGGGCGATAGTCGCTGAGCCATCATTGAGGGAGACGAGGATGGCTCGATGGGCAGCACTCATGCCCAGATCAGGAGGGGGCTAGCAAATGTCCTGGAGGCCCGATTTTTTTGTATGGTTACGGCGTCAGCTGATTGTAGTTGAGGATTGGCCCTACGCAGGTACCGACTTCATGAAAGACCCAGATCTTCTACTTCCGAAGGGGGATGACTGGGACGAGGAGCTGGGTATGACTCTTTTTGATTTTTTATGTATTTATGATTTTTTTTTTTGTGATACATGCCTATTCTAACAACAGTTCTATGTGTATGCAGATGTTTTCCTCGAGAGGCCCACCAGCATGTCGCCCATTGCACAGATGATCCTCTCACACATGACCCTCAAGCTGAGGTTAGCGAAGGTAGTGAGATGATCCAAAACGTAGACGGTATTTCCTAGGGAATCCCGGACTATGCACGGCTGGCAGACGTCCCAATGGCTTACCATCAAAACACTGTGGGGGTGCCTAGTCACCTCAATCGACTGCTGAGGCGATTGGTGTGCGCAGTGACATGTTACCACGAGCACCATGCTGATTAGTCATCTAGGGCTTTTTATATGCATATTTTTGAGAGACATTTTGTCTCCGGCCATTATTAAAAAAGACATGTATATTTTTTGATTTTATGTGATGTACACAAACTGCAAACTATTTGACATATATATATATATCTATTTATGGATGGATCTTTTTACATGTGATGATGTTTTTTACAAGTTGTGCAAATCTCTATCTAAAACCAAATTAGCTACTGCATCTGTTAACGCGTTCATGTGTCTAGGTATATGTTGATATGTAATGTAATCAAAATTCCTTTCCAGTAAATGAATACGTAGATACAGACATAAAATGGATGGGTTTCTAACCGAATAATGACCGTTAAGTTGTAGTACTACAAGCTGTGAGTCTAGATACACAAGTAACGCACGAATATCGAGGTTTACAGCCTTGTTTAATAATTCCAAAATGACACTATAATCCATGATGTTATTTGTGGTAGGCCCTAGACAAACACCTTGTAAATTGACCAACTCACCAGCAGGATCGTAGATTACCTAGGCTGCCGAAGACAGATTCCTGGTACTGCGGGAGGCACCATCCGCAAAACTGACAAAAGGAGTAATGGACATCTGCACAATCAGGAAGACCCAATCAGCAGAAAGACGCTTACAAAGCACACCACACCACAAATGCAAAAAAATGAAAACACTCACTTATGTACATGCACACACCACACAAGAATAACTCAAGCGTAGTTCTTTTGAGGTACATCCCATTCCTAGGCTGCGCTAGAGGAATTCCTTCGTAGTGGAGAAGCTCATAGGCCCCATTTTTTAATACTCATTTAACTATATAGGGCCCATGACACATGGGGGGGAATTTTGCCGCTCCAAGTTTATCGTGTGCTTGGTCATATAGGAGGGCAAGGTCCCCTTCAATGAAATAACGTGGAGAAACCGATTGATCGAAGTGGGCTTTGACCCGCTTTTTCTGTGCCTTAATAACCAAGGCAGCTAAGTGGCGGGTTTCATCTAGTCATTCCAAATACAAGAGACGTTCTTCCTCTGGAGAAGTGTCAGGCAATAGTTCCACAGCTAACTTCAGAGAAAGAATTTCGCATTCAACTAGGAGAGTTGCTTCCAGACCATACACCAATTGGAAAGGTGTGAATCCGGTTGCGTTCTTTACAAACATTCGATAAGCTTAGAGAGCTGAGAACAATTGGAGGTTCTAGTTGGATTTGTGGATACCAATTGTTCATTGAAGCATGGTGACCAAGATCTTGTTCACATCCTCAATCTGGCCATTCGCCTGGGGGTAGTATGGCACTGAGATATCATGGCGTAAGCCCAACTTTGATGTCAGCTTAGCCATCATGTAATCCCGAAAATGGGTGCTGTTGTAGACAATTTTGTCACTCCTAGAGACAGCCTAGAGTTGCCATAGACCAGTGCCTAGGACATATTATCATAGCAAGGGAGCATGAAATATAGCTTGGGTGTCAATCCAAATGCTCTCCTGCTATCTCTTGTTAAACAAGGAAAATGATTCAAATGGGACCAGAAATTACAAAAATTGCCACAAAGAAAGTAAGATGCAGAGATGAGATGCAAAGCCCTAATATAAAGGCATCAGACAGTTAAGAGACAATTTACTGTAAAGAGGGCCGATTCAACTAATATATCACAGAAATCAGATATCAGAGAGCTATGCAGGGAAAGAAACATAAGAAGATATTAGCTAACCTTGGACTGATACCCAGATACACAACAGAACCATGCATGGGCTTAATGTTCTAAGAATCCATACATGACAATGGCATTTTAAAATCACCCTCCCAAAGCAACCAATATAGCAGAAAGTATGGATGAAAGGAATAATGAAACAATATGCTATGTCTGAGCCATATTTAAGGCGCTTGACTGATCTAAGTATGGGCATCAACTAGGATGAATCCTTACTAGATCAGTGAGCCATCCGCATTCCAGTAACATAACACAAGAAGAAAGATGAAACGGAATTATGTATTAAAAACATGGAAAGAAGCTTACATACTGTGAGATATCAAAGACCAGAATCCTCATTACAGGTGGAACTCCTCCTCACTGAGACCCTACGGGCTCTGAGCCTTCACACAGAAGCTTTAAAATATATATATAAAATGCCTTTCTTAGCACAATTTTCTGATACAAGTCTGGAACCCTTAAAATGTGTTTTTTCATATTTTTTATAGGAGAAGCAGAAAACTCTAGAGAAAGGAGGTAGGTGATACACATTTAAAGATCTGATTTGAATAAAATGGCGGAAAAAAGTCGTGCCCACACTATGAATGACTAAATATAAGTAACTGTACCTTACAATATACCTCCAGAAATAAATTCTTAGGATGAAAATATCCTTATAAACAAGACACAAATAATAAAATATACAAATGTTTTGCCCTTTGCTGAAAGGGAAAAATCTGCTGCCATGAAACCTTGAGATTGCTTCTTATTGTGCATAGTACTCTCAGCCCTCTAACTTTGAATTTAAACCCCAGATCTTTAATGCAGGGTGATGTGTCTCTTGATCTTTCGCTGATATTTCATGTTGCCCCATTAATGTTCTCGCCTACCCAAATTTGTCTCTTGATTTTCTCTGGAGGGTTCTATAGATTCAAATCCTGGCTTTCTTTAATGGTGGTCACATCATAGCAGCTCCTAGATCTTTTCCAACCAATTCTTCTCCTGAAACATGGTTATGTCATGCATTCTTGGCCTCTGTAATGGCAATGACGAATCATGATAATTTTAGCCATGGCTATCCTGCAAAACAAAAACCCGTTAAATAAAACCCATCACAGGGATGGCGGACATGGTGGGGTTAATGGAGATGGTGGAGCAGGTTTACAAAGAGGTAAAACAGTGTAGGGTGGCGGAGGAATTACAGTAGGGTGAAGAAAATGTAATAGAATGGTGAAGAGTGAACTGGCGGAGGTTTGTAACGTAAAAATGTTCAAATACAATGAATGAATTGGATATGTGAAAGGTGGAGGTATGACGCAGTGAACACGTGAAACAGATGACGAGGATGTATGGAGGACAGGTGGTAGGATGAGACAGTGAACACGTGTAACGTTGTCGTGGTGGGAGGCTCGGTCAGCAGGTGGTCAAGCAGATGATATGGGCCACATGATCTTTGAATGAGATCGACGGTTAAAATGAGCCGGAGGGCAATCAAAGGTGGGCTAGGGACACAATAGATGTGAGTTAAAGCACGTGCACCTTCGGGGCACGATGGCCATCGGATGGAGGTCGACAGATCCAACGACGTTGGTGAATTCCGCTGCCCATCTTTGTTCTGACCTTTAATGCGCGAAATGGGTGGTTTCAGTCATCGTGCATTTGGACACTTGTCATATGTTGAATGGAATCGTTGGCTCCATGGAGAATACCGCTAGCCCGTCCAAAGCGGTGCGGAATTAACCATCGGTTTTTACAATGTGTGCGGGTGCGGGACCACCACGGAAGACCAACTTCACTTCGTCGATTGGATTTGATCGGACGGCTCCAGACGCGCCCGAAATTTTGAACGTTAAGCCCCCTTTCCCTCAGGCATATGGTTTTGCACCCGGGTCACATGGAAGACAAAATAAGAGTGGTTGAGGCTAAAGGGCTAGGCCCGATATGTTTTTGAATGCGGGCTTTTAACCTTTGAAGAGTGTATTTTTTGGGTGGAAAGGGTAATGGTAGACATAATATGAGGGTTTATGGCCACGATGGCTGATTCAAAGGGTTCATGAGGAGGATTAGGCCAAAAATTTAAATGAGGGGGAAACATGGATAACATCGGCTCTAGCTGGGGACAGTATGTTCCTCCGTGGATGTGCCGAGAACTCTACAGACCTTCAGATGCTCTTTTGGATGGCTCTGCTACTTAGCCTTTCTGCAATTTACTTCATAATTCGTTGGCGTTCCCATCAAAACAAAACTGAAGAAAAACTTATATACAGTATGGTATATCAGGCTTGTTTTTCCTGAATCAAAATTGGAAATATGGTTTGAGGAATTGTCCATTTACAAGGGATTCAAGCAGATCACCTTGTAGGTTTTCCAATATGAACGTGTTATTACCTTTCAGCTCTACAATTTTAAATGGACCAAACCACAACGGATTTAATTTAGCATGTTTTGCCTTTTCTGCTCTTCGAACATCCCATCTGAGAACCAGATCACTGATTTGAAATTTCCTGTCTTTCGCATGCTGATCAAAGATGTTTTTCATTTTCTCCTGATACTCCGCTAATCTCCGATTCACTTGGCTCTGTGTTTCCTCCAATTCTACCAGTTGGTTAATCCTTCTGACCATGTCATCTGGTTCTTCCTGACTTTCCTGCATGAAACGTGCCACTGGCAAAGCCAATTGCACAGGAAACACAACTGCTCGCCCATATACCAGTTCATAAGGGGATTTCCCAGTTGATCTCTTACTGGTTATTCTATTGGCTCACAAAGCAAACTTTAATTGGGAGTCCCAATTCTTTTGGTTCTCACTGATTGTTTTTTTCAAGGCCCTCACCAGATTTTTGTTGGAAGATTCTGCCAAGACATTCCCCTGTGGATAGTAAGCTGTGGAGTGATTTAATGCAATATTATACTACTGGCAGAAATTTACAAATTTATTGGACTTGAAGGCCTGTGCATTATCGGTTACAATTCTAGATGGACAGCCAAACCTGGATATTATGTTCTCTTCCATGAATTTGATGATTACAGCATCTGTATCATTTCTCGAAGGTATGGCTTCCGCCCACTTTGTAAAGTAATCTGTTGCATTCAATATCCATTTATGTTGGCCACTTGAAGGGGGATGTATTTCTCCAATAAAATCTAATCCCCATTGCTGAAATGGTTCATCTATATGAACTGGAATTAGGGGCAAAGCAGGCAGCTTTTTTCTCTAAGCAAATTTTTGACACTTATCACATGCTCTAACCCAATTAAAAACATCTCCAAATAACTAGGCCAATAAAAACCAGCCTTCAGGATTTTATGGGCTGTAGCCCTCCAACTGTAATGTCCTCGACAGATTCCTTCATGAAATTCTATCATTATACTTTCC